>OY740813.1:11746233-12070106 GCA_963514005.1 Raja brachyura
ACATTTTTCTAAACTTAATAGAGCATTAAAAAAAAACCACATAAAACTTCTATTCCATTCCTGGGTCAGGTAAAACCAGTAGGTTTTTCCCAACAGCAGCCCCCCTAGAAGTACAGAATCAAGATCTCCCTGCGGTATACCCCTCTAAATGTGTATTTAGTCATTAAAGCAACCAAAGATGTATAAGGATATGCTTTATTCCACTGAACTGAAATGTTTTTACAGCAAGTAATAGAGATTTTATTTTGCAGGTAAAATTAAATATTAATTGCTCCTTATGCTGAGCTTAAAATTCAACACCTAACTGAAATATGATGAATTTAAATTGTCACTTTCAAAGCCAAGATAGAAATAATTATTCTCCGAAGAGTTAAAAGCCCACTCACCATTGTTCCTACTATAGTGAAAACATAGGTTGATAAAAGACCATATATTTACTTTCATGGGATTTAACCATTGTAGTTTATAAACCATTGCAATTCATTTCTATTAATTAGGAGACAATAGCTTTAGGCATGAAGCAAGGAAACGCCTGTATGGAGGCCTTTAAGAATTGTAGGTCGATGTCACCCAATCCCTCGAAGCAGACTACATTAATGCATGCCATGTTCCAAATTACTAATATACTGTAACCCACACCAACTGAATGAATCAATGCTAATTGTTTCTAACATCATCCTCAGGAAGCCGATGCACACGATGACATGTTCAATGAGATATTATTTCTATCAAAAACAGGAAGGCAAAAAGTAAAAGCTGGTATCAGTAAGACCGCACAAGGAAAATCAAACAAATACCAACACGAATTAACATATACGACAATTTTTTAATAATCAATGTAATCAAACATGTACCTATCATTCAGTTCCTGAGCAATGGAAAGATGTTTGAGATGGTAGTCGATAGCTTTCTCATAATCCTCCAGCAGAGTATGTGTGTTGCCCAGGCTATAACAAGCTTGAGCTTCAACTGCCTGGTCCTTCAGCTGTCTTGATATATGAAGAGTTTTTCTGTGGAAATTAAAGCAAAGAGTCCATTGACAAAGTTAATCAAACCGATTCCTAATAAGGAAATGCAATATCACAAAGTAAGCATTACTTACATAATTTAGACAGTTTGGATATCCTAACACCATCACAAAAATTTTACAACACTCCAGTTGTTACTTTATTAGCCTTTATGGAGGAGCAATAAAATTACCGATCCACTTTCCAAAATTAGAATGGATTCCATGACATGTGCTCTGTCAATACATCCAAAGGTAGATGACTTGTTTGTTGGAACTTGGTGCAGTAAACTAGCTGATGAGCTTCCTACAGCATGAGTAAAATTGTACAATGGTTGTACAGTGCTTTGGAGCAGGCTTTTGCAAGAGCAAATGAAAGTGCTTTACAAGTACATGCATTCTTTTACTATTTTAATTGGCAGTAAATGAAAACTGAGTAGGAACAAGCTCACAATCATGCCACATCTGAAGTTAGGATGGTGGGAATAGGATACCGGGGCTGAGCTGAGAAATGTGAACAAAAATTGGAAAACAGCCTTCTGGAGAGAGAGGCATATTTTAGCTCAGCATTTTTAGAAAGGAAAAGTCAAAAGCTGGTAATGAAAAATGCTCAGACTTAAAAGGGGAAAAAATGTCTCCACCATAAACAGATTTTCGGACAGCAGTAAGCCAATTACCAGTAAAACAGCTCCTCACAACCTGCAACTTTCCGTGTCTGCGCAACTGCCAGGTATTTCTGCAGGCAAGACTTAGAACTTCAAGGCTAAGCTGTACTTATCACAAAATGTTGCACAGTTAATCAGAAAACAGAAGAAAGCTTTTTACACAAGGAGCAAAACACAAAATGCTGGTGGAACTCAGCAGGTCAGACAGTATCTGTGGAGGAAATGGACGGCAATGTTTCGGGTCGGGACTCTTCTTCAGACTCCTTTCCCCCTGACCCGCTGAGTTCCTCCAGCACTTTGTGTTTTGCTCAGGATTCCAGCATCAGCAAATCTGCAATTCCTCGTGTTTTTTCTTTGCCCAGGATGCGGCTTTGCAAAATTACAAATCAGTTCACTGCCATAAACAGCAATTATGCAATGAACAGGAGATCGAAATCTATTAGAATGGGAGCAAAGAGAACCCACTGTGAAATGTAAATAGGCAACATTAGTGAAGAACTAGAGATGAAGTCTTTCCGAACATCAACAGAACACACTGGGTTTCCATTCCTTCTTTAAGACTTCCTATGACTATTTACAATTCAATTTGCATCCAGAGATTTAGGAAGATAATCGAACCCAGCATTCCCAATGCAACATGTAATAACAATGAACTACAGATGCTGGTTTATACCAAAGGTGAACACAAAATGCTGGCGTAACTCAGCGGGTCATGCAGCATCACTCAGGAACTGGCATACGCGACGATTCGGCTCAGAACCTTTCTTCAGACTGATTGTAGGGGGACGGGAAAGAAAGTTGGGAGAAGGGGCAGGACACAGCAGCGCCAGTAATAGGCAAACACAGGCGAGGGATTTGATCAGTAGATTGTTGGACAAAGGCCAGAGATGAAGAGGCAGGTGTGAGCCTGAAAGGAGCCAGAGGCCTGCAAATTATTAAGGTCAGGGATTGAAATGTTGTGAATTGTGAGTCCATTGCGACAGGTGCTAGCGGATGGGGAGTGGGGAAGTCGGTGTGAGGTCAGCCAGATTTCAGTGAGGGGGAAGGAGGTTGTTATAGGTTAGTTATTTAAAATAGGAAAATTCAATGTTGGGTTGTAAACTACCCGAGCAGAATACGAGGTGCTCTTTCTCCAGTTTGTGTATGCCTTCATTCTGCCAATGGAGGTGGCCCAGGACAGAGAGGTCAGTATGGGAGTTGGAAGGGGAATTTAAATGGTTACCAACCAGGAGATCCAATAGCCTTGGCGGACTGAGCGCAAGTGTTTGGCGAAGCATTCGCCGTGTTTACGCGTGGTCTCGCCGATGTACAGAAGCACTTATCAGGAAAAGAAATGCTGTAGATGAGGTTCGAGATGGTGCATGTGACCCTCCTCTGTCTGACCTAGAAGGACTGCTGGGATCCCTTGATGGAGGCAAGGAAGAAGGTAAAGGGACAGGTGTAACATCTCCTGTGGGTGCAGGGGAAAGTATCTGAGGTACCTGGTTTTGGTGGGAATGAGCGAACCAAGGAGTTGTGGAGGAATCAGACTCTGCACAAGGTAGAAAAGGGCGGAGATGGAAAATTGCGACTAGTGGTGGGATCACGTTGGAGATGACAGAAATGTCAGACGATGATGTGTTGGATGTGGAGGCTGATACAGTAAAAGGCGAGAACCAGGGGAACTCGATCTTTGTTGCGACTGAGAGGAGAGGGAGTGAGAGCAGAATTAAGGGCTCAGAAAAGATGCGGGTGAGGGATCCATCTATGAGAGGTGGGGGGGAAACCATGTTCACTAAAAACAAAGACATCTTGCATCAAGTCCACAGAGTTATTCTAGCACTTTGTGTCTTTTGTTTTTGCACACCTGCATCTGCAATTCCTCGATTCTACATTTCTCTTTCGTTTTTGTTTATTTCTTTTTCCAATCTTCTCTTGCTCCCCAAACCACCATGAATCTCCGTGAGCAGAAAGCAGTTATTTGATTCATTGTGTCTCACCATAATGCTTTGAACTGCGATGTGTTTTCCCAGGCTACCCTTCTGTTTGGCTCTACACCTGGGAGCCAAAATAGTCAGTCCCAGTAAGTATTCAAATCCTTGATTGATGTTCCCATTCTTTGTTTATGGGCATTGAAGTCAAATGTACAGCCGCTTTGGTGCTCCTGTGAAAACGCTGCCTTAAAAGGTCTGAAGAGAATTCAGTCTGAAAAAGGGTCTCAACCCAAAACGCCACCCATTCCTTCTCTCCAGAGATGCTGCCTGTCCCGCTGAGTTACTCCAGCATTTTGTGTCTACTTTCTTCTTGAAGACAATTCAATACTTATTGTAATGGAATTGGATGTGTTTTTATCAAGAGGGGGGAAAAAACACACTGCAGCCCTTAAGGAAAAGTGCAAGGGAATGAGATTGATTAGATTGATTGTTACACGACAACACAAATAATTCTCATTACTAGCGATAAGGTGTGGTCTTTCAGAAATTGTTCAACAGAAATAGAGTGGAGTTCGGGATGTGGCTGTTTCTTCAACAAGTTCCATGCAATTAAGGAGAATTTTATTTTTAAGTACATAATCTCATGCACCTTTATCTGGACTTGACCCCGTTCCATAATGTGCGACTTTGTCTAACATTGATCATCACAGAAACAGGAACTCATTTAATGGGCTTCTTTGTCAGTTGTGCTCTTTTGTGACGATAAGCACCAGGACAGCATATCGGCACCTCGGTAGAGTTAAAAACTAGATCGATGTACAGCACCCAATAACCAAGTGTGAACTGTTATATGTGTACTGTATATTTTTGTTTAGAAGTTTATGAGTATCATGAAATCAGTAACCATTCTAAAATTGCCGCTGTTTATGTCTTACAGTAAAATGACATGTCTTCAGATAAAAAGCAGCTTTTTAGCCTGAAGCAAAAAAAACCCTGAAAATTTAGCAATCCAACAATTTAAAAACAAAATCGGACAATTCTCATTGAACTGTACAAAGCCGGGTATTTGGGAATGGGTACTTTCATAAAATACAGTATCTATGAATTACGATGCGATTGAATACTCTGTGAATTCATATCAGCATCAGTGAAGCCTGAACTGCACCTGCAAAGCAAAATTAACAGTGCAATGCGTCATTCAATTTTGAACCAAAGAATAAAACCTTACTTGTAATATTCAGCAGCCACATCAAACTTCCCCAGGAATATGTGTGCGTTCCCCAGGTTGCTGTAGGCCCTTCTCTCAGCTGCTTTATCACCAAATTCTTTAGCTATTGAAAGACGCTGAAAAAGAAAGTTTGAATAAGTATATTTGATAAACATCCTGTTTATCTTGAACTTCACTGGAATATCATTTCAAGATTCACTTCCCAGATGGTCAAGCAAATTTTTTAAATCATTTTTAACATATAATTGGGAGATTTCAGGGCCATCCTTTGATTGCATGACTTAAACTGTGTCTCTTACGAACATCTTATTTTGCTAAGCTTCTTATTTGACACCAGCGCCCCCTATAGTAGATGGTCTCAAACAGCCGTAGGAGCCTCTGATAATCATTAACTCCAGACACTGCTGTGATAGTTGCTTTCAACGACATTTTGAAATATGCCTCTTTCTCCAAGCACTTAGAGATAAATACAATATGACCTACAGAAAACGTTATTAGACATTTCCTATTTGTCCTCATTAGCATTCGGGAAAGTACACAACTCTTTTGCCCAACATGTACCACTTGAATAATACCAGTGAAACATTTAAGACTTTCCTCAATTGAAAACATATTATAAATATATAGTGCCAATTTTAAATCAAACCTTGCCCTCAAATTAGATGCTAAATGTTTCCTTGTTCAAATACTTGGTCACTACCACAACAAGACAATCTCTTAAAGCTCAAGTCTCCATAACATGTAATCTTTTTGAAACATAAAAAAAGCAATAGAGAGATGGGACTGAAGAAAGACCCAACCATTCTCTAATCCTGATGTGGATTGATCAATACCTTGCATAGCTTCCTTTCTCTTATTTTCCATGCCCAGACTAAAGCAGAGTACCTGTATGACTTCTTCTCCATTTTATTTAAAGTGCTGCCACCTTCTGGGATCCTTGGGTTATATACCAATGTCCCTCTGTTCCACAATAGGACAATCCAATCATTATTTATTTCTTACAAATATTTGGCCTCCAAAGGTATCTGATCTTCCCACCATAAAAACTGATCAATATAATTCTGTAGCTCAAGACTAACCTCCTCACCATCACAAAACCAACAATTTCAATGAACGTCTATTTTTTCCCCCAAACCCAAACCCTTTCTCCCACAGAAACACAAGGGTAATATTTGTACAATTGCCCATTTATGTTATGGAACGTTGCCCGAAACGTTGCCCATTTCCTTCGCTCCATAGATGCTGCTGCACCCGCTGAGTTTCTCCAGCACTTTGTCTGCCTTCGATTTTCCAGCATCTGCAGATCCTTCTTAAACACCAATCATCTTTCTTAGGTTTAAGTATTAGATTACCATTCCACACGACAAAAAAAATAACTTCTCCTTATATGTTCAATCAAAATCACTCTTAATATGCAATCTCTCCTCATTCCGAGGAAAAAAACAAGTCCAGTTTTTCCGTGTGACTACAATATCATCCTTTGTAGCCAATAGCTAGGATACAGCCAAAGATACCATGATTAAATCTGCCTTATTTTCCAATGGCACGCATTTCGGTTTCCATATTACACAGCATTTCTGGATTAAGTTTGGATAAGAGATCATCTTCCACTTAGAACAAAGACCGGTCCCTCCCTAATACCAACAACTTAGAAAGCAGTTATTTCAGGATATTTATATTTTACATTTTCTTTTGTTTATTACTCGAGCTGATGCTTCAATTTCCACTGTAACCTCGTGAGATATAAAAATAATCAATTACCCAGCAATTATATTGAAAGTCTATTGTTAATATTTGTGCCCATTTGTTTTCTAGACAAAAGTGGTTCACAGAATGAATTTTGCAGCTGAAAATAATTCATGTGCATAGACACACATCTCTTTAAACTGTAGAACTGTAGAATTACTAAAACTCTATGATAGTCATTTCTTCAGCAAGTAACATGCTCGAGTTGCTGCTGCGCCAGCATGCCGTTTAACTAGACTCAATCGCACAAATTGATTTTATTCGCTGTTGCTTACTTTTAAATTGACCCTACATCAGAGTTGGTTTTTTTTTGCTCCAAATGATTGCCTGACATACAAGTTAGCATTGGCACACTGATGCTAATGGGCACTATGACAAAGACAAGACTCGTGTTCCTTCCTGGGCTACACTCTACAGTGTATTTAACCAAAATACACAAAAGCATGGTGAAAGGATCACATTATCAGATGGTAGAGACCAAAAAAAAAACTTCCAGACACCATCCTTTGGAAAAGTTTCATGCAAGTGAGCAAACTTGAACATACAACATTAGCACTTTGTCAAATCTGAGGTGAAATACGATAACTGGATTTTTACCTCCTTGTGAAACGAAATGGCATCATTGTAGTTTCCTAAAAGATAATGTGTGTTGCCAAGATTACCACAGGCTCGGCCTTGAGCTGCTCGATCACCTAATTCTTTGACAATTTTAAGATTCATCCTAAATGAGACAAAGAAAGAAAAATATTACAAACATTGAAAACCCAGAGAATACTTTATATTCAACCCAACCACAAAATGATATTCATTGTAGAAATAGACTAACTTTGGACTTAAGAACTCCAATAGTTTCTATTGTCTAAATCTAGATACATTATACTTTTAGAAATGCTTTCAGAACACTTGTTTTGTTTCATAATGAATAGCTTGTATGTTCATGACCAGTGTTACACAAATTCCACATCAGCTCAGTGAGTTTAATTCAAATTAATAGTTCAAACCAAGTTTGATTAAGTGGTTGCAAGTCTTTAAGAATTAGCTTTGAACTTTTTTTATGAACAGCTGTTTGGTGAAGAACAGATTTGATCGTATTGCTGCATTTTCTCCAGATACTTGGTGAATGCAAGCCTAAGTTCATCATTGTAGAATTTAGAACTAGATGGCTACTGAAATGATTTGCTTGATGAATCAAGAATTGATAGTGGTGGTCTAGTTTGTCATCCAAGATAATTTGCAATCTGCCCTCTGAGGCAGGAACGGCAAAACAAAAGATGGGAAAGCAGGAAGTGAATTTGTTAAATGATATGAAAGAAATCAAGGGAAGGGATTTCATGATCTTACTGAATGGCCGACTCCTGCTTCTATTTCTTTAAAAAAATACAAACTTGAAATGGAAAAGTAGGGAATACAAGCAAGGAGGAGATGGATGAAAGAAAAGGAAAAATATAAAGAAAATTAAGCAAAGAACTAGAAATTAGACCTTAATGAATAATTAATACAATGCAAAAACCATTATATAAAGCACTATTCTTGATTACCACTTCTCTTTGTAAAGATGTAAAACTATATTGGTATAATTTACAAAAAAGATACACTTCCAACTGACCTTAACACAATCATCTTTGATGCAAATATCCTCGAATCAGATCTTTAACATTTTTACAATGAGTTCTCTGTTCTAAAAGTCCCATTCTTCCTTTCATGACCCGTCTCCTTTGAATATACAAAATCTATATTGCCATCTCCATTAATGGCATAAGGCTAACCACATATAACTGTGGGAGTTCACATTTGATGACTAGGTACTATAGTGGTATTGAAGGCCAGCAAGATCCATGTTAATTTTTCACGGAAAGCCAGGAGCAGCCTTGGGCAACCTACACAAGGCATCCGTGAAACTAGAAGAATTCAGCAAAGACAAAAATAATCAAGTCATAATGAATAAGTGTTCTCATTTATGAATTTACCAAACTATTGGGTGGCACGGTGATGCAGCAGTAGAGTTGCTGCCTTACAGCGCCAGAGATCCACGTTCTATCCTGGATACGGTTGCTGTCTGTACGGAGTTTGTACGTTATCTCCGTGGGTTTTCTCTGAGATCGTCGGTTTCCTCTCATGCTCCAAAGACGTACAGGTTTGTTGGTTAACTAACTGGGTATAAATGCTAATTGTCCCTAATGTGTGTCGGATAATGTTAATGAGCAGGGATCGCTGGTCAGTGCGGACTTGGTGGGCCAAAGGGCCTGTTTCCGCGCTGTATCGCTAAACTAAATTATTAGATGACAGCAGCAAAAAGAGTTAATCTGAATATCAGAAGTGAATAAAAGACCAGATTTAACATCAGTTTTAAAAATTGCATGCAAAAAAAAGTTCTCTCTTCTGGGCATTCTCAAACCAACTGACATAATGATTTTCTTCTCTCACAATATCGTCGCGACAAATTTGCCTATTCTAATTTCAAATTACGTTGCATGAACAGGAATATTTAAAAAATGATGCTTGAGGATCAACAAGTTACTTCAGGTCTGAGCACATCACAGCCTTCCACACTCAAAATCAAATTCTCTAATGAAGACACAAGGAACTGCAAATGCTGGAATCATGAGCAAATCACAAAGTGCTGGAGGAATTCAACAGGCCAGGCAGCATCTGTGGAGGGAATGAACGTTGCAACATCCCAGGTCGGGACCCTTCTTCAGTCTGAAGAAGGATCCTGACCTGATACATTGGCTGCGCATTCCCTCTACAGATGCCACCTGACCTGTTCAGTTACTCCAGCACTTTATGTTTTGATCAAATTCTCCAATTTGTTATGCATCTCCAACTTACTTTCTGTCTGTATCAGATAATGCTATTACTATCTATCACCCATCTTTGATTTTGGTTCCGTTTTACTGATTCTGTTACTATAGTCTGGCCTGTTGGGAACAGTGCGCATCCTGTTATTAGCAACAACAGAGGCAAGGTAGCATAATCCGATTCTCGCTGCAGTTAGAATGCATTTGTGCTCACCCTGTCCGAGATATTCCCTTTCTTCTAACCATCCCTCTCCAAGAAAAATAACTTGTTTTTTTTTTCCTTTCCCAGTTCTGACTAAGTGTTCTGGACCCAAAACATCAGTTTGATTTCTCAGAGATACAATGTGGAAACGGGCTTCTTTGGCCCACTGAATTCATGCCAACCATCAACCACCCACAAATGCTGTCTCTTCCAGCATCTTATGGTTTAATTACAGTTTTCCAAAATCAGCGTTTTTAAATTTTTCTTTTGCTTATGTTGAGATTCAGTTCCCTCATCCTGAAAAGTACAATTATTGGGATTATGAGGGTGGGACTGTATTACTGGACAAAAGTCAAGTGGTAGATATTGAATTCCAACAACATTTTGAAGAGATTCTGAGAAGTCATAGAGCTATACAGCACAGAAACAAGCCCTTCGGCCCAGATAGTCCATGCCATTTGCCTGCATAGCCCTCTAAACCCTTCCTAAGGATTTTGGGGGGTTGTGAAAGAAATTTAATTTTTTTTAAATGCTGACATTGAGCATGAACAAAGAACATTAATCACACTTGGATCTCCAAAGAAGTGAGAGCAGAGATTTCTGCAAAAATGTAAATTCACTAATTTCAAAAGATTTAATATTGGTGAATACATTTGACTTCACTACTTTCGAACAGAAAAATCATTATTCAATGCAATTGTGATTGTGACCTTGCAGAAGGGAAAACAAAAAGAAACACCATGCATTATGGACCCAAGCAGTCTTTCCAAGTGCGGCAGAGGTTCACCTGCACTTCCTCCAACCTCATCTATTGCATCCGCTGCTCTAGGTGTCAGCTGCTCTACATCGGTGAGACCAAGCGTAGGTTTGGCGATCGATTCGCCCAACACCTCCGCTCGGTTCGCAATAACCAACCTGATCTCCCGGTGGCTCAGCACTTCAACTCCCCCTCCCATTCCGAATCAGACCTTTCCGTCCTGGGCCTCCTCCATGGCCCACCGTAAATTGGAGGAGCAGCTCCTCATACTTCGCTAACATACCATTTGCTTTCTTCACTGCCTGCTGCACCTGCATGCCTACTTTCAATGACTGGTGTACCATGACACCCAGGTCTCGTTGCATCTCCCCTTTTCCTAATCTGCCACCATTCAGATAATAGTCTACCCTCCTGTTTTTGCCACCAAAGTGGATAACCTCACATTTATCCACATTATACTGCATCTGCCATGCATTTGCCCACTCACCCAGCCTATCCAAGTCACCTTGCAGCCTCCTAGCATCCTCCTCACACCTAACACTACCCCCCTGCTTAGTGTCATCCGCAAGCTTGGAGATGTTGCATTCAATTCCCTCGTCCAAATATATATTGTAAATAGCTGGGGTCCCAGCACTGAGCCTTACGGTACCCCACTAGTCACTGCCTGCCATTCTGAAAAGGACCCGTTTACTCCTACCCTTTGCTTCCTGTCTGCCTGCCAGTTCTCTATCCACATCAATACTGAACCCCCAATACCATGTGCTTTAAGTTTGTATACTAATCTCTTATGTGGGACCTTGTCGAAAGCCTTCTGAAAGTCTAGATATAACACATCCACTGGTTCTCCCTTATCCACTCTGCTAGTTACATCCTCGAAAAATTCTATAAGATTCGTCAGACATGATTTACCTTTCGTAAATCAATGCTGACTTTGTCTAATGATTTCACCACTTTCCAAATGTACTGCTATCCCATCTTTAATAACTGACTCTAGCAGTTTCCCCACTACCGATGTTAGACTAACTGGTCTGTAATTCCCCGATTTCTCTCTCCCTCCTTTTTTAAAAGTGGGGTTACATTAGCTACCCTCCAATCCTCAGGAACTACTCCAGAATCTAAGGAGTTTTGAAAAATTATCACTAATGCATCCACTATTTCTGTGGCTACTTCCTTGAGTACTCTGGGATGCAGACTATCTGGCCTGGGGATTTATCAGACTTTAATCCATTCAATTTACCCAACACCACTTCCCGGCTAACCTGGATTTCACTCTGTTCCTCCACCTTATTTGACCCCCGGTCCCCTGTTATTTCCGGCAGATTATTTATGTCTTCCTTAGTGAAGACAGAACCAAAGTAGTTATTCAATTGGTCTGCCATGTCCTTGTTCCCCATGATCAATTCACCCGTTTCTGATTGCAAGGGACCTACATTTGTTTTAACTAATCTCTTTCTCTTCACATATCTATAAAAACTTTTGCAGTCAGGTTTTATGTTCCCTGCCAGTTTTCCTTCATATTCTATTTTCCCTTTCCTAATTAAGCACTTTGTCCTCCTCTGCTGGACTGAATTTCTCCCAGTCCTCTGGTTGGCTGCTTTTTCTGGCTAATTTGTATGCTTCATCTTTTGTTTTTATACTATCCCTGATTTCCCTTGTTATCCATGGATGCACTACCTTCCCTGATTTATTCTTTTGCCAAACTGGGATGAACAATTGTTGTAGTTCATCTATGCAGTCTTTAAATACCTTCCATTGCACATCCATTGTCAACCCTTCAAGAATCACTTGCCAGTCTATCGTGGCCAATTCACGTCTCATACCTTCAAAGTTACCTTTGTTTAAGTTCAGAACCCTTGTTTCTGACTTAATTATGTCACTCTCCATCCTAATGAAGAACTCAACCATATTATGGTCACTGTTGCCTTCGGGCCACGCACAAGAAGACTGCTAACTAACCCTTCTTCATTACTCAATACCCAGTCTAGAATAGCCTGCTCTCTCGTTGGTTCCTCTACATGTTGATTTAGAAAACTATCCCGCATATATTCCAAGAAATCCTCTTCCTCAGCACCCCTGCCAATTTGATTCACCCAATCTATATGTAGATTGAAGTCACCCATTATAACTGTTTTACCCTTGTTGCACGCATTTCTAATTTCCTGTTTGATGCCATCCCCAACTCCACTACTACTGTTAGGTGGCCTGTACACAACTCCCACTAGCGTTTTCTGCCCCTTAGAGTTTCGCAGCTCTACCCATATCGATTCCACATCTTCCAAGCTAATGTTCTTCCTTTCTATTGCATTAATCTTCTCTCTCACCAGCAATGCTACCCCACCTCCCTTTCCTTTCCGTCTATCCCTCCTGAATATTGAATATCCCTGGATGTTCAGCTCCCAGCCTTGGTCCCCCTGGAACCACGTCTCCGTGATCCCAACTATAGCATAGTCATTAATAGCTATCTGCACATTCAACTCGTCCACCTTATTACGAATGCTCTTTGCATTGAGACACAAAGCCTTCAGGCTTGTTTTTACAACACTCTTACTCCTTATACAATTATGTTGACAAGTGGCACCTTTTGATTTTTGCCCTGGAAACCCACCACCTCTTATTCTCTGTTTATTATGTTTTTCTTCTTTCCCCCCGACATGTTGGGTCTGAGTGCTTGCCTTCTCTGCCTCAGACCCCATCTACTGGCTTTCTCTATTTGAGTCCCTCCCCCCAACCGTTCTAGTTTAAAGTCCCCCCGGTTGCCTTTGCAAATTTCCCTGCCAGGATACTGGGATATCAATCAACTTCTCAAATGCTGCAGAATTTAAAATTCAAACAATATCATCCAGCAGATAGAATGGTGATTTTTCCTTTCAATATGTATATAGTAAAATTTGAAGTTCAGATATATGTATTCCTAGATATTTCTTGTGATAAATGAATAGGATCTTGAAGCAGCAGTTCAAAGAATTGTTTTTCCTTCACTCAAAAATATGGCTCAGTCCTTTGTATTGTAGGATCTACTGAATTCCACGACAGAAAGCAGAGAACAAACAACACTTAGCTGAGCCAGACACCTTGTGACACGTTTATTCCAGACGCCCTTTTACCTACATTCTCACCAATCATGACCCGTGTGCAGATAAGGCCAATTAGTGCATCTGATATTGAGCTCTTGTGGCTGCACCTGGGGTGGAAGATTGCAACCTTCACGTGGTCCGCCCTGTTTCGACTAATGCAATCAACTCGACGTGCACAAACGGAAGATCAAATAGAACAAGTTGTCCAACAAGTTTAGGCTGTGCACGCCACACGAAAGAAGAAGAAGTGGCTGCACCTTGTCGTGAGGCTGCTGGCGAGTCGCCAGCAGTGACAGGCTGAATGCAAAACCACAGTATCTTTTAGTCTTCTAAACTTGTGTCAACTTTGATAAGCTGAGAAATAAATCATCCCATAGTTCATGCCCATATTCATTGGCCAGGCTAGAACAATCCATTGTTCTTACATCCCCTCATCTTTGGGAAACTTTAGGACTGCAACTGTCATCCATTATTAAACAGGTAGAAGACAATGAATGCAAGTAAATACCGGAAATTAAGTTTGGAGCAGTGAAAGAAAAAGGAAATGCTTTCAAATTATGCCCTTCATAACCTTGAGACAACCCATTGCACCTCCTTTTTAAGTAAATGATTCTGAAGTATAGTTGCCCAAACAACTATCTATATAATCATTTTTCTAACATGTGGTACGTTATAAACGTTTAAAGCCTAAAACCTGATTGTTCCCTCGCATTATCCATGGAAATAACGATTCGAATTCCCATGGGATTTTTAAACAGACTGAAACCTCCCAATTAAACTTGACACCATGATTCTGAAAGAGATATTCAGACAGCTGGCCAAAAAAAATAAAATGGCAAAAGGATATGATTTGAGAGAAAGTGAAAGAGAGGAGAGAATTTCTGAACTCGCTGTCCTGCCAGATGAAGGCACTGCCAATGCAATTCAAATCAGGGATGCAGACGAGCACGAGATTGAAAAAGGTTATACAGCCATTAAGAGGTGAAATAGGACAAGATTTTGTCTTGACAAGGGATTGAAAACTTGATTTTTAAAAGTGAATTTTAAAATCATGTAATTACTGGATAGAGACAGATATGGCTCGGTAAACACAGGACTGATGAGCAAACAGAACTTGGCACAAGTTTGGATATTGAAAAATGGATTGCAGACAGTCAACTAAACTGGTGGATCCCAATTAATAAGTTACAGTGAAAACCCTTTTTGTGTGCTATCCAGTCTGGGGAAAGACTATACATGATTACAATCAAGCCATCCACAGTGTAAAGGTAAAGGGAATCTGAATCTGAATCGGAATAACGTTTAGTGCAAGATAAAGTCCAGTAAAGTCTCAATAAAGATAGTCTGAGGGTCTCCAATGCGGTAGATGATAGGTCACGATTCCTCTCCAGCTGGTGATAATATGGTTCAGTTGCCTGATAACAGCTGGAAAGAAACTGTCCCCGAATCTGGAAGTATGTGTTTTCACACTTCTGTAGCTCTTGCCTGATGGGAGAGGGGAAAAGAAGGGCGAGACTTGTTCTTGATTATGTCGGTGGCATTGCTGAGACAGCGTGAAGTGTAGATAGAATCAATGGAAGGAAATATGGTTTGTATGATGGTCTGGGCTGCGACCACAGATTTCTGCAATTTCTTGTGGTCTTGGATTGAGCTGTTCCCAAACCATGCTGTGATGCATCCTGATAAAGTGCTTTCATGAATATTTTTATTCATGTATGTGTTTCATTTTTAATGTACATCTTTCACCAAGTTGCTCATGAAAGCATTTGAGTTAAAATTCCAAGCATTCAGGGAATGGCGTAAGTGAGAGTGTAGGAGATAGATTTCAGGCTCAAGTGACGTGGTGACATGGTAATGAGTTGCCAGCAGAGGGAGGGGAGTTGATGTTGGTGTCTGAAGAGAGGTACATCCTGGTTTGCTTTTTTGGACCATTTACAAGTCCTGATTGACATGGATTTAGAAACTGCAGGGACTCAGATCATTGAAATGCAGATACACAGTTACTGTGAAATGATGTCTGAAATGAATGCATTTATTGTGTTCCTAATGTACTCCAAATATTTCAACAAATACAAAGCACAAACACAAGATTCTCAAATTGTGGAGCAGTGCTGTCTAAGCACTGTACATTCTTAATGGATAGTCAGAACACATTTTGGACAACAGTCTCAATTACCGCCAATTCCTCTCAAGAGCTTAATTTGTAGGCAGATGCTGCATTACTCACTCATAGTGCTCAGTGGCCTTCTCTAAAGTTTCCTTCACTTCACTCGGCAAGTCTCCGGATTCCTGGGCTGTGAGCCAGGACAGCTGCTTCCCTTTGGCATGAAAAACATTGCCAACGTTGTACTGTGCCCGTGCTTCACTGACCTGGGCAAGGGAGAGTAAGAGAGATACTTTTAGTAATCAACCATTGCTTTGAAAAATTATGGAAAACAAACATTTTCAGAAGGAAGAAACAAAATTCTCAGCATCCAGTTAGATTAAGTATGGGACAGCACGAAAATAAAATATTTTAACATTACACATTGGGCAACTTATTTCCCATTTGATTGTAGAATTACTTTCAATGAGAAGAGTCACAAGAGATTCAATGGGCGCTCTAAAAAAATTAGGACAATAAATGCACTAATTACTTATGTGCCATCTATGGAGAAATAAAACAGGATTAATGTTAACATGTTGGGTCTGTCTCTTTTCTTTTAAATTTGGGAATTAAAGTTAATGATACGATAAAGGTTTCAAGTGAATAGAGGAACAGAGAGGAGGGGAGAGGAAATAATGAAAAGGGAATATCTGCGATAGGGTGAATGCTAGGAGGGATTGTCTGTCAAAACAACGGCAATACAGACAAAGTTGGTTAATAGGACAAGTAACAAAACATGAATCGAGCAGAGTTGCAAATGGATGTTTGTTGAACTTAATCATGAAAACTGAAAAATGTCATAAACCTGAAACACAAACTTTTCTTCTCTCTTACAAGATGCTGCCTGACCCATTTCCAGCATTTTCAGTTTATATTTTAAATTTCAATTTATTATATTTTGCAATTTGTAACATGGAGAGATCCATTAGGGCAGCGAATGCTTGGATGATTATAATGTAATTATAATTTTTTTCCACAATTAAATATTGCCTTCGCACAATGCTCCCTGCATCATCAGTCATCCCTTGAACTTATCAGAATGTAATCATCAATCAAGTAGAGTGCTGACATGGACAGAAAATTGGTTGGCAGACAGGAAACAAAGAGTAGGGATTAACGGGTCCCTTCCAGAATGGCAGGCAGTGACCAGCGGGGTACCGCAAGGCTCAGTGCTGGGACCGCAGCTATTTACAATATATATTAATGAATTAGATGAACAGATTATAAGTAACATGAGCAAATTTGCAGATGACACAAAGCTGGGTGACAGTGTGAACTGTGAAGAGGATGCTTATGAGGGTGCAGGATAACTTGGACTGGTTGGGTGAGTGGGCAGATGCATGGCAGATGCAGTTTAATGTGTATAAGTGTGAGGTTATCCACTTTGGTGGCAAAAACAGGAAGGCAGATTATTATCTAAATGATGTCAAGTTGGGAAACGGGGAAATACAACGGGATCTGGGAGGTCCTTGTTCATCAGTCAATGAAAGTAAACTTGCAGGTACAGCAGGCAGTGAAGAAAGCGAATGGCATGTTAGCCTTCATAACGAGAGGAGTTGAATATAGGAGCAAAGAGGTCCTTCTTCAGTTGTACAGGGCCCTAGTGAGACCACACCTGGAGTATTGTGTGCAGTTTCGATTTGAGGAAGGACTTTCTTGCTATTGAGGGAGTGCAGCGTGAAGTTAGCGACTTGGTCCGTACAAAAGGTAAACAAGAGACAGTGTGTTGCCAAATTGAAGATTGGCTCCGTTTCTTAGTTTTGATGAACAATTTATGTCCAAATTTTTTTTTTAAATAATTAAAAGTCGGAAAATATATAGTATACGGTCGCTGCGCTTTTGACACCACGATGATTTTGATATATTAAATTGGAAAATAAGAAAAAATAATTAACTTGCCCAAAAATCGCTACTACCATAGGATACTTTGTCGGGTTTTTGAAAAGCATTCGGGGTTTGGAGTCTCCGTGGTTTAATTTACAGAGAGGTACCGACCCCGATAACGGTCGTTGTGACAATGGACACCAAGCACAACGACCGTTACGGGATCTTTAATGTACTGTATTATGTTACTATATTTTTCTCCTGGTATTGATGAAGATATTTCCCTAGATAATTATCAGAACTTATATGTATGAGGGGCCATATGAAGTTTATTTATGAATTAAATATTAATGACTAAATGTGGCAGAGTTTTTAAATGTCACATTTGTGGTCCAAATTGGTGGAAAAATGATGAAACTGTGTCCGTCATGAAAATTGTTTTTGGCTTTCACGTTAACAAATTTATCTGTTACTTATAAGGTTTCACATGATGGATAGATTTTTTTGTAGAACAGTGTATTGGTGTAAAAAACTGAATAATGATCTTGTTCCTCAAAATCTCTCCAGTATTGTAAAAAGCCACATATGCAATACCACATAATCAGGCACTTTCTAATTGAGAACGGTTTCAGTGATTGAAGTGCTTGTTCTAGTTCTCCACAGTAATCATATTGCATGGGGATGTTTTATGCAACAGGCTTACATGAACAGGTAACATAGGACATCACAAAACATCTTCTGCAAACATTAACTTTGCAATCAAGGAAGAAACAACTTAGGCCAAAATTCAGTTTTATTTTTGGGAACACCAATAATTCAGGACAATGAAATAAATTGGTTGTGACGGCAATGGTAACATGCAACTCCCTGCCTCAGTAAGCAATTAAACAAATATCATCGATGACCATCTTGGAAATTAAATTGGCCAGCACATAAATCAAATGGTCGACCTGGAAAAGAAGATTACCTTATCCTTCTGTTCTATCGAGATGTCCAAGTGCCTCTGACAACAAGCAATTGCTTCATCAAAGTTGCCAAGTATCTTCAATGTATTTCCAAGATTACCGCTAGCTTTTGCCTCACCAATCCGATCCCCAATGGTCCTTTTGAAAGACAGATCAATTAGTCAATGCTGTGCCACTGGAACTCAAACTAATAGAATAGTTTTGTGTAAGAAGCCATTTATTCCTACTCGGGGCAAAGATCTACCAGATGAAGGTTCACAACACTTTTAACAAAGGCATGGTGCCATGAAATGGCACCTTAAAATAGGCATCCAAAGCTACCCATGAATCTATGGCAAATCACAGTTAGTTCAAGCATTTGTTAATTGATAAAAAATGTTGTTTTATAAGGTTCAGAACTATTCAGTTTAATGGGGAGATCTTTTTTTTATTTTTTTTTAATTTTTATTTATTAGAGGTAAATGCATCAATGTACACATATATACTGTTACAGTAATTGTACCCCATCATTTGATGGCTTTTAATGAAAAAGAACAGAGAGAAAGAGAGTGAAATGTGAAAAGAGTTGTGATAGTGAAAGAGCGTGCCAAAGGGGAGAAGAAACCCTTGGTCAAAGAATTAGAAAAGGGGGTTAAAAGATAGACCCTAAAAAAAGAAAATGAAAAAGAAAAAAAAGAAAAAAAGCCAGTTATTAAGTTATATATATCACGCAAAAGGAATCCACCAACTCGATAGTTTTTCATCCCCCCCCACCAAGGCCCGAGGTACTCCTGCACCCTATCTTTGTAGTAATTCTATAAATGCAGACCACGTCTGATAGAATGGGGAGATCTTATCACAATATCCTCAGCAGCAGAGAAATTACACTCGCCTCCAAATGGAAAAGTACAATTGAGAAGCTGGCCAATTGGTCTATCATATCTGCATCGTCTCTTTCCAAGAGCAATCCATTTAGCTCACCTGAATCTTGGGTAACCAAGCAGGTTGGGGAATGGGCTCCTTGCACCTCAGATTGTTTATAACATTCTGCTCTAGCCAAATTCACCAAACTCACCTGGCCAGGGTTAGATCATGCTTGTGGTACTCCAGAGCCTTGGAATATTCCTTCAAGTAAAAGTAGGCATTGCCCAGCTGACTGTAGATGGCGCTCAAAGTCTTCAGGTCCTCTGTCCCAACCTGCACAGCAGCTTCAAAGAAGGCCACTCCAGCCTTGAAATCTCCAGTTTTGCACAGCCGTTCCCCTTCGAGGGCAAGCTCAAGGCACGAAGCCTCCATTCTGTTGAATACAAAAAGCCATATAGAATTGAAGTATTCTTTACACATCACGGCCCTCCGTTATTTGTGCAGCAATTGCACCATCGCTATCCAAGGCCACCGTCCAAGGCCTAACCATATCACTCATTAATGTGTTGTCTTATTCAACCCTACTGTAAGCTCCATTCATTAAAACGTCCTATGACCAAGACCATCCGTTTCCACCACAAAAACACGACCCATCTCCAGTCCTGCCTCAGAACAGACACTCCTTTACAAGCCTCTCTTTCCAGATTTACTCAATCCAATGCTCTCCTGGCCAACTTCACATCTTCTACACTCACTCGAACTCATTGAAAGCTCTGAAGTCCATTTTCCTGACTAGCATAATTACTACCACACAACTGCTTGGATTTGTGCAGCGTCTGTAACAAAATAATTTCAAAATAAAAAACAGAAATTGTCAGAAACAATTGTCAGCTAGCCACATTACTAGACATTAGAATAGATGGCCAAAAACTTAAAACATGTAAGTTAAAAGGAGATGGAGCATTTTAGGAAGAGATCCCAGGGCACCAAGGCAGAATGATCAAAAATATTTGCATCTGAAATAAAAGTTTGAAAATCCACTTTAAGATTTAATATTTGTCATGTTTTACTTGACCCTGAAGGATCTTCAACCACAGAATCGCCTGGTGACCTCCCAATTACAACTTTAAATAGACACCGGAGAATAAAATTTTCCTTATGATAAATAAGAGATTAAGAGGCATCCTGAACAGATGTTTTAGTTCTGGTAAAAGAAGTCTGGGTGAAAAGACTCAACCTTTCACATCGATTCACATCTGCAATTCTAAATCCCTGCATAGAGATGGAGAAAATTATTATATTTGTCAGGATAAAAAAAAAGCTTTAATCTGTACCAACTTCTGTTCTTTTTCAGGATGAATGAAAAAACTCTACCGCCAATAAAATACCTTCAAAGAGGAGTTCAATACTGCAATACATGAAATTGGAAGCAAATAGGAAACAGCTCATTCTAACAATGAATGGATTACACGTATTTTTAGTAATACGTACTGGACTGAACACCAGGACCAACTCAATGCAATAAAAAGAAACTGCGGGTGCTGGTTTATACCAAAGAGACACACAAAATGCTCAGTCGGTCAGATAGCATTTCTGGAGAAAATGGATAGGTGACGTTTTGGGTCAGGACCCTTCTGAAGGGTCACCTATCAATTTTCTCCAGAAATGCTGCCTGATCCGCTGAGTGATTCCAGCATTTTGTGTCTACCAGAACGGAGTCCCTTTTTATGTGCAATTCAGTGCACGTGGGTCCATGACTGCATGTCTCATGAAATTGTAGACATTCCCTCTGCTGTGCATCGTGCTCAAGACTTAAGGATGTGGGTTACATCCTTAACATTACCCAACAACTGAAATAGAACCAACTGCGCTTATGCGGATCTTCGTAAGGACTAAAGACAGATATGGGGATTGAAAAGGTTCAGAGAGATTGAGGCCAAACGCAGGCTAATGAGACTAGTCCAGTATGCCAACATGGTCGGCATGGACAAGGTGGGCTGAAGGGCCTGTTTCCGTGCTGTACAGCTCTTTGACTTTATGATTCTGAAATCATAAATGTATTCGGTTGCAAAATGCCTCCACTGTGCAGGGTAGAGACAATATTGCAGCCATTCTGGTCAAATTAATGGTGCAGGAGGAAGTGGTAAATAAATTGTACTAATTTAGAAATTGACTTCTCAAACTAGCATCAAACACCCCCAGAAAACTGCGCTGAAATGTGTACGCTGAATCTGTAAGGTCCTCTTCCTTCTGTTCCTGGAGTTTATGTTCAATAAACTGGCATAACTCTGATCAAATGTCAGCAACAGTTAAAGAGTTTCAGGCATTATTTTGTGACTCCAAGCAGTGCAGTGCTATGTTTCTGCACTGTGATTATAATCCAAAAATATATATCAGTGGAAACAGCAGGGAAGCAGTAAAGAAAACTCACATCAAAAAAAAATATTAGTGTCGAGGAATTGGCTGAGAAGTAGTTTCTAGAAGATGCAGCTGTTTTCATGAGACAACAGAGAGCAGGGCAGCTGGTTCTCATCATTCTCAGAGAGCCACAGTAATCATTACGCAACCTTCGTCTGGAGGTTATGCCCTTGCTGCACCATTGAACATTACGTTGATGAGACCTATTAACACCCATTACGTGTCACATAAGCTTCATAAGCAAGGATAAAATTGGTACCATTTACAAGTGAACCACTTTTCACGTATTATCTATTGCTTGAAAAACACTGCAATCCTGAGTAAAATAAGGCAAATGCAATTAATGGTGGAAGAATTTCATTACATAGAATTTACAGCACAGCGAAAGGCCACATTGTTCAACTACTCACTGATATTTATGTTCCTTGCGAGCCCATCATTATTCTTCATTTAACAATATAAACATACCTTTCTATTCAATTGTTGATCACGATCTAGCTTAAATTTCCCCTTAAAGGCATCTTGATTTAATTGCTTCTAATCCTCCATGTGGTTGTTAAACATCCTAATCATAGAATAGAGCATGGAAACTGTTCCTTCGGCCCACTGCGTGTGTGCTGATCGGCAAACACTATCACTAATCTGTCTCTCAACCAATTTTATTCTCGTCAACTCCCAATTCGACCACTCATTTGCACACTTTTTACAGGAGGACAATTAACCTACCGACCACTCTTGATAAAAATAAATTTCCGAATTAGTCATTGAATTTTAACTATTATATATTAACCACTCCCAATTACATACTGCACACCAGTTTTTAGGTTCCTTCAATCATTCTGCTATTATACTACAGCATTAAAAAAAAGATAAGTGTGATGAATATTTTTTTGATTGTTCCTACTGTAGAGCACATCACACTGTATAACATGTGCAAACAGATTAGGGGGCTTATATTCCAAAATAAACTGCATAAGAGAGGGGTACAAGAGTAGCTTGTTGAAATGAATCATTAATTATCGTGGCAGGATAGATGATTAATGCCAATGTTAAATTCTCTTGCGAAATAATTGAAAAATCTTGTAGACATCAAAGGCAACAATTAATGTGAACAGGCGCCGAGATTGGTTATGTTTTTTTTCTTCAATCTGAGACACAATTGACGGTAGATGTTGCTATCTGGAGCAAAAGAAACAATCTGCTGGAGGAACTTGCAGCTTGAGCAGCATGTGTGGGGTAGAGAATTGTGACAATTTGCTCGAGATCCCGCATCCGAACTGTGAGTGGAGGGGGAAGATAGTCAGTATAGGGGGGACGGGATGGGGACAGGAGTGAGTGAGGGCACAGTTGGTGACAGGTGGACAGGAGGGTTGATTGAAGGAAGATGGAGCCATGGGGTGGGTAGTGGAGAGACAGGGGTAGACAAAGTGGGAAGAAAAAGGGCAGATAAAGACATCAGGGCACAGGAGACAGTGAAGGTGGACAGTTGTTAATTATCTCTGTGATTTTGTAATGGCAAGCTTTAATCTCTCCACCTATATTCGTTCCTGCACAACCCCTTGAATTCTATTCAAACTCAGATAAAACTTTGTAACACCACCCAATCTGATGCTATTGCTGGGAATTTCCATGGCATAGCGATGAAACTCCAGACAGATGAGCAGGTTCTTCATTTGGACTTTTAATAAAGAGGAACCTTTTTTGTTCTTTATTCAAGGAAGAGCTCCAAGAAAATTCAGTCAATTTCTCTGGACAGTTATTTATCCATAATAAATTCCATATTCTGTATTTTTGTGTGCCCTGGTGCAGCAAGATATTTGATTTCAGTTGCAGTTTTGGTTACCTTTATGGTGTAAGGATTATCCTAGCAATCTCCTTGTACACTTTGTAAATGCGGAATTAAGTTTGGAAAATATAACACAATCAGACCAAAGCTTTGCCATGTTGGATAAAACAGGAATTCTGAAGACTCAAATAATAACAGCATCTGTTTTCAAATTTGTTAAAAGCTAAAGGAAATTAGGGTGGTGTATAGATTAGAATAGAGGTCATTTTATCTTCCTGTAATAACTTAATTTGTTAAGCACTAATTATTATAAAAATCAGAGATGTTATGCCGTTTGGATATGGATCAAGACTATTATCAAATTCCCAGACTTGATAAACTGATTAAAAAAATGATTTCAAGAAGTCGAGTACATTATACCGAAACATAATTTCTTGCAAATTATTATATAAACAAAACCTTGCTCAAAACAAAGGGTTGGAGGAACTCAGCAGGTCAGGCCGTATTTATGGAGAGAATGGATAGATGATGTTTCGGACCAGAAGCCTTAGTATCTTCTTACTGTTTGCTAATAATCTGAACAGAAATTGATCTGTTCATATCTTTTGTTTCTTCATATTGATGACGAGAGTAAATCATGCCCTCAGAAATCAATCAAAGCCTCCCACCAATATCCCAACCCTCCCGCCGATCATGTGGTTTGTGTGGATTACATGATATCTGTCGATGAGTTAGACATAAATGCTGGAGTCATGATCAAGAGATTTGCAAACCATTCAAGAATAGGCCAGGTGGTTGTCAGAAATCATCTTGACCAGAGGAACATGTTAATAGATTGTTGAAGAAGGGTCCTGACCCCAAACATGCTAAAGGAATTCAGTCAAAAGGACCATGAAATAACAAACCTGTGGAGGGCAAATAAAGCAAGGGAATCCACAAGAGAAGTGTAGCTGACCAATTAGACCTTTGGCTGTGTGCCTACAGATTCCTGAAGATAGCATGGAAAGAGGATGAAATTGTTAAAGCAGCATACTGAGACAGGGAAGATAAAAACAGTAATGAAGATAAAGACTACTTAGACCACATCTTAGACCACAAAATGCACAGCTCGTATTCTCACGAAAACAGGAACAGTGAGATACCGTTATTGAGGGTGCAATGGAGATCTACAGGATGCCGTCATGACTTCAGCTAGGAGAGAAAAATCAAACAGTCTAAGTTTCTTTTCCTTGGAACAAAAAAAATCAAGGGAAATTTAAATGAAGTGCATATAATTACATGGATTCTAGACAAAATCCATGGAGGGAACATATTTCCTTTTGTAGGAAATAACCAATGAGAATACATTTGAGGGAAAAACAAACTGCTGGAGGAACATAGTGGATCAAGCAGATCTGTAGAGGGAATCGGAGAGACTATGTTGCACGTGCGGACCCTTCATCAGATTTGAAGTTGTTCAGGAGCATTAAAGTGAAGAATAAGTTAGAACTCACTGCCTGAAAGGGTATTAGAGTGCAAAGTACTTGCATATCCACTTGAATATTAAATGCAACTTACATTCCCTCAGGCATATACATTTCCTTTCAAAATAAATGAGCAAAAATATTTCCAATAGCACCACAATAAATATAACAAGTACTCACATGAATACTGAAACCCACCAAACTGCACAGCCAGTACACATAGGCAGTGTGATTTTGGGCGGTTTCAGATACAATGGGATTGAAAATGAAACCCTGAGGCTTATGCAAGCACACCGCACAACCATCATGCGTTTCCATAGTAATCTCGCAGATGCAGTTATGGAAGAAATCATCTGATTAAAAATACAGTGGAGTTCTATTTCAAAAATGATTCAGGATGCTAAGCTCCACAGAAAGATCGTGAGTTGTTTACCAATGAAAAGCAAAGTCAGACATTGATTTTCAATTGTTTGATTAATTGATTTTGTTCTTTTGCTGAGCACAATGTACCAGTGAAACAGACCATGTTCAATGTACTCAGAAGTCAAGTTTGCAAAAGATCTCTATTTAACCTCTATTTTCCATTTACAGAATGGCTGGTGATCAGAAGTAAAGGCCTTTGGACTGAATTCATGTAAATATATGCATACCATAGCAATTTATTCTGCAAAGCTTTTTCAGAACTAATAATGAGAATACATTAAAAATTCAATATGATTCTATCAAAGAACATGTCCGGCTCTTCAATTTGACGTCCAAATGTAAGACAGTATTATACCATGCCTAGACCAGACAAGTATTTCTGTAAGGTAGACACAAAATGCAGGAGTAATTCAGCGGGACAGGCAGCATCTCTGGAGAGAAGAAATGGGTGACCTGGCTTGGCTGGTGGTGATGTTCTCCAGAGATGCTGCCTGACCGACTGAGTTACTCGAGCACTTTGTGTATTTTTTGCAAACCAGCATCTGCAGCTCCTTATGTTTGCAAGTAAGAGATTTCTTGTTCCATTCCTGGTACATACGACAATTAAACACCTTTAACTGTTGAACAGCAACTGTGCATCATTCTCCAGAAAAAAAGGATTGGGTCGGGACCCTTCAATGTCACCCATCTTTTTTCTCCAGAGGGTGAGGGGAGCCCTCCCAGTCAGATCCTTCCCGCACCATCGGAACCTCACTGCCAGCGCACGCTGCCCTCGGGACGGCTGCTATGGAGAGGAGACGGTTGCCCACCTCTTTACAGAGTGTGGATTTGCTCAGTCTGGAGAAAAATGCAAGGGTCCTTGGTACGCTTTATTCCAAACAGCTCCGTCACAGAGGACTCTGTGATTTACACACTGTTCCCAGGGACATATTCAGAGACTGACATCGAGTGCTGCTGGAGGGTCATCAACTCGGTGAAAGATGCTCTTTGGTCTGCCTGAGCGTTGTTCACCACCCAGCAGAGTGAGATGTCCGTCGGGGAATGTTGCTGACTGGCCTACTGCAAACTGCAGGAGTACGTGCTGAAGGACGCACTGAAGCTCGGTGCAGCCAACGCCAAGGCTCGGTGGGGGAGGGCCACAGTTTAAGGTCCTTCCGCTGCTGGACATGGGGGGCACGGTATGGTGGAGACGCCCTCAAACTAAGGGAAGGTATCCCACGCCGGGGGGGCCACATGAGTGGCACGGGTGGGGGATCGATTCGCGAAATTTGAGAAATGTATATAGACTGTATGGAACAATTTGTATAGCCTCCGAAAATGTCGGATGGATCTTTTGCACGGTTGATGTATTGTATATATTTATTACTTGAATAAAGTTTATTTTGAAATTTAAAAAAAAATTTAAAAAATTCGGCTCAAGACTCTTCTACAGACGGATGTCAGCGGAGTGGGCGGGACAGAGATAGAATGTAATCGGAGTCTTACCACACAAGTACTTCTGCAAGATGTACCTAACTTTTCAAATGCAATGACATTTTGGGCTTTGAGGTAAAAAACTATATACTGCGGATAACTGGTAGCATAAGCACAACTGATTGTCTGCAGTGGCAGCGTTTTAAGTGTTAAGTAACAACGACGGTCAATAGCGTAAATAATGATTCATGCAACAACCTGGGCATGTATCAAGCAACTTTAACAAAAGTCAAATGCCCAAGGCATCAGATAAAACTGTATGCAATAGAACTTGTTTGTTTGTTTATTTATTTGCACCATGTTTTAAAAGAAGACAAACGATCAATTTATAATACCATACAGTGCTGGGAGGGAAGGGAAGCCCACAGGGCTTATACAAAGTCCGCTCCCATCTGAAAATGAGCGTTAATGGCAAATCAGGGCGTATTGAAATAAAAAAGACAATAATAAACAATAATACAGTTTAAGAATGAAAATTAAAAATATGAAAATAAATCAAATAATAAGGTATAGTATGAGATAAGAGTCAACAGAAGTAGTTTGAGCTCATAAATAGCATTACAAAAAGCTGGAGGTCAGAACTCAGGACATGATGAGAAACTTTTTAAGCTCAATCTTAAAGGTGGCTAAGGAGGTGTGAGACTTTAATGACAGACGCAGGGTATTCCAAAATTTAGGATCTTTAAAAGTAATGCAATTTTGGTGTTTGGATGTTCGACAAAATGGAAGATGAAGATCATTTCTTCTTCTGGTTGGGTAATAGTGAATATTAGAAGAAAGGGTGAAAAGATCATGAAGAGAAACAGGCAAATCATGTTTACATTTAAGATATTTGAAAATAAAAATACATATTTGGAATGCATTCAGTTTATCCACAGACAATATTGAGTACTTCTTGAAGAGAGGGGCAGAAGGTTCTTGTGAATTTGAGTGAGAAATTAATCTCATTTATTTCTTCTGTATGATGAGTAGCTTAGAAAGATAGGAAGGATAGGTAGAACCTCAAACAATATTACAATAATTGAAATAAGGAAAAATCAAACTATAATATATTGTTAGATGGGAAGACGGGTGAATAAATGCACAAACCTTTCTCAGAATACCAAGCATTTTCATCGATCTTCTACAGACAATATTGATACGTTCTTTCCCAGTTACATTTTGATCAATGGTTACTCCTAAAAATGTTGTATATGTTACTTCAGGAATTTCATGTCCATTGATAAAAATTTTAGATTTGTCTTTGGGAAAAAAATTTGTTTTTATTGCAGAAGATCATGTAATTGCATTTTTTGATATTGAGAGAGAGCCTGTTCACTTCAAACCACTTAGAGACATGAGGCATTTCTTCATTAACTAATTCAACCAATGATTTTAGATCACTATGTGAAGCTATAAGATTGGTGTCATCGGCAAACAGGATAGGAAGAAGTACTCTACAGGTATAGGATAAGACATTTATATAGATCAAGAATAGTAAAGGACCAAGGATGAAGCTTGTGGTGCCCCACAGTGAATTCTCAATTTGTTGGATGAGCTTCCATTTAGATAGACAAATTGCACTCTATTTGCTAAATAGTTGGTTAACCATAGAAGCGCTACATCCTTTACCCCATATCTATTGAGTTTAGAGATTAAGATTGAATGGTTGACTGTATCAAATGCCTTGGGATAGATCTAGTAAGACACCAAGAGCAAATTTCTTTTCATCTAGAGCCGTAGAAATGTTATTAATAAGTTGTAATAATGCATGCTCCATGGAGTACTTCTTCCTAAAGCCATATTGATGGTTATACAAAATATTATTCACAGTTAGATGGTTTAGGATTCTAGTGTACACTAGTATTTCTATGATTTTTGAGAGACAGGGGAGAATAGATATTGGGCGGTAATTACCAAATTCTTTAGGGTCACCTGATTTATAGATAGGTATGACTTTGGCAATCTTTAAATCTTGAGGAATGACACCAGATTGGAGAGATAAAGAAAATATGTGCTAGTGGCTCAGTAACATGATCAATAACTTTTTTTAAGAGAGTGGTTGTAACTCCATCATGGCCTTCTGCAGAGTTCTTTAGACTCACAATTATGTTGTAGACTTCTTTGGGACAAGGGGGATGGAAGGTGGACAAAGTAGAGAATTGACCGTTAATCAATTTACAAGGGTCTTCATTAGAGTCCTTAATGGTCCTTAACTTCACTATAAGCGCCTTACTTTCATACAGCATGGAAGCATTCAACCCAACTCGCCCGAGCCAACCATGATGCCCCATCTACACCAGTCATACCTTTCTGTGTTTGGCCCATTTCCCTCTAAACCTTTCCTATCCGTCCAAATGTCCTTTACGTTCTGTTATTGTACCTGCCTCAACAACCTCCTCGGATGGCTCGTTCCATATATCCACCACCCTCTGTGTAGAAAAAAATGTCCCTCAGGTTCCTATTAAATCTTTCCAGTCTCACCTAATATCGATGTCCTCTGTTTCTTGATTCCCATACTCTGGCTAAAAGACTTTATGCAATTATCATATCTGATCCTCTCATGATCTTATACATCCCCAAGCCTCCTGCACTCCAACACAGCTGCCCAGCCTCTGCCAATAGCTCAGGCCCACAAGTCCCAGCACTCTTTCCAGCTTGACAACATCCTTCCTATAACAGGGTGACCAAAACTGAAAACAATACTCTAAATGCAACCTCCCGAAAGTAGTCTACATATAACATAACATTCTAACTTTTATACGATACCCTGACTAATAAAGACCAATGTTCTTACTAATCAATGGTGACTAGTCTACCCATGATGCCATTTTCAAGGAACTATGTACCTGCACTCCTAGATCCCTCTGCTCTACAACACTCCTCAGGGCCCTAATATTCACTGTGAAGGTCCTTCCCTGGTTTGACCTCCCATTGAGCTAATAGGACAGGTGAGCAGTGAATCAACCTGCATGGCAGAAGGAGAAGCCCTAGGAGGGAATTCTAGAACTTAAAACTAAAGGCCATCATTGATGGAATGTATAAAACCGAGGACAGAGCAAGGGAGGCTGAGAGATTGCAGATCTGGAGAAAACAGTATTGGAGAAGTTCAAAAATAAAATTAAAATATATTTAATTAGCCCAGCAGGAGTGGCAAATCCATTTGCGTCTGACACAGAACCTTTACTCAATGATAACAACCCTGGAAACAAAGTCACAATACTTATTTTGAAACTAGAATGGGTGGAGATAGTATCTATAATGTTTGAGGTGGTTGAATGGCTTCATTCATCATCTTGACTCTCACAATGTGTGATGTTGTAGATGTAGAGTTACACAAGATGTGCTTAACTCCCATGACAAGGAACACACACAGAATGATTTAGGTGGAACATATTGAGCATTTAGGTACAAGCCAATAATACCATGTGCAAGATCTTATCTTGAAGCAGCTTTGGGAGTGAAGAGCGCATTTTAGCTGCAAGGGTTAACAAGTCTCAAAGTTGTCTTCAATACTTAAAAATTAACTTTTGTGCACAGAGAGAAAAATTGTACAGGGCCTGTCATAGTGTGGTGGAAACACTTCAGAATTTTATGTGGAAGTAACAATATTGGCTGCAAACAGACCAAAACTGAAGAAGGGTCTCGACCCGAAACGTCGCCTATCTCCTTCGCTCCTTAGATGCTGCTGCACCCGCTGAGTTTCTCCAGCTTTTTGTGTAACCCTCGATTCTCCAGCATCTGCAATTCCTTCTTTAACAAAACTACACCTTGTAGTGCATATAATGATAACTGTAACTTTAAGGACTGAGTACTAGAATGGTTTGATTTGTGTCATTGATATATCTAATATCTTATCACCCTCATGAATATGTGCGAGTATGCACAGTGTACATTTGTAAAATAAAGAAGACTTACACTGGCAACAGTGTGTATTGAAAACCCGTGCTTGTTTCTAATTACATGCTGAAGCCATATCTTAAAATGGCAACGAGGATCAGATGGAGTTGGTGAACTCAACGTTGAAATACAGTGCAGGACTGTTTTGCAAGATGCAGTATTGTTTAACATTTTAAACAGCAAAAACGAAGCTGTGGTGCAGTTGTTTGAGAATTGAACACGATAGGCCACAGATCCTTCTATGCATGGGACTGTAGTTTAAAACAGCAGCTGTAGAAATCGTCTAGTTTGTCAGGCTATCGTTGTGTTGTGTCTATGGTGAAAGATGGCGTCCCTGGGATACGTAAGCAGACTAAGGACTTTCAACAAGAACCATGAAACCTTTACCTTGTACTGTGAGCAAATGGAATTTTTTTAAATTGCAAATTACATTATTGAAGCTGAAGAAACAGAGGATGATGATCAAGTGCAGGTAAGAGCACAAAATAAGGCCATCCAGGAAAGAAAGAAAGCCATTCTATTAACTGAAATTGGTCCTGAAGTTTATGAAACTCTCGCCTACATCCTAGCCCAGAGAAAGCAAGGAATGTTTTATTTGAGACTGTTCTTTCAAAACTTGATGCTCACTTCAACCCTAAGCCCATAGAGATAGCAGAATATGACAAATTTCACACAAGAAACCAGAAGTCCGGTGAGACTGTGGGTGAGTACATTATCTCATTGAGGAAGTTGTCTCCACACTGCAATTTTGCAACATTTCTGGATCGAGCTTTGCGTGATGGATTTATATGTGGAATGCTGGATGAGCAAATCCAATCAAAATTACTGAACACACCAGCCCTAACCTTTGATTTGGCATGCAAAACTGCTTTGGCCGTGGAGATGGCATGTCAAAGTGCACATGAGTTTCGACCAACAGTCAAAATGCAGGTTCCAAACACAAGCATGACAAGACATGAAAAAGACCTTCACAGCAAAGTTCTGGGAATAGTGCAGATATGTGCTATCGATGCAATGGTCAACACAAGCAAATAATTGCCAATTCAAGGACTACAACTGGCAAAAGAAAGGCAGTATTGCATCAGCATGTAGAGCACTATCACAAGATAAAGCAAAGCAAAAGGCTTGAGAAAAACAAATGTGTGGGATTCACAACCTCGAAGAACACTCGGAGAGTAATGAACTTGGACTGTACGGCATCTATACTACGAATGGTGGGTCTGGAAAGGAAGACTTTCTTCAGACAATGGTCAAAGTGAACAATCTGTATTGATACCACTGCTGATTGCACAATTATAAGCAAAGACACCTATGAATCCAAGTTTAGCAATATCCTATCACAGAAACAAACATTCAGCTGAACAAATACGCTGGAGACATGTGGAGAGATAGTTTGTGATGTACACCACAAAGGCAAGACTTCGAAGTTGCCAATAGTTGTCGCAAGTTATGTCAATAGGCCAACATTGATGGGCAAAAATTGGCTCCACTTACTGAAACTGGAAATCTGTATTCCAATTATTCCAAATAATGTTCTTGTTTTGGTAGATAGCCACTCAAAGTAGATTGAGGTGGTACAAATGGGTACGAACATAATAGAAAGAACAATAGACGCATTGTGGTCTATCTTTGCGTGTCATGGATTACCTGAAGTTCTTGAAGGGAATCCAAAATTCAGTAAGTCACAGCGGTTAGCTAGTTTCTTACTTAAATATCTTACCATGCCACAATCTACCACAGGGTATACGCCAGCTGAACTTCTCATGAAAAGAAGGCTCAGAACTAGACTGTTTGGTTCTACCTAACTGATCTCCGATCGTTAAACGCAAACAATCTGATCAGAAAATTAATTAGGGTGGAAGTCAAAAAGAATGTAGGTTCAAAACACATGATCAGGTTTGTGTACTCAGCCTCTCTTACAAAGCAAACAAATGAGAGGTGGGAACAGTAGTTGAAGTGTGTGGAACCAGGAGGGACATGTTAGAAGTTTTCACGTAAACCATATGATCCCAGCACGGGATGAACCGTTACAAGAGCAAAGCATGGATAAAGTAGCAGATCTGTCGCACTTCAGTATTATTCCAAGTTCAGGTGTAAGAGCAGAATCTCCAAAGAAATAAGAGACAAAGGTAAATGATCCTGAACTCGACTCTCCTTTAGAACCACAATTTGACACCCCCCCTAAACCACTCGGGAGATCAGAAAGAATGCGTAAACCAGTCATCAGATTACATTTATAAAATTCTTTGTGTGTGTATAATTTACAAGTTATTTTACTTTCTAAGGGGAGAGTAGTGTAGTGTATATAATGGTAACTGTAACTTTCAGTACTGACTACTAGAATGGTATGTTTGTGTCATGTGATATATTCAATATCTTATCAGTCTCATAAATATGTGTGAGTATGCGCAGTGTACTTTTGTAAAATAAAGACCCACGCTGGCAACAGTGTGTACTGAAAACCTGTGCTTGTTTCCATCTACATGCTGAAGCCGGAATATCTTACACACCTCATTCAAAATCACACTGAGATTCACATCACCGTAGCAACTTACAAACCCTGGCTCCAGATTGACTAGAGATTTATTTAACTTGGCTACAAGAGATAGAAAGAAAGAAATGCATGTGCCAATCAATCCTTATGTTCTACTTAGGAGTATATTGTTGGCAGGCATCACTTCACAGATGTGGTTCAAAATTAACAGCAAAGATCATAAAAAGAATGTTATACTCCTGTACTAAATGCTCATGTTTGCTGTCTCCTCCAAGTGACAGAATGTATTGATTCGGTCCATAAGCCAATGCCTCTTCTGATCACTTGCCATTTAAACTCCAAATCACTCGGTTCACTGCCTTCCAGGCTGTTCCAATGAAACTCTCAGATAAACTTCTAGTTTTATATAGTTCTAGCCTCAGGAATGAAGACACAAGAGACTGCAGATGCTGCATTCTTGAGCAAAATCAAACTGCAGGAGAAGCTCAGCACATCAGACAGCATCCATGGAGGGAATGGACAGTTAATGTTTTGGGTCAGGGTCCTCACAAGCATGAAGGCGATTCCCCGGCAACCACCCGCAAACGTGTGGCGACTGCATAGTCTCCTGCACTCGCCTAACAGGGACAGGCTCATAAAGAACCACACAATTAGATGTTTAGCAGTCTTGCAAAGCACAAATATATAATTACCAGGGGATCATTCTAAGGTACTTGTGTTTTCCAGAGTGTGCTCATTTTGGAGAATTGTTTTATACTGCTGTTAGGTATAACCTTAACATTGCTTTTCTGAGTTTTTTGCAGAGAAATAAGTCTAGAAACTTTGATAAATAATTTCAGCAAAGAAATGAGATGGAAAGGTATTATTTTCTCAAATTAAACAGAAATAAACCAGTGTGTTTTTTTGTCTTCATAACAGTTTATGACTCACTTCTAAATTTCTGCCTCCATTTTACACATTTATGCAATCAAATATAGGATTTTATATGTTTTCCAGTGAAATCCTGCTTATTAGTACATATTTTCAACCAGGGACTGAAATCAGCATCTTAATCTGCCTCACAGCAAAACAAACCCAAGATCTCAAAACCATAGTTTACAAATCTATTATTTGGGATGAGGAATGTAATTTAAAGTTAATTGATTCATTATGTGGCTACAACACTCGGAAGGGAAAAATAGAAGAGCATTAAATGTTGCGATGAAATTCAAGAAAAACTTCAAACTTTATTTTCTTTCTATGAAATGCAATTCTTGAATTTTTATCTTCTATAACCGCAGGTTACCATGAAAAATGCAAAATTAATTTCACCTTTATCTACCTCTAGAAATGCAGGAAATACAGCAGTCCATTTGTGCACAGCTAGTTTGCACAAACAGTGAAGATAAGAAGTGAACTGTGTCACTGACATTGATAGAAGCATGAATTTGCAGCTGGACACCCGAGATAGATCCTTCAGGATGACAGCTGCGGAAGATGGAGGAAATGAACAGTTCCAATGCGGAGACTGAGGGCTCAACACCCGTGCCCGAGGAGGTGCTCTGGTTTTCAGAGGTTAGTGTGTAGGAGGGCACGGAGGTTGAGTGTGACTATGAGGCGAGGGATGGTGTGCTCACAGGTCAACATCTCTGGACGGGCCGCAGGAGGTCTTGTAGCAGCTTGGGACCAAATTAGATTGGGTGTTGCTCCAAGAGGCCGAGCGCACGGAACGGGCACGTCTGCAGAAGTACGGAGCGGCAGAGTAGGGGACCAACAACATTGCCTGGCCAGGCCCACCCTTGCAACTCCAACCCAGTGCTGCCAAGACAATGCGCCTTTGTGCCCAAGTTCAGACCAACATTTTTAACAATTCTGTACTTGAAGGATACCAGTTGGTGCTGGAAACATGGCGAATCTTGTGGACTATCTCAGAGTAATCTACTATTTTTAAACTCTTGTCTTTAAGTATGATTGTGCCCATGTATAATAAGACTTTTACTGAACTGCATGCAAAAAAGGAATTTCACTGTACCCAAGTAAATATGATAATAATGTATCAATGAGCATTAGGAAGACTAGGCGGGCAAGGCAGGCAAGCAACCATCTGAAATTACGCCATGGGATCTTGCATGTTCAGTTGATGGAGCCTCAGTTTATCATTTCATCTGAAAGCAGTTGCCTCTAATATTGGAACGCTCCTGCACTGGACTGGCAGCGTGGAACTTGGTCTTTAATTTCAGTCTTGCGCCCATGACCTACACTTGTTTTGTTTTCAATTATCACAGCTGACACAGTGGGTCATAATCTCTAGTGCTGGAGAAATTACGTGCTCATTGGTTCTTTTTGAAGATGTACAACAGCAAAACATTTGAAATCTCTTAATCCTCACTTTCCATGCAATTCATTTAATTTTAAAAGCAGATTGTGTTAAAACATTCATTTTTGTTCAATGGCCTCTCTAATTATTGCCAGTAATGTCCAACACCACATACTCCCAGTCTTTCTAAATGCAACACATATTTTATGAGAAGCAAAAGGCAAACACTAAGTGAGCCTTTATGGCTTGTGGATTTATTTTGTCAAAGTAACAGACAGTATACTACAAACCCTCAATATGTGTGAAGATTTATGTGTTAAACATTGATTGAAATGGATCGCCACGCATACTAGTGTTGTTAGCATTTATTTTTTTTAAACTGTGCAAAAACAACTTACCTTTTCTTTTGCATGCATTTAATCTTCTGAACATAGAGCCCCAACTCTATATCTATTGGCAGCAAGACTGCACGGGGTCTTGACCTAGAATAGATAAGTCTGCAAACAGCCGTCTCAGCCCTGTTGAAACCCAAGGGCTGAGTGTTTACATGTAGTATCCGCATGGTTTATGAGTAGATTTGGAACAAGATCCAGATCTTGCAAGAAAACGAAAAAGGTATCCACTTGTTTCCTCAGGATCAAAATGGGACTCCTATTTATGAATAGCAGATTCACAAAACTGTAATATGAATACGTTGTAATCTTCACGTAATTGATAGTGTTCTTGGGGTTGCTTGAAATACAATAAACTTTTATAGCAAAACATACAAGATTCTGGAACAACACATGTGTATCGTAACAGCACTATAGACTGAGCTACTCTAATAAAAGGAATTTCACTCCTTTAAAATCATGGAAGGCACAATGACATCTGCTACTGCGCAGCTAACACGGTCACAGAAATCCTCTAATTCAGAAAAGTGCCAGCATCAGCTTTCTATTCTTTAACCCTCAGATTACTCGCAGGGAACATAAACACAGATGTAGGCAACATGAAATATTTCACAAAACCTCATGTGAAACATACTTGATTGTTCTAACCTATTATTTCCAAGAACCATGTATTCAAAGATTGCATCTTCAATTAAAATGAATTGTCAAACACTGGATTATTGCATTACTGACATTGAGCAGAAGGTTGAGGGCTGGGAGGTGGTAAGGGCAAAGGAAGTTCAGATATGAAATGCAAGAGTGGAAAATGAGTAGCAACTGGTAGATTCAAAGCAAAAGTACGAAATGTTATTCTTAATAACAGGTAATGGTCAACAAGTAGCTCACAGCTCTTGGACACTGTTTTTGCTGAATGTTATTAATTAAAATGCTCTATCAAATTTAGAGATTCTTGTGTCTTTTGGGCAGCAGTATTGTTCCTCATTCACTATCCAAGATACCATGGATAACTGGTAATTTAAATAAACACAGGCATTTTATTTTACAATGGCTCGCTCTACAAAGACAGCTTCAGATCTGCAACAGTATTGAAACACAGTCGTTGATCACATTGATAACGAAGCCTGAGGTGAAACAACCAGAATAGAATGGCGATGAAATGCACTATAGAATCGAATGGTGATGAATGGTTTCAATTAACATTTTATTCAATGCCAGAATTGGGGATCGCATGAAACACTGCAAAACTTTCCATGTTGCGTTTCAAGAAGATTGATTACACTAGGATAAAGTTTGTTCCAAATTCTTTGATATATTGTAACCTCAGAGCTTTCAAGAGGTTCCTTAAAGGGCCTGTCCCACCAGCATGCGATTGCATGCATCTAGCGCGACCAAATGTGTTCGGTTGAGGCGTACGGCCTCACGGGGCCAGTCCCACTTCGATCGGCGGAGGCGTATGGAGTTGTGCAAAAATCTTCCACTGTCCGAAAATCCCGCACGCCAACGGCCTATCCAGCCGCAGGCGCATTGAGGGCGTACGCAGCGTCTCGACTGGCGTACGCAGCATCTTGACATCGTATGCAGCATCTTGACAGCGTACGGCTAGCGCGTGGCATTGCGCGATCACGTCACCGCCCAGCGTGCCGTCGCACAGCGTCACTGCTCGACGCCGTGCGACGTCCAAATTCAGTCGGCCCGCCTCCTGCCCAGCTGATTGCCGAGTATGATGTCGGGACCAGCCCCGCACAACTCCATATGTCTCCACGGTTCGAATTGGAACCAGCCCCGCGAGGCCAAACGCCTCAAGCGACCACGTTTGGTTGCGCTAGACGTATGCAATCGCATGCTGGTGGAACAGGCCCTTAAGTCTCTACATGCTCGAGAGCCGGAGCTTTCTTTTCGTCAGTAGCATGCATCACAATGTTTTCCTAATCAATGCACATACAAATTTCAGGCGGCATTGATTCAATATTGTTTCACGCAAATGACTAGGCAGGTCTATGTGATACACTTCAACAAAAATAGCTAACAGGGTGCTGATTCTTTTCGACAGTCATCCAATTTAAACACAACTTGAAAAATAGCATTCACAAAGTTAGTGAGATCCAAAATGCCTAGCATCCTATTAATTTTACCACCTACAAAAACAAAAAGAATAGAGCTGGGGCAACAAAGCAATTAACACTTCAACTCCTGTTATTTACCTTATCACTCAGAGATTTCATCTACTAGCAATTAAAAGTCATTTAATGACAGATTAAGAAAACCGAGCAGGACTCAGAGACACAAGTTTATATCATGCAACTGATCTGGCATCTTCCAGAGAGTCTGTAAAATAGATTGCAAGTAGTGATGGGAACTAATAAAATAATTTAAGACAGAGCTAGGCAAATTTCAGGCAACATTAATTCAGTATTGTTTCATGAGCGGGGGCAAAAAGATAATACTTGGCCCAAGTTATCTCCCAATCTGTTTTGGATTGGCTTGCAGCAGAATTCTAGAGTCTATTGCTCATTCCTTACGCTGGCCGTTTTCCATTTCTTAATTCCGTCTCTCCTGGAGACAATAAGGGGGCAAGCTCTTGCCATCAAGAATCTTTTCAAGACTTTGGTGATTGTAATACTTTCTGTGCCCAACACTTAAATGTCTTCATATATTTTTTGTAGATTTCAAGCAACATAACTCCATTTTAGCAGCACATGCTTTAGTAGTACACTCTGCAGCATTGCTAAAGCAAAATGCAACAAGTTATGTGCTGTGCTGTGCTATGCATCAATGTCTGTGTTGTGGACACAAACACAAAATTGAAATGCAGGGCGATCTCAACCCCTCGTTCCAGAGATGAACTGATGTGATCTAAAGCACACTCAGACTAAATGTCATTGACATAGCAACAGAAATAACCCTATTCAAACATCCGAGCAACGAACCATGGGCTGGCACTGTGTAATGAGACTTGTTTGGACGATCAAAAGATAGGCACAGTCATTACTTTGGCTTATAATGAACTGGGTTTTTTTCTGATCTTCTAAGATTTTTACCTTATGTAAGCAGAAATGCTTTAAAATTCTATGCCAGCAAGACAGTTTTCAAATTGAAAGACACAATCAATTAAAATTCCAAGTATTTGTTTCATATTATTTCCCCATTAAAAAGGTAAATATTAAATAAAATTTGCAGTTCCTTAAAGCAAAAGTCCTCCTAGTGTTTGAAGTCAACACAAGCAGCATATCGTTCTTCTTCATCCTTTTTCTTCAATATATATTTCTGCAGTACTCTCCAACTTACCGGCAAATGTTTCAATGATATTCACCTCAACTGTGCCTTGTTATCTTGAATCCACATAGCTGGTAATTCAGTTTTTGCTTCTCATTCTGTTCAATTTGTTAGGATTTCTGTCCAATTGTTTACTCTTTGACCAATATTATTTTTTCCAAATTTTTTAAATTCCAAATATCCGGTGTTCCGAATTTAAAGGCAGGTCTGAAATAGTTCATCAATTTCTTGATTTTGCAAACCCCAGCTCCAGAAAATAAAAATCAGTCTCAAAGAACTCACTGAATAACACAGGAGACGATTCAGGTTCAGCGAATTTGTGCTGTTAATGAAATATCTAAAAGATAAATTATACTCTTTTACTCTGCTTATCTTACTGACTTTTAAATTCCATCAATGATTAACCAGTAAATCAGAATTCCCCCCCTTATAAAGAGCCAGTAAACAGCCAGCTAACATTAAACAAGAGCAAGGTTAATTCTGGGATAAACACTGGTAATGCTAGTCAAATCAAACTGTTTAATGCTGCTCCCTTTGTTTTCCAACATCATGGTCTCTGTTACATATTCACCAATATACCTGCCACAAGTACAGAATGTACTGGCTGTAGCGGACCTGTGTTGCAGCAATGTATTTAAGATAAAAGATAATTATTCCTCAATGGTGCCTTTATTGGTACTTTATTCTTAAAGATTGCCATCTCTTAGAGCAAAACACTGGGGGCGATAATTACTGCGAACCGTTTGATTTCACTGGCCTTTATCCTCACAGAGTAAGGAAGTCAGTGATGCAGAAACAACTCAGAATCAAAGTGGAATACTTTGTTCCAATTATTTGGAAATAAAATGCAACAGTTTATTATCTGCAAAAAATCAAGGCCATTTTATAACTCTCTATATTGTTATTAAGTTACTATATATATATATATATATATATATATATATATAGAGTTGCAGGAGGGGGGCGTCCTTCGACGTCACACACAGATACACACTAACCAACCCCCCCCCCCCCGATGTTATATTAAAATTATTCATTCGTTCCGTTTTACCCCATCCCCCGCCGTTTCCACTCACGCATAACCCCCAACTGCGCAGGTGCGGCTAGAGAGAGGGGTGGAGGGGTGGAGAGTGAGGGGAGGGGGGTAGAGAGGGAAAGGGAGGAGGGTAGAGAGGCAGAGGGAGGAGGGTAGAGATTAAGGGGTGGGGGGGCAGCGTCACAGGGGAGGGCTGGTTCCCGAACGCAATACTCCACCACACCCATAGGTCCCAATATTTACCACTCCCTAGAGAGGGGGGGAGGGGGGCAGAGGGGGAGGGGGGGCAGAGGGGGAGGGGGGGCAGAGGGGGAGGGGGGGGCAGAGGGGGAGGGGGGGGCAGAGGGGGAGGGGGGGGCAGAGGGGGAGGGGGGGCAGAGGGGGAGGGGGGGCAGAGGGGGAGGGGGGGCAGAGGGGGAGGGGGGGCAGAGGGGGAGGGGGGGCAGAGGGGGAGGGGGGGCAGAGGGGGAGGGGGGGCAGAGGGGGAGCGGGGGCAGAGGGGGAGCGGGGGCAGAGGGGGAGCGGGGGCAGAGGGGGAGCGGGGGCAGAGGGGGAGCGGGGGCAGAGGGGGAGCGGGGGCAGAGGGGGAGCGGGGGCAGAGGGGGAGCGGGGGCGCGGGGGCAGAGGGGGAGCGGGGGCAGAGGGGGAGCGGGGGCAGAGGGGGAGCGGGGGCAGAGGGGGAGCGGGGGCAGAGGGGGAGCGGGGGCAGAGGGGGAGCGGGGGCAGAGGGGGAGCGGGGGCAGAGGGGGAGCGGGGGCAGAGGGGGAGCGGGGGCAGAGGGGGAGCGGGGGCAGAGGGGGAGCGGGGGCAGAGGGGGAGCGGGGGCAGAGGGGGAGCGGGGGCAGAGGGGGAGCGGGGGCAGAGGGGGAGCGGGGGCAGAGGGGGAGCGGGGGCAGAGGGGGAGCGGGGGCAGAGGGGGAGCGGGGGCAGAGGGGGAGCGGGGGCAGAGGGGGAGCGGGGGCAGAGGGGGAGCGGGGGCAGAGGGGGAGCGGGGGCAGAGGGGGAGCGGGGGCAGAGGGGGAGCGGGGGCAGAGGGGGAGCGGGGGCAGAGGGGGAGCGGGGGCAGAGAGGGAGCGGGGGCAGAGAGGGAGCGGGGGCAGAGAGGGAGCGGGGGCAGAGAGGGAGCGGGGGCAGAGAGGGAGGGCCCCCTTTCCCCCTTCTCGCTCTCCTCCCTCCCCCTCCATCCACCCCTCGCTTCCCCCCTCCCCTACCCCCCCCATTTCCCCCTCCTCTCCCTCTCATTCTCTGCCCCGGGGAAGGGGTAGAGAGGGAGGGGGTAGAGGCAGCACCTACCCAGGTCGGAGAGCTCTTTGCGATGTCATCACTCGGATGCTCCTCGGGTTCTGTCGGGAAACCCGAGCCCAGGCGCGAGCGTACTTCGTGTTCAGCGGCTGGGGTGTCGGCGGGGCCAGGCGCTGCGGGAGCCGAGGCACGAGCGTTCTTCGTGTTCAGCAGCTGTTCCCATCTGTCTTATATGGGTGACCCCTGTTTCTAGATTTTACTACAAAAGGAAACATCTTCCCCATATCCATCTCTTGGGATCTTGCATATTGTTGTAAATTGTTACCAAAAAAGATAATTCAGAATACCAGTGTCATAAAAATTCTGGGCCCAATATGGGCATTTTTTAAACATTATATTATTTCTGAAGCTGAAGAATTCCAAAATGTCATAACTCATTTACCCAATTGACCCTAATTTTGTTTACAGCAAAGCATTTAAATTAATTAGACAATCACTAATCTAAATATTGTTGTGCTGCAATGAAATAGAACTTTTGGAAATTACAAATAAAATATACTCTTGGCTACCCACAAAAGTTGGTTTTAATTGCTCGGGGCAGGAAGAAACTTCTATGTTTTAAAAAATAAAAGCCTTGACCATGGGGCACTCCACAAAACATTAAATCAAGGATGCAAATGGCTGGAGCATTTTCGTTTTAAAATCCCTGTCTTTGTAACCTCTGCCAATTCTTTAACCTGCCACAGTTCCTTCACTCCTCCAATTCAGCCTTCTTGCTCATATTTGAACGTTAATCCCTCCACCAAATTATTTGAGATTTCAACCGGTCTGGGATTCCCTCTGTAATCCTTTACAATTGTCTTCTGTGCTGTTCTTTAGAATGGTTTTCAAACCCTGTCTCTTTGTCCAAGCAGTTAGTCATGTGAACCTTGTGGTATAATCAAATCTGTTGCTTAACAGTGCTTCTATTATGTTCTTTGCAAAGTTTACATGACATTAAAAGTGCTTTATAAATGGCTATTGTTATCCCTGAAATCATCTGTTTATTAGTTTAAGATTCACATTAAAAGCATTTAGGAAGCTGATATAATGGAAGAATTCGGACCAGCTCAAGATGATGGACAGTCAACCTAATGACCTAGTTATTTAGCTTGCGCACTGCACCCAGGCTTACATAGAAAATAGGTGCAGGAGTAGGCCATTCGGCCCATCGAGCCTGCACCGCCATTTAATGTGATCATGGCTGATCATCCAACTCAGTATCCTGTACCTGCCTTCTCTCCATACCCCCTGATCCCTTTAACCACAAGGGCCACATCTAACTCCCTCTTAAATATAGCCAATTTACTGGCCTCAACTGCCTTCTGTGGCAGAGAATTCCAGAGACTCACCACTCTGTGTGAAAAATGTTTTCCTCATCTCGGTCCTAAAGGAATTTCCCCTTATCCTTAAACTGTGACCCCTTGTTCTGGACCTCCGCAACATTGGGAACAATCTTCCTGCATCTAGCCTATCCAACCCCTTAAGAATTTTGTACGTTTCTATAAGATCCCCCCTCAGTCTTCTAAATTCTAGCGAGTACAAGCCAAGTACAAGTACAAGCTTGTCGTTGTAGCTCGGCAATTACAGGAGAGAGGAAAAAAATAGAAACAGAAAATCCTGAAACATTCAGCAGGTCAGGTAGCATGTATGGAGCGAGAAGCAGTTAATACCAAAGATGGTTAATACTTCAGCTCTTCGGCCCTTCAGAGGGTCCCTCACCTGAAATATTATCTGCATCTCTTTCCGCAGACGCTGCCTGACCTGCTGAATGTCTCCAGTGTTTTCGCTTTCTGTTTCACATTTTTTTCTCCTGTAATTGCAACCCGTCCTTGTGCTGTCAGTAAATTCAGTCAACACACGTTCAACACCTTCATGCAATTAATTATATAAAATGCTTTAAAAAAAGTCCCAGCAGTAATCTCACCAATCCTTGTGGTTCACCAACAATTACATCCTGCCAACTGGAAAAAGATCCATTTATGCCTTATTTAGCCAGCAAGTTTTCAATCCATGCCAAGCTGCGAACCATGTGCTTTTAGATTCTGCAATGACTCCATGCAGCACCAAATGCCTTCTAGAAATCTATGTGGAGTAAATCCACCAATTCACTCTGATCCATAGCATATTATTTATTTTGTTCTATAAGAAGTCCTCAAATGTTATTTCCTTTCCATAAAACCACATCGACTTTGCCAGATTGCCTTGAATTTTCTAAGTGCGCTGCTATAATATGTTTATTTATAGCTTAGAACATTGTCCAAAGTAGAAGTTAACAAGGCTATAATTTCCTGACTTTTGCCTCTCTCCCTTTGGAAACCACAAAGATATCTGAAAGGTCACCTTTGTCCTTTTACTCACTCCAGAATAAATCTCTTTATTTTATTTGTGCACCATTGCATTAACTAATTTTCACACCTGCACCAATGTTCTGCAGACAGAATTTAGTTGAACAGCAACACTGAAAACCTTGAGATATTTTGGCTAGAAGCTATTGTGCAAAATTACACCCAACAGGAGACAGCAAGGTTACCAAGCGTAGTTCAGCACTGATCGTTTCTTGCTCCTCTGTATAGTACAAACAACAATGTACAACCATCCTCTTTCCTACTTCAAGAATTAATATATTTTCTCTTTGCATTTGAAGCAATCGGGGGCAATTCTCATTCTCCTTAACCTGTTCAGTCTCTCCTCATTTGATTGAATCGCATCCCACGAACAGTGGGATAATCTTCATTGCACACCCTCTGTATTAAATAGTCATATTTAGACAACGAGTTGGAAAGTTGTATACAACATTCCAGGTGTGATCACATCAATGTTTTAAAGAAGGAACTGCAGATGCTGGAGAATCGAGGGTTGCACAAAAAGCTGGAGAAACTCAGCGGGTGCAGCAGCATCTAAGGAGCGAAGGAGATAGGTGACATTTCGGGTCGAGACCCTTCTTCAGACTCTCTCGTTTCCCTGATCCCTGACCAGTCTGAAGAAGGGTCTCGACCCGAAACGTCGCCTATCTCCTTCGCTCCTTAGATGCTGCTGCACCCGCTGAGTTTCTCCAGCTTTTTGTGTAACCCATGATCACATCAATGTTTCATTTAATTGCAGTAAGACCTCCCGAACCTGAATTTAAAATCCTCCAGTATTAAATGTCAGTGAATAATTTGCCTTCCTAATACACATGCATATGTATTTGAACTTACGTTCCCAAAGCACTTGAGAGGAAATGCAAGATATGAAGCTTACCTTTGCTGAAAGCTTATCTGCACAGGGCAGTGTCACACAAACAGGAATTAGGTTGTCCAAAAGTTTAGGAATCTCTTGGAGACATATATTAGGAATGCAATGTTAATCCCCAGGCTAAAGTAACCTGTGAGGAAAACCACAGGGTCAGCAATGTAATTGTGGTTTCTTTAAAACTTATTTTCATTATACTCGGACTGGAAGTTAGCTTAGTGAGTAAGTTGAGGCTAGGGGGAGGGGCAGGACAAACAAGGCTGTTTGGCAAGGTCATACGATAAAACCATTCAAATAGATTCAAACCTGTTTGGTGAGGTGTGAGGTATTTGTCAAGAAACTGAGAACACTACTGCTCTTCAAAAAATACCGACCAGATTTTGTTTTAAACCAGCAACAAAACCAATTTCTGGTGAATGCGCAAACTTTGCACAGTTATCACTGGACATTAGGATCGAACATGGGACTCTTGAGCTCTAAAGCAGCAGCTATAGAAGATGCCCCACTATGCCACCCATAACTGTTCCTGCTGGAGTCCTTACAGTAGTTGCATGCATCAGCACCACATCCTTCTGCATATCCTCTTGGATGTTTGAGTATGTTGGTCCACAGTACTCGTTCGTCAAAGGACGAATATATAATGCTCAAATCATCACGTGGCTCACCGCGGAGCCGTGAACAGAGATTCTAGGATTCAAAGTTCAGAGTGTCAACATTGTGTCAAGAGCGCATTTAAACCGGTTGCAATATTTCACAAAACCTATCTGATTCCTTTTTTTTTTAAAACAATTTTGATTTTGAAAAACCTATCAAAGTCCAGATCCCATTGGGAATATTAGCAACTCAAAGGGCAAATACCCTTGAAAATTATGCGGCCAACAATTGCCTGGATTTTTTTTTTAAAGAGAGACATTAGAAATAATAGGTCTCGTGGCCCACCAAGTCCGTTATAACCATCGAGTACCCATACTGAGATGTAATGCTGAGGCTCTAGTGTTGGCGCTGGTCAGGCCGCATTTGGAGTACTGTCAGTTCAGTTTTATTTGTCATATGTCGGTTAACACAGGGTCAACGTACAATGAAATATCTTTGACAAGACAACGGTTCACCTCAGCAAACTGAGCAAATTTGGGCCCAATATCTGAGGAAGGATGTTCTGGCTCTGGAGAGGCTCCAGAGGTGGTTTACAGGAATGATTCCAGGAATGAGTGGGTTATCATATAGAAACATAGAAAATAGGTGCAGGAGTAGGCCATTCGGCCCTTCGAGCCTGCACCGCCATTCAATGTGATCATGGCTGATCATCCAACTCAGTATCCCGTACCTGCCTTCTCTCCATACCCCCTGATCCCTTTAGCCACAAGTGCCACATCTAACACCCTCTTAAATATAGCCAATGAACTGGCCTCAACTACCTTCTGTGGCAGAGAATTCCAGAGACTCACCACTCTCTGTGTAAAGAATGATTTCCTCATTTCGGTCCTAAAGGAATTCCCCCTTATCCTTAGACTGTGACCCCTTGTTCTGGACTCCCCCAACATCGGGAACAATCTTCCAGCATCTAGCTTCTCCAACCCCTTAAGAATTTCTGAAAGTTTCTATAAGATCCCCCCTCAATCTTCTAAATTCCAGCGAGTACAAGCCGAGTCTATCCAATCTTTCCTCATATGAAGGTCCTGACATCCCAGGAATCAGTCTGGTGAATCTTCTCTGTACCCCCTCTATGGCAAAGATGTCTTTCCTCAGATTTGGAGACCAAAACTGTACGCAATACTCCAGGTGTGGCCTCACCAAAACCCTGTACAACTGCAGTAGAACCTCCCTGCTCCTATACTCAAATCCTTTCGCTATGAATGCTAACATACCATTTGCTTTCTTCACTGCCTGCTGCACCTGCATGCCTACTTTCAATGACTGGTGTACCATGACACCCAGGTCTCGTTGCATCTCCCCCTTTCCTAATCTGCCACCATTCAGATAATAGTCTACCCTCATGTTTTTGCCACCAAAGTGGATAACCTCACATTTATCCACATTATACTGCATCTGCCATGCATCTGCCCATTCACTCAGCCTATCCAAATCACCCTGCAGCCTCCAAGCATCCTCCTCACACCTAACTATACCCCCCAGCTTGGTATCATCTGCAAATTTGGAGATGTTGCATTGAATTCCCCTCGTCCAAATCATTAATATATTTCCATGTAATTACATATAAAATCATGTAAATAGCTGGGGTCCCAGCACTGAGCCTTGCGGCACCCCACTAGTCACTGCCTGCCATTCTGAAAAGGGCCCGTTTACTCCTACCCATTGCCTCCTGTCTGCTAGCCAGTTCTCTATCCACATCAATACTGAACCCCCAATACCGTGTGCTTTAGGTTTGTATGCTAATCTCTTATGCGGGACCTTGTCGAAAGCCTTCTGAAAGTCTAGATATAACACATCCACTGGTTCTCCCTTATCCACTCTACTAGTTACATCCTCGAAAAATTCTATCAGATTTGTCAGACATGATTTACCTTTCGTAAATCCATGCTGACTTTGTCCAATGATTTCACCACTTTCCAAATGCGCTGCTATCCCATCTTTAATAACTGACTCTAGCAGTTTCCCCACCACCGATGTTAGACTAACTGGTCTGTAATTCCCCGCTTTCTCTCTCCCTCCTTTTTTAAAAAGTGGGGTTACATTAGCTACCCTCCAATCCTCAGGAACTACTCCAGAATCTAAGGAATTTTGAAAAATTATCACTAATGCATCCACTATTTCTGTGGCTACCTCCTTGAGTACTCTGGGATGCAGACTATCTGGCCCTGGGGATTTATCGGCCTTCAATCCGTTCAATTTACCCAACACCACCTCCCGGCTAACCTGGATTTCACTCAGTTCCTCCATCTTATTTGACCCCCGTTCCACTGCTATTTCCGGCAGATTATTTATGTCTTCCTTAGTGAAGACAGAACCAAAGTAGTTATTCAATTGGTCTGCCAATATGATGAATGTTTGACAGCGCTGTGCCTTTACTCGCTGGAGGTTAGAAGGTTGAGGGGGAACCTCATTGAAACTTACAGAACAATGAAAGGCAAATAGAGTGGTTGTGGAAAAGATGTTTCCACTCCCATCAAGTACCCATACATTCTATCCTGCCCTGCACTAATCCCATTTTATTCTCTCTACATTTCCATCTACATACTCGGGTGAAATTTACAATCACAAATTACCTACAACTTGGGGTATAGGATGAAACTTGTGGAGAATGTGAAAACTCTACACTGTTAGCCCTAGAGATCAAGTTTGAACCTGGGTCTTGAGCTGTCAGGTGCAGATCTACCAGCTGCCTCTCTGTGCCACCCATAATTTAACATGGCTTACATCATCATCATCGAAAACATTAGCGACGTAATGGTGCTGGTTTTCGATGGAAACGGTGGCAGAGGCACCACACATCTCTGTCCTCCAGTTCCTGCGGATTTCCTCCGCAGGAGGTATAGGATTTTGGTGTGTGTGCTTTATCATTCCTTACAATGCTATGTACGTCAGTAATCAATCAATCAATCAGTTTTATTCATCACATACACAATGAAGTGCAGTGAAATGAATTTGTCAGCAGCGGTACAATCAAATAAGAACACACAATACACAATAAACATTTAACACAAACATCCATCACAGCATTCTTCACTATGTGGAAGGTACAAAGTACAGTCAGTCCTCCTCCATTGTTCCCCCGTGGACGCAACTTCTACTGAAGTGTGGATGGCCGTTGGCTCGCTGGAAGCTCATCCGCCCTTTGACAAATCTTGTTTTTGGTCGATAGCCCCCTCCTCACCTGGCAAACCAGGTGGGGGGAGACGGTTTAGTCGCCAACTATGGGACCATGGTGTGGGTAGCACGGGATTACATGGTACCCGTGGCGGGGAGGAATTCCCCCCCGACCTGCCCTCAATGGCTTATATAGTTAAGGAAAAACAAGCTGCACATCATCAGTCTCCCCAAATTACTTTTGTCCGATTTCTGAAATAAATGGACAAACATATTTTACCTGCTGAAAGAGTGTCGGTCTTGGTTCTGAGCGCAACTTTGCTTGTGTCAGTTCATTTTGGTTTCATACCTCCACTTTTGCATAAACATCTTGGCCTACACTGAGGAAGCCCTACATTGACAAAGTGTTGTCTTTCTAGGAGGAAGATAAGCAAAGATCTTTTACGCCCACTCAAGTAGCGTTGTTACAATACCTACAGATCTGCCACTGCCGGTGCGGGCGATTCCGGAGGCTTTGGGTGGTGGGGGGGGTGGGATTAAAATGCAGGTTTGTATTGGCGGAGAGGGGTTGCCTCGGGCTGCTAGCTAATGAAGAAAATCGTTCGGGCTTCCGTTCTCGAGTTTTTTTTTGTTTTTTTTTTAAATTGCTAGATGATTTAATCACTGGATTGAAGTAAAAAGCAACTTCTAACGCCTTCAACATCACGGATCGCAATATCAGGACAAAACAAAAGGCGTGTCATTTATTTAACATATTATCTTGCTTTTTGGTGTAGCTTTATTCTAATCTTATGATGCGAAAATGTTATTTAGGCCCCATACGAATCGGCCGTGTCTTGCCTGCCAATAGGGGCTTAAAATTTATGGCAATAGCAACATTCCAATCGATCACATTCCAGAAACATCCACCCTCAAGATAATCAAATTCTTTTTTTTTTGCACAATCATGTCATAAGAACATCTAAATCATTTATATGTTTTGTTTATGTCTATCCATGATCAATATTTTCATACTAAATAGTCACAACAGTTTTAGTCAGATGTATTGTACAAATAATAATGGTTTTGATTATCTTGAGAGTGGATGTTTCTGGACTGATTTATGGGAATTAAACATTTGGCATATAAGTTCATGACAAAGTGAGATTTAAAAATCATGTTATATTGTGAATTCTTGTGTGAATGGGATCAGTTTGTTATTTGTTATTTGGATACAGGCTATTTAAAAAAAAACTTTTCTTAAGTAATTGAATTTAGATGAATGTCAGATGTCAGATCTAATTGATTAGATGAATTAATTTGGTGAAACTGATATTATTTTTTTGTTGGTTTATTGTCTATTTGTTTTAGCTTTTAACTTTATCATTTCTGCTTTTTTTTTCTAAAACTGCAAATAATAACTTGTTTCTGTTAATGATGTTCAGTGTTCTTTTTCTTTACATTTTAAACAAATGTCACCAAAGAAAAATGCAAAATTGTCAATCCAAATGCCCAGCTAAAGAGACCGATTTAGACAGCATTCGCAGAGATTATCGGAATTTGGACTACTGTGATGATCTACAGGACATTCTTAATGGGAAAGTAGTGGGCACAAAAACATGTCTTGCGTGGTTTGAAGAGAAAAACTTGTAGTTTACAATGTCAAAAATGAAAAGTTTAGGAAAAACAAGGTGTACAGCGTTGCTTGTTGATTACAATCTGAGGAGTATGATGATGCAACCGATTATGATATGCCAACGTACCAGCTAGCAACTGATCTTATCCATAAAGACTTGGTCTTTTGCTAGAAATTGTAATTTCTTTACCTGTCTGTTACGGACTTACAGCATATAATACAATAATATTAAAGTTCTGATCTTGAAAATATCAAATTTTTTAATTTTCAAGGCACTCAGTGTTTATTACTATTTCCGTCACAACGGTCAATTTTGTAATTAGCTACAATTAGGTAACTAACTAATTATATGCTTTAATTTTGGGTCATCCAAGTACGATGTTTCATATTTGTTTCAGAATGCTTCAATCTATAATAACTGAAAATTTCATTCAGTTCTCTTAATTTTTAAGAAAGTTATGGGCTTTTGACTGTCCTCGATCACAGCTTTTGTGTTAAGTCAATGGAAAAGCAATAGGGAACAAGATGCTAATTTCCGAGTATGCAAATGAACATAACTTTTTTAATATTGAAGATATGAAAGTGAATTGGGTATCAAATTAAAGTTATTTGTATGATTTATCTAATGGGATAAATTACAGTTTTGATTTTAAAAATCTCAAAATTTGATTTTAAAAATCTCAAAATTTTGTAACATTCCTAACTTAAGTGGACCAAAATCTAGCGCTACACATGCAAGTAAAATGATGAATACAAACAATAATTTTAAAATAAGAACTGGAGACCTGGAGCCTGGAATGTGGACAGAAACATGGATGGAACTTGGGAATGGGTGTGTCTACTAGGTCAGTGGCCGAGAGTGGGAGTTGGAAGTCAGAATAACCATATAACCATATAACAATTACAGCACGGAAACAGGCCATCTCGGCCCTTCAAGTCCGTGCCGAACAACTTTTTTCCCTTAGTCCCACCTGCCTGCACTCATACCATAACCCTCCATACCCTTCTCATCCATATGCCTATCCAATTTATTTTTAAATGATACCAACGAACCTGCCGCCACCACTTCCACTGGAAGCTCATTCCACACCGCTACCACTCTCTGAGTAAAGAAGTTCCCCCTCATGTTACCCCTAAACCTCTGTCCCTTAATTCTAAAGTCATGTCCTCGTGTTTGAATCTTCCCTATTCTCAAAGGGAAAAGCTTGTCCACATTAACTCTGTCTATCCCTCTCATCATTTTAAAGACCTCTATCAAGTCCCCCCTTAACCTTATGCGCTCCAGAGAATAAAGACCTAACTTATTTAACCTATCTCTGTAACTTAGCTGTTGAAACCCAGGCAACATTCTAGTAAATCTCCTCTGTACCCTCTCTATTTTGTTGACATCCTTCCTATAATTGGGCGACCAAAACTGCACACCATACTCCAGATTTGGTCTCACCAACGCCTTGTACAATTTTAACATTACATCCCAGCTTCTATACTCAATGCTCTGATTTATAAAGGCTAGCATACCAAAAGCTTTCTTTACCACCCTATCTATATGAGATTCCACCTTCAAGGAACTATGCACGGTTATTCCCAGATCCCTCTGTTCAACTGTATTCTTCAATTCCCTACCGTTTACCATGTACGTCCTATTTTGATTTGTCCTGCCAAGGTGTAGCACCTCACATTTATCAGCATTAAACTCCATCTGCCATCTTTCAGCCCATTTTTCCAACTGGCCTAAATCACTCTGTAGACTTTGGAAATCCTCTTCATTATCCACAACACCCCCTATCTTGGTATCATCTGCATACTTACTAATCCAATTTACCACCCCTTCATCCAGATCATTGATGTACATGACAAACAACAAAGGACCCAACACAGATCCCTGAGGCACCCCACTAGTCACCTGCCTCCAACCCGACAAACAGCCATCCACCATTACTCTCTGGCTTCTCCCATTCAGCCACTGTTGAATCCATCTTGCTATTCCTGCATTTATACCCAACATATAGCCAGAATATAGCCAGAAATATGGGTGGGAGGGTACAGAGTGGCCAAGAAACAAGTTGCGAAGCTGTGAGCCAAGAGTCCAATTGTGAGCATGACAGGACAGTTAGTGCATGTGTTTAGTGGCACTTCACATGGACCCACCAATATTTGAGCATTAAACCCCATAGAGCAGATCCTTGACAGCCAGTAATCACCTTGGGAAATTACAGAAATGAGACCCGAATGACATCACAGAAAAGATGAGGAAGAGTTTGGCCTTCAACAGAAAATATGCACAAGATAACATAAAATAAGGATTGTTTTTCCCGTCTCCTAAGATAAATGTCACAAACCAGAGCTGTGCAATTCTGAAAAACAATACCATGAAACTTTCCCAAATGATTCACTACCCTGAGAACGCACAAATTTAAAACAAAAGCAAGTGTGATTTTTCCACTAGCAGTGTGGTAAAGCAGTGTTTTCACTTTGAAGGAAATTATCCGAAATTCGGGAAATTCTGGTTGTCTTCGGGTAATTTTAGGGAAATTAAATAATTTCAGGAAATTTCCCGGCCCGGTACGCCTTCCCCAACTGCGCATGTGCGACTGCCGCCCCACCTGCGCATGCTCGGATACCTGGCCCACCGCGGACGCGCGGGGAGACGCAAAGGGGTCCAATCAGGCCCGCGGGTTGATTTGCGGGATAAAAAAGTATGTACCTGTATATTTATGACCATCCGCGCCTGCGCAGTTGGGGGAGGCCCGTCAGCTGCGTCACAATTGAAAATGTCGCCAGTGACACGGTGGGGACGCCGTCTCCCCGTGCATGCGCAGTGGGCCCGATATCTGCACGCGCGCAGTTGGGGAAGGTTTACTGGGCCAGGAAATACCATCAAATTCCAGGTAATTTGGAATTCTATTTCAAGAAAAAAAAAATTGAGGTGTGTGGAAGCACTGTGACAAAGTGGCACCTCAACCAAAGATTCATTCTGCAATAATGACAATTGAAGTTACATCAAAAGCTGATCTCCTGGCTCACTACACTGCCAAATGTAAATCACCCTTTACAAAAGATGATGACAATAATGCCTTCAATAATACATATTCATCATTCCTATTTGGGTAATACATACCTTGAAAATTATCAAATTTTCTTTGTCAAATCTTATTGTCTCACATTGAATCACTAATATTGTAATCTTAAACAACTGCTGGGATATCAGGCGAGTTTGCAATGCAGTTGGACGAGTCAGTTAACACGACTTTGAAGGGGCCTTCCATTTAAATTTACTGCACTGTGAAGAACTGCCAGAAAAAAAGACTGATGCTGAAATATGTTGAATTAAAGCACAAATATATTTAGGGCATGGATGCCAAAGGATGATGCTGGAGGATAGACTAAAAATGCTGGAGTAACTCAGCCCACGGGCAGCATCTCTGGAGAAAATGCATAGGTGATATTTCAGGTTGGGACCCTTCTTCAGACTAAACAGGGATGTGCACTGGTGAGCAGTTGCAATGGCGTTGACATTTAGGTGCCGTGGCCAGAGGGAGAGAAAATGCACCAGATGCTGAAGCAACAAATTGCTGCATTCATGCAGAGATATTGATAGTCAAGCAATTGCCTCTCGAGCTTTAACAACCACTTTGTCCCAGTAATTAAAACTATGAATAACGTTGGAAAGAACTGCAGATGCTGGTTTACATCGAAGATAGACACAAAATGCTGGAGTAACTCAGCGGGACAGGCGTCTCTGGATAGAAAGAATGGGTGATGTTTCAGGTAGAGACCATTCTTCATACCAGACTTCGTCTGAAGAAGGGTCTCAACCCGCAACGTTTCCTCAGTTGTCACACCAATGCTGCAGTGAAATGGAATTGCAGGTGACCATCACCTATTTATATTTGCTGAAATGTGATAGTTACCCCCTTGGAAAGTTTGAAACTGACTGAAATGCGATGTGAACTTGAAGCTTTCTGCCTTGGTAGAATAGTTGCACAATTTCAATCACTTAAATCTGTCTAAGCAGGCAAACCTATCCACTGTGTTTGAAATGGCTGACTTGATCAGAACTTTAAAATGGCTTGTAGTCTGGTTTAAAAAAGTCAGATGCAACACTTTTGATACTTTTTCCCACTTTTGCATCAACAGCTCATCTAGACTGTAAGGAAATCATTCTCGTTCATCAAAGCAGTTTCTAATCCCAACTAAAATCAGTGATGGTTACAAATAAAATTCCAACTAAAACTGCAACAGAAACAAGTTCCAAAACAAATTGGACATTAAAGAGATCTAAGAATCCTTGGCTTGTATTCATCCCCTGATTGAAAAGCTTATGCGGACCCAGAAAGCAGATAAATCTCGATGGAAAACCTTGACATAATCATTTTATAAAATAAATTATGCGTAAGGTACAAATGTAGAATAAAAGTAGAAGAGCTTGATACTGCAATTATGCCCTTAATTATGCTTTTATAAAAATGTATAAGAATTTTCAGTTACTATTTATGCAAATTCTATTTCTGAAGCAAAGCAATTTTCCACAGCTGGGGCATGTATTTTAAAAATAAATTACTTGCTCACTTTAAGACCTCATCTTTCCTCAAATATTATGCTCTTTTTTCCAATCTGTGTTGGATACACCCAGTGTGTAGATTTCCATTTAATTTCAAGCTCATATGCACCAATCTAGCAGCAAACAAGATCACACATGGCCATGATCCTAACAGATCCACATCAGTCTATGAAAATAACGCTAGACCTCGGCATCAAATACATTGAGAAGCAGCCATAGACTACTACAATTATTGTTTAAAAATACATATCATTTGCATTGTGACATACCTTCTTTGAAAGCAAAGATACACACTATCAGAGCCTCCAAGATAATGTTTCCACAATTCTGCAGGGTGAGGAGTTAGGCAAGCCATAGGATTCAAAGGATTATTCTCTGGCCCTGCTGGCTTCCTGTTACACATTGAAGTCAGAATGTACGTTCTCCTGTATCATGCTGCTTTAAATAACTGCTTTGCTTATTGCTGTAGCTCCACAGAAACCACTACTGAGATTTGATTGGCAAATTTATGCTTTCAAATTAGGTCATGTGATCCAAGTAATAATTTATCACTTACGCTTAGAATGTTTTTGAAATGGTCAAAATGTTTTTTGGCATTCAGAAGGAGCATAAATATAATTTCGGAGACTATAAATACATGTCTATGTACAACCACACACATTACAAGTTAAAAAGACTTGCATATGTATGGTCCTTTCAAGCCTTCAGTTTATCGTTAGCATATTACAATGAACAAAATACTATAGAAGAGAAAAAGTCATTGTCACAATTTCAAAATATGCAGGTTAATGTACAGTAAGCAACTTCATAATGACTAAATAGTCTGATTTTAATGATGTTAATTTATAAATAAAGGAATAATAATAAATATTGGCCAGGAAACCAAGAGAAAAAAAACATTGTGAATCGTCAATGGAGCAGCACAAGTTTGCTCTTCTTTCCCCTTGTAGGCAATATAAAGCTTGGAGAAACAAATGGGTTAAAAGCAGGTTGAATATAAGAAATAAAGTGACCAAGGAAAAGAGGCAAAAATGTCATCCAACTTCTGAAATGGCAATGGCTGAAAAAAACCCATAATTTACACTCACACAAGAAAGCGTGTACTTGTGTATGAAATGAACAGACCATTGAATATTTAACATGGAGACGCCAACAAATTTATCTTGCACTTCTAAGTTAATTAAGCATGTCAACATTTAAGGTGAGAGATAGTGATGGAAGGTGTTGTGGGGAGGGGGAGGGGGAGGGGGAGGGGGAGGGGGAGGGGGAGGGGGAGGGGGAGGGGGAGGGGGAGGGGGAGGGGGAGGGGGAGGGGGAGGGGGAGGGGGAGGGGGAGGGGGAGGGGGAGGGGGAGAGAGAGAGAACTAAAAGTAGACAGAAAGCTTTCTTCAACAAGAGATAAGCTTTTACAGAATCTTTTGAAAGTGAACGGGGAGAGATGAGGGAAAGAAAAACGGAGGGATTCAAGAAGATCACTGCAAACAGAAAGGTATCAGTAGTTTTAGATTGAGAAAAGAAGGGAATGTAGGAATGCACACACGTCCAGGAGAGAACACAAGGTTAAATAGATTACACTTGAAGGTTCATGGTGGAAGATGCACACCATGAAAAATAAGTAACAACGCGAAAGGGAGGTTTAGGTTTATTATTGTCACACGGTATAGGATATGAGGTACAGGGTGCATGCTATCCAAACAGAAGAGATATGTTATACATAAATAAAAGTAGGTATGTTACAAAACTTACCTTTAGCGGTGCTGCAGTTCTGCCGCTGGCCGTGTGCGAGACTTTGGTGCCTTTAAGGGGGGGGCGGGGTTATAATGCGGTTTTCCCCTTGCCATCCGGAGCTTTATTTTCTCGGAGTGCGATCTATTTTTGGAGATTCGTTTCGACTGCCGGTAAGTCAGTTTTTTAAAAGTAAATAGCCCGACTATTTAATTGCTGCAGTAAAATAAAAAATAGCTCCTAATGCCGTGAACGCCGACAACGGGGACCGATTGTACGCAGGGGACAGGTAAGTGAAAGCTGTTTATTTTTACATATAAACTTGTTTTTTTTTAGGGGACTTTAATCAATATTTCATGTTGCGAAACGGTGATTTAGCCCCCATACGAACTGTCAGAATTTTTCCTGCCGATATGGGGTTTAAATTCACCGCAACCGCAACGTTCCAATACAACGCGTTCCATAAAATTCCACTCGCAAGCTATTTAAAATGCCCATTAATTTACAGGCATTAAATACTGAATTCCCTCAATTTGGCCTATAAATTAATGACAATTAGATTTTAAAATCATGTTATATTGTGAATTATTGTGTGACTGTTAATTGGACACTTAGGCTTTAAAATTTTTTTTAATTTTTTCTTAAGAAATTGATAAATGTTTAGATCTAGTAATTGAATTTTATAATTGGCTACAATTGGGTAACTAACTAATTATATGCTTTAATTTCAGGTCATCCAAGTAAGATCGTTTCATATTTGTTTCAGAATACTTCAATCTATAATAACTGAAAATTTCTTTCAGTTCTCTTAAATTTTAAGGAAGTTATGGGCTTTTGACTGTCCTCGATCACAACTTTTGTGACAAGTCAATAGAAAAGCAATAGGAAGCAAGTTGCTAATTTCCGAGTATGAAAATGGCCCTAGCTTTTTTAATACTGAAGATATGAAAGTGAATTAGGTGTCAAATTAAACTTATTTTTATGCTTTATCTGATGGGATAAATTGCAGACTTGATTTTTTTAATCTCAAAATTTGGTAACATTGCTAATAAAAGCAAGTCAAACTTTAAGTACAATAGAAAGAGCAATAGGGAAATTACAAAGTGCAGAATGTAGTTCTCAGCACTGTAGCACATCGGTTCGAGAGACAAGAGTCCAATGTCCACAATGGTATAGTGGTGAATCAAACAGTACCCTAGTTCATGGAAGGACTGTTCAGAAGCCTAATAACAGAGGGGAAGAAGCTGTTCCAGAGTATGGTTGTGCACACTTTCAAGCTTCTGGACCTTCTGCCAGACAGGATCGGAGAAGAGAAGGAGGTATGATCAGGGTTGGACACGTCTTTGGTAATGAGGCAAAGTAACGTGAAGAGCAGAAAAAAAAATGGACAGCCGAATTTGAACAGGATATGGTTTCAGAAGTTTAAGCCTTCATCTGTTTTATCAAAATAGAATTGCTGAGTGAAAACATGCCCCAAGGGTTTAAAAGAAGCCATGTACGAGCTGAAAACATAAGAACATCTTTGTCTGCAGTGTTTAATAATCTTAATCCAATATGAATTTGGTTTCAAACGCATAATTTCTGAGCGAACAAATGACAAAGTGCAAAGTTTATCGGGTTCTGATTGTATTTTGAACGGAATGCCCAACACGAGGAAAACCACAGAGGTTTTTTAAAAAGGCAAGAAAGAGCCACTTATTTGTCAAAGCTAAATTTAGAGCAGACTTCAACTTTCTTCAACTAAGATGAATGATTAAAAAGAACTTCTTACATTTATGAGATCTCTTGACTCAATTTGAACTCAAGCCCTTTTATCTCGTGCTGTATTTCAATCATGAATAACAATAATATTCCCCCAAATTTCCTTTAAACTGTATAAAGATATGGTGGTGCTCTATTTGGATTAATGTTTGATGGCAGTCATTTGCTGTCCAATGATAGTGAAGAATTCTACACAATATTAACAAAATGCTTTTTCAAATAAGATGTTCAACCAAAGTCCTGTCTCCAAAAGAGTGTAATAGATTATATGGCAGTATTTTTAAGAATGACACAGGAATTATTCCTGGTGTCTTGAACAGTGGTATTCCTCTGTCAACAATATATGAGGACATCGTGACATCAAATCAATCTTTACCATCTACAAACATCTCATGCCACGTTTGTAGATGGAATTACTTTGTTCTGCTTTCTTTGCTCAACCAGCATTGAATGGTTACTCACTCACGGCAATTTCAACCATTTGCTCAACCTTTCAAATCCTTCCTCCTCTCATTTGATTGTCCAATTATTTATGATCTCTTCCCTCCAAAGTCAAAGCCATCCCATTAATCTTACCATTTAACCTGGCCCTTCTACTATCATTAGAACTATACAATGAAATGACTGTTGGTTTTTGGTTTTTTTCAGGTTTTACTGTCTACTCCTGTTCCTCATATCCCAATTCTCCAAGCATCAATTCTCTGGGTACGGCTCTGAAACAAGCTTCCCCTGAAATAACTTCAAAAATGCCAATTTTCAAGCCTTCAATCCTCTAACCATATCACTGCAGCTAGTGATCTGGTGAATCGCAACTCTAAGATGCTCTTTGTCTCTAATAAAAAAAAACTCATCATCACATTTCAAGGTCTACCTTTACCATATGTTCTGAAATCAAAGGATTAAGGGCTGAAATATCTCCAGTAGAAAATCGGTTTGGCATCAATGTCAGGTTTCACTGGATCACGTTGCCACATGCTTTCCTTTTACTAAAACTGATCATTATTCCAAGATCAAAGGATTTGAAAGAAATGTTGTTATTGCCACAAGTTGATTTCTTGAGCTATTCGTTTCTCCTTCAGACACCACTTTTAATAATAAGAGTTCTCATTGTTTCTAAGATTCGTACTGACCTATCACAACCCCACTTCTCATTGTTCAGATCCATACCTTCCCATGTTTCTTGCTCCCCTATCGCATTTTCCTCAAGATCCACTCTGAACTCCTTATATGCTTGATCCAAGTTCAAAACATGAGACTCATGCTCTTTCAATCAAACCACGGACCACCAATTTTCTTTTTGTTGCAACATTAGCCGATATTATTAATGGATTCCTCTCGTCGAATGCCAATTGCTTTCTTGTTCTTTCAACCAAACAATCATCTTTGGTCATCTGCTCAATCTTATGCAACCCTAAGTAATCTCACTCAATATGAACTTTGAGGCTATTCAATTAGGTTTGTCAGAACAGCTAATATGACATCCAATAATCAATGAGGGTGGAATTCTGCCAAATTCTTATTTGATAAGCACATTGTGAAGCATTTTGCGATATTTTATTACGCAGTGGCGCTTCATAAATGCATGTTACTGTGATTGTTAAAGTTCATTACTGTGTCAAAAACATGAATAAATTAGACAATGAATGTTCAATTAGATGCTTGACATGTTTGCTGCATAGAGCTTTGTTCCATCTGAAAGGAATACAGTACAAGATTTTAGCTGCTGGAATAGTTCATTGTACAATACAATAGAAATTAATCCAGCCAGATGCGTACACAATTGCTGCAAGTGCTGTGTGCACACACGCATGCATCAGTGCATGCTTGACTAAGCACCAGGGCTGTGGAGTTGGAGTCTTCGAGTCGGAGTTGGAGCAGGAGTCGGTAAAAAAGTCCCGACACAGACTCCGACCTCAACATAAATTTCAGAAACTACGTAAACTGCACACTTTATTTCCACCCGAGAGAATGAGAAATCACATCGGTGCTGCCATCTGCCGTATGCCAATAGTCACAGAGTTAACTATTTTGCCATCAATGCTAGATTTGTTGATGAAAACAATAAAATAGTAACACGGACATTAGCAGTAAAGAACACCAAGGCACATCATGAGACCATTTATCTCCAGAACTTAGTGGAAGAAATTTTGAAAGATTTTGAAATGAAGACCAGATTGCATGCATCGTCACGGATAACGCTTCAAATATGCTAAGCACAATAGAAAAGATTAATAAAGTTGAAGAAGAAAAAGTGACCACTGACAGGGAGATACTGAAACAGCAGAAATAGAACAGAATTATGAAACATTAGATGATATCTCAGGAGGTATCTCAGCTCTATCTAACCCAATACATGCGTAGTGCTGTACATACCTTGCAACTAGCAATAAGACATGGATTGAAAGAACGCCATGCAGCTACCCTGATAGGTAAGGGGAGGCAAGTTGCCACAGCAGCCAGGACCTCTAAAATTGATGCTATCCTCCAGAGATGTGCAGGAAAGGGAGCTATTTTGGACCAAGCAACTCGCTGGAGCAGCACATATATGATGGTTAAGCGTTTGCTTGGCCTAAAACCCTTTCCAGAAGACACTAATAATTCCAGTGTCTTACTAACTAAAAGTCAATGGAGGTTGGTATCACAATTAGAAGCACTGCTTGCTTACCTTTATGCAGTCACCAAAAAGCTGCAAGCAGAGGATTTAACTCTTGGTACATTCCTATGGGAGTGGAAACATTTAATATTTCACCTATCCAAAGCTGGAGGATTAATTGCTGAAGGAATTGTATCGTGAATGAAGAAAAGAGAGGGTGTGCTACTTGAAAATCAGATCTTGTTAGCTGCTATCTACGTAGATCCAATGAACCGAATCTTGTTTGGTGAAGATCAAATTGCCAAAGCAAAAGAGGCACTCCGTGATGTTGCAGTTTGGATAAAAGGGCTACTACCTGAAAAGTCTGAACCACAAAATGAAGGTGGGAGTACCAAATCCTTCTCATCCTCTTAAAATGATGGTCAGATATTGCAAAACATTTAGATAATATTGAATTAAAAAAAGTCAAGAGCAAAGCATTCCCGTTTAAACGTGCGAAGGCAGCCTTTTGATGTTAAACTATTGGAATTTAAGCAAGATTTTCTTGGCGGTTTGAAAGTAGAGAAATATGATCGCTCATCTAAACGTATAGTACAAGAAGTCATCCCTGCTTATCCAGAAATAGTAAAATTTGCAGCTATGATAGTAACAGCCAAAACCACCAACTCAGGTCAGCGTGGAGTGACTGTTCTCTGCACTGAAAATAATTAAATCAGATTGAAGGACTTCAATGAAAGAGGATCTGACAGAAGCAATTCTGTTCCTAAGGGCAAGTTATTAATACATTTTAGGTATTTTTTTTGCGGCAAACTTAACTACCTATGCATTTAGTTTTAATTTCTATTGTACTTGAGATTTTTTTGGTCATAATTTAGCTCATAAAAATGCTGGAGAAACTGAGCAGGTGCGGCAGCGTCGATGGAGCGAAGGAATAGGTGACGTTTCAGGTCGGGACCCTTCTTCAGACACTCCATAGATGCTGCCTCACCTGCTGAGTTTCTCCAGCATTTTTATCTACCTTCGGTTTTTCCAGCCTCTGCAGTTGCTTCTTAAACAGGTCAGCTCCCGATGTTACCGTCCACAGGGCCCACGGTTGAAGCCTCCGAAGCCTCGCGCGCGCAGCCACCAAGAAATTGTGTGTGTCCCCTCCATGTTTTGAAAGCAATTTCCGCCCCTGAGTAATCATACCCCAACAACAGAACACAACAGACTACCCCGGACTTGTTTTCTAATTGTGTTTTTCCCTTTTTTGTTTGCGTAGTCTTTTTCCTTTTGCTGTCTTGTAAACTTTATGTAGAATATATTGTGTTGTCTGAGTTTATTGGTCTGTGAATACTGCTGGAAGTAAGATTTTGTGCATATGACAATAAACTTGACTGGACATCAACTTCAAAGGGACTTGAATTATCCCACCATATTCTCAAAAACACACCACAATACTCTCCAAAGCTTTACAGCTGTAAATATATTATTTGGTAGTGGTACCAGACTGCTTTTACCTGGGCTGGTTGGGGTTCATAAATCTTTTCTCAACTTTGAATGTAATCTTCAGTTTGATCAATGGTGCCCATCATGACTCCATAAATCAAGGATGAGATAAGACATTCATAAAATAAGAGAGACTGAGAAAAGCCAACAACAACAACAACCATAAAAGGAAAATCATGTTTAACTCATCTGCTGGAAATCTTCAAGAATGTAGAGTGGACAATGAGGTGGGGTGAAACAAGTGGATGTGGTGTAATTAGATTTCCTGTTGGTTTTAAATAAGAATCCCCCCAGTAGATTGCAGAATGAAGTTGCAGCACACTGAATTGGGGATAATTTACCAATTTGCATTGAGAGTTTTGATAACCAAGAGCAGGAATAAACTGTTCTTCCTTGGGTTGGGAGGCAGTGAACTTTGCAGATACCAGAACTCCAACTGTTTTTAATCGACATCAACAATTCGGCGGAGAAGGCCAAACATTTGCTGATGACGCAATACCAGATGGGGAGTATCAATGATCATTAGGATGCAGAGACTTTTAAGAATATAGAAAAGCTGAATAGGCAATAACATGGCTGATAGAATGACAATGTGGTTCAATGTGAAGTTGTCTTCTTTGGTCATAAAAACAGAAACGCTGAGGAAGGGCATGAAATGACATAATTGAAAGGTTCACAATTCTTAGAAGGCTCAGCAGTATAGATACAAGGGCGATGTTTCCCGAAAATAAAAGCCATGCATTTGTGACTAAAAAGAGAAGAAACAAATCTTAAAATAACATTTTTCATCTGAATTTACCATTAAGTAATGGAAGCTGTGGAATTCAGGGAAGAGAATTATGATGTTTTGAAATATATTTACATCAAGAAAGACGAACTGCTGGCAGTCTGAAACAGCTAAAAGTGGGGCTTTTTCCCTTCAAGTGATGGATGACCTTATGGAGGTTTATAGAATTACGAGGGGCTTTCATAAGGTGTACAATCACACTCTTTATTCTCAGGATAGAGGTCTATAAATAGAGGGCATGAATTTAATGGCGAGAAGAGGAAGACTGAAAGGGACAGATGAGCAGCTTTTTTAAACGAGCTGCCAGAGGAAGTAGCAGAGTCAGGTACAATTACAATGTTTAAAAGAATAGCAGCACAGATAAAAAAAGGTTTAGAGGAATACAAGCCAAAAACTAGCCCTGGAGCAACTTGGCTGGCATGGACAGTTTGGCCTGAAGGCTCATTTCTGTCAAAACTGAGAATCTATGACGCTCAAAGAGCGGTAGATTCTTGGAAATGACTTCCCTGCCCAGTCCAAGAAGTCATTTAAAACTGAGATCAAAACTGTTTGATGACTTGATGAATCATGGGACGCGGTTATAGGACAGGAAATTGGTGATGAGGAAGAAGATCAGTCAATGATGTTGCTGAATGGTAAAACAGGTTAAGAAAATACACGGTAATGCTTCCATTTCTTATATTGTTAATGACTGCTATTACAATTGCCCACGTGATTTGAACTCTTTCGACAATTAAGATTTGAAATAGTCTGAACTCCAAAAAATAATAATCCTATTGTTCAATATGTGCTCGCATTCATATGGAGAAAAGCCATCTTGCCCTAAATTGTTTAAAATACTTTGCAAAATTCCATCATGCTGTACTTTGGAACCGGTCCCCCAGCGGTGCAACACTGATCCACTAGTACTAGATGGAGACCTGTACCTGCGATTCTGATGCATTATATAATAGCTGTGGATCCTCATTAATTGAGCGAGAAGCTCCCTGCTGATGAGAAGGTGAGGAGATTCAAGTCCCAGCAATGTGGCGTGGGATCAGGTTCGCCAACAAGCAGAAGGTCGATGAATCGGTGACTGCAAAGGAAATTGCTGGCTTGTTCATCTTCTGAGCTGTAATGGCAGCAAGTATGCACTGTTACAGCAGTTGTACCATCCAGCCCACTAACTGTATTTTGCTCTCTCCGGATGCTATTTGGCCTCCTGATTATTTCCAGCGCTTTCCATTTTCTGGAAAATTTTCTACGATTAATGAAATTCATCCATTAAAGCTCTCTGATGAGTATTCGTCATCGGGGATTGTTTGCTTTTGTTGTGAATGCCCAACTCCGACACCATAATGGGACAGCAGCTTCTGATCTCATCACTATGGTAACCTTGCTCGGAACACAGACCAGGGAAAAATACCATGATTGCTGCACAACAAAAGCAAGGTTAATTCTTTGCATTTGCACAATGTAATCGAAGGAGCTGTTGATTCACTTTTAACAAAACCTCGGCTTTGTGTTTAATCAAATGCACAAAGAAATAAATTACACTAGATAACCTCCCATCGCATCCGGAACTGGCTTTCTACGCATTCGTTAATAGGGGTGTACATACATACATATTTACTTACTTGTTTAACAAGTGCTGCAGAAAGACAGTCTAATTCTGAACACTGTATAAAAATGCTAAACAAAAACAAGCTGTACGGACAATTCTATTTCACAAGGCCGACTTAATCAAAATGCTGATGTCCTTCCCCAGTCAATTGTAGCTATCACTTGATTTGAATCAATAAATCTTCTGAACGGGTGCCATCATCATTCTCTCTTTACGAAAAATATCAAAATGAGCTTACAAATACTTCTTAAATGGATATTAAAAAATCCCATAACGATTTTCAAAGATACATTGTAGAGCTTTCCCTTACCTCTACAAATATTCATTTCTCAACCTCCACCCAACGAAGATTATTTGGTCATTTTGTTTGACAACCACTCTTGTCAAGTAATTAGGACATTTTACTCCATTAATTGTACGACATAAGTAGTTGACCATGACTATCATGATCTATTAATGTGCCAGTTGCTGCAATCACATCAGAGAACGACTGAACGAACCAACAGGGATTCTGTAGCGAGGAAGTACAGAGCCTGTGGAGCCTGCCATTTGGGATGCTGCACAGAATCAGAGACTTGCAGCAAAGATCAACGGTACATGGTGGTCTGGTGCACTCTTACCAGGTAACCATAATATTTATTTTAAAGATTAGAACAAGTTAACATTTCCACATGCCCATCCATAATTTATACAGGCTGTACTTCAAACTCGGTTCAACTATCATGTTTTCCATCAGATAGCAAAGACAAAAGTATTTTTGTCTTTTTGCATTTTTGTCTTGTTTAGACTGGAGCAGTCAGCATACATTGCACCAGCTTCAAAGTCATCCACCTGTTAGTTAGAAAGTGCCGGTTCGCCAAAGCATTGCAACTACACCAACCTACAATCTGTGCCGCTATGTGGTTGGTTTGCAACTGCACGTGTTGCATCAATTTTATAGCATTGTAGTTCTTTACAACTTGACACTTAGCACTACTCATGCAAAACTTGCATCAGACTTAGTGGCCCATTTGGAACCCAATGTCTAATTGGAGTATACACATGCCTGGCAAATGAGGAGAAGGAGGTGCGGCAGTATTTGAGGTTTCAATTTATGGGGCTCCCTCAAAGGTTGGAGCAAAACTAGAGCAGATACTCCCTAACATAGCAGTATAACTTCTCTAGGTAAATGTGACAAGTTGAGAAACGTTACAGTACAAATTGTGTGTATGGTCAATCCCAGCTTCTAATGTCCACTGTAACAGATATGGAAATTAATGCAATCATCTCAAGATTGCAACACATAGAACAGGGCGTGGAAAACTGTGGCATCATCATTCTATTTTCGTGCAAATTGAATGAGGCATTGTGTCTTTATGTTGTAAGAGATTGAAACACATTAGTGTCCAGAGAGGCTTGGGTGTTCTTGTACATTATTCATCAAAGTTAACATGCCAGATCAAAGTTAACATCCTGGGATGTCAGGACTTTCATATGAAGAAAGACTGGATAGACTCGGCTTGTACTTGCTAGAATTCTAAGATTGAGGGGGGATCTTATAGAAACTTACAAAATTCTTAAGGGGTTGGACAGGCTAGATGCAGGAAGATTGTTCCCGATGTTGGGGAAGTCCAGGACAAGGGGTTAAAGTTTAAGGATAAGGGGGAAATCTTTTAGCACCGAGATGAGAAAAATATTTTTCACAGAGAGTGGTGAATCTGTGGAATTCTCTGCCACAGAAGGTAGTTGAGGCCAGTTCATTGGCTATATTTAAGAGGGAGTTAGATGTAGCCCTTGTGGCTAAAGGGATCAGGGGGTATGGAGAGAAGGCAGGTACAGAATACCGAGTTGGATGATCAGCCATGATCATATTGAATGGCAGTGCAGGCTCGAAGGGCCGAATGGCCTACTCCTGCACCTATTTTCTATGTTTCTATGCAAGGAATTAGGAAGGAAAACGATGTTTTTGTTTGACAACCACTCATCAAATATCTTGGGACATGTTACCCCATTAAATGCGTTACATGAATTGTTGACTTTTACTATTTTGGATGCATTGATTTACAAGAATTGCTACAATCACTCGGAGAACTACGGAGCTGAATTGAACCAATAACGAATTCTGCGAGGACAGCCAGAGGATAATACAGGAATAGAGACGGACGGGTCTAAATATGTACAATCCTATCGAAATTACATATAAAATGTTGCCTTTCTATCTCACCTTGATATCAGCTATCTCCCCTTCGCACTCTCAATCTAGATACAGGGTATCGACCCAAAGTGCCTGTGCCTCCACACATGCTGCTTGCTTGTGAGTTCCTCCTGCACTTTCTTTTTTTGCTTCAAAAGACTGCGGAAGCTGATATCCAAAGTCTCCTGTCCAAACCCAACATCAATTCTAAGCCTTTAAAAAATCTGCACACCGTAAAATATTCTGCGAGGGCTAGAGTAATGGTTTCACACTGATTCCAAAAATCTTTCATTACAATCATTAAAGCATGGCTTCCTGGTGAAAATTTGCTTATTTCAGTTTGAGAAACCATGTGAAGTACAGTGCCCTGCATAATGTTTGGGACAAAGACCCATCATTTATTTATTTGCCGCTGTACTCCACAATTTGAGATTTGTAATAGAAAAAAAAATCACATGTGGTTAATGTGCACACTGTCAGATTTTAATAAAGGCCATTTTTATACATTTTGATTTCACCATGTAGAAATTACAGCTGTGTTTATACATAGTCCCCCCCATTTCAGGGCACCATAATGTTTGGGACACATGGCTTCACAGGCATTTGTAATTGCTCAGGTGTGTTTAATTGCCTCCTTAATGCAGATATAAGCGAGTTCTCAGCACGTAGTCTTTCCATCAGTCTTTCCATCACCTTTGGAAACTTTTATTGCTGTTTATCAACATGAGGACCAAAGTTTAGCCAATAAAAGTCAAATAAGCCATTATGAGACTGAGAAACATGAATAAAACTGTTCGAGACATCAGCCAAACCTTAGGCTTACCAAAATCAACTGTTGGAATATCATTAAGAAGAAAGAGAGCACTGGTGAGCTTACTAATTGCAAAGGGACTGGCAGGCCAAGGAAGACCTCTACAGTTGATGACTGAAGAATTCTCTCTATAATAAAGAAAAATCCCCAAACACCTGTCCGACAGATCAGAAACATTCTTCAGGAGTTAGGTATGTATTTGTCAATGACCACTGTCCGCAGAAGACTTCATGAGCAGAAATACAGGGGCTGCACTGCAAGATGCAAACCACTGGTTAGCTGCAAGAATAGGATAGCCAGGTTACAGTTTGCCAAAAGTACTTAAAAGAGCAACCACAGTTCTGGGAAAAGGTCTTGTGGATAGATGAGATGAATAACTTATTGTCAGAATGGTGCCAAGTGCAAAGTATGGAGGAGAGAAGGAGCTACCCAGGATCCAAAGCATACCACCTCATCTGTGAAACACAGTGGTGGGGGTGTTATGGCCTGGACATATATGGCTGCTGAAGGTACTGGCTCACTTATCTTCATTGATGATACAACTGTTGATGGTAGTAGCATAATGAATTCTGAAGTGTATAGACACATCCTATCTGCTCAAGTTCAAACAAATGCCTCAAAACTCATTGGCCGGCGGTTCATTCTACAAGACAATGATCCCAAACATACTGCTAAAGCAACAAAGGAGTTTTTCAAAACTAAAAAATGGTAAATTCTTGAGTGGCCGAATCAATCACCCGATCTGAACCCAATTGAGCATGCCTTTTATATGCTAAAGAGAAAACTGAAGGGGACTTGCGCCCAAAACAAGCATAAGCTAAAGATGGCTGTAATATAGGCCTGGCAGCGCATCACCAGAGAAGACACCCAGCAACTGGTGATATCCATGAATCGCAGACTTCAAACAGTAATTGTATGCAAAGGATATGCAACAAAATACTAAATGTGACTACTTTCATTTACATAACATTGCTGTGTCCCAAACATTATAGTGCCACAAAATGGGGGACTATGTATAAACACTGCTGTAATTTCTACATGGTGAAACCAAAATGTATTAAAATGGCCTTTATTAAAATCTGACTTTATGTGATTTTTTTTCTGTTACAAATCTCAAATTGTGGAGTACAGAGGCAAATTAATAAATGATGGGTCTTTGTCCCAAATATTATGGAGGGCACTGTAGCTGACAAATGACAATAGTGCAGAAGTTATACTCCAGATAAGAATTATTCAAGGCAACAAATTATGCATTTCAGCATTTAATTTTATTGCAGATCTTTTGGTCTCATTGTTTGTCGACTCTCTCGCATAGCAATTCAAAAAACTCAAGGCATTGCTAAAATATAAACACCACAGAAATCACATTTCTTTGTGTTATATTATTGAGTACTTTTACTTTCCCTTTGCTGTATCTGTACTCTGTTTCATTGTTTCTTGGAAGAAAAAAAGGGAAATTAAGAAAAATCTTGCATGATAATAATTTTCCACCGTTCAATTTTATATGTTTGTATGCAAGTGCAGGATATTTGACCAATAACACAAACACAGAAAGATATCAATTGCAAGAAGAATCAATACTGCTGGTGACATGCTGTATGTTTATTAAAGCTTTGGTCTGTATTACTCCCTTGTGTTCTGTCCCAAGCATCAATGCAATTATATCCAACAAGCATTAATGTCAATCACATTGCATTGCTCAAACTATACACCAGTCGTGAGATGCTTTATTTCAAAAGATTGCTAACAACATGGAAGGAGCAAGACTGCACACGAGAGCCAAAGGTGTGGTGATGAATACTAATATTCCTTATTTAGTAACCTTTAAAAAAGACTGCAAGGTGAAAAATGAGACTTAAAAACAGCTTAGGTACATATGTGTCTGATATATTTGCATACAGACTCAAACTACACAGAGCAGCGATTAAGTCTATTAGAAAACATGTTTGAAATTGAGATGTAAATATGTCATTACCATTATTTACTAATAAAATAAATATTTGGATTCAACTGGTGTTAGATAAAAATTGTTCTAGAAAACAGAATAAGTTAATATCATTTAAATACAGACATAATGTTTATTCCAAATCTTAACAACATTTGCAAGTTGTAAAAATACAAATTGATTAAGCAAAAGACACGTGAACAAATAGCAGAATACATGAGACTGCAACATTGATGTATCCAGATGAGAACAGATGTCAGATGCACAATCATTTTACCTGGATGATATTGTCCTTGTTGTTAATCTCCCATTCTCATTGCTAGGAAACAAAGCCATGAAGTCATCGACTTGCCTACCTTTTCCCAGACAAATGTAGCAATGACAGGAATAAATCAGCCAAGCCAGCCCTAGCAACTCCTCCCAGCTGTTAACTCTCCATCTGCTTATGCATTTGGGCTGTGTGGTCGTGTACAGAGGATGAGACACGGTGAAGAAAGAGGGGAAGCCGCACCCCGCTGTTTCTGACATCATTATAACCAAAGCTCACACTGGAAGGTCAGTGGAGGGAAATACTGACCATTCATGCAAAAAACCAACCTCCTGACTTTTGGTTTCAAACATCAATGAGCGTTCGATCTTTCCACTCACAGACAGCCTTTTGAAAGCCGACTGCTCTGGTTCCCAGGCACGAATCATTAATTAGCTAGTTATCAGTCTCAGTTGTTCAACATATACATTGTGCATAAACAAAAGCAGCAACAAGCCGAACACGGCCAGGTCCAACTGAAAATAAAACCTCGTCAATTACTCCACATCAGGACCACGTTGGAGTTTATTTTCCTGGTGAATCATTAGATCATGAGTGTTAGGAGCAAAATTAGGCCATTCTGCCCATCAAATCTAATCCGTCTTGCAATCGTGGCTGATCTATCTCTCCCTCCTAACCCCATTCTCCCGCCTTCTCTCCATAATCTCTGACACCATTTAACAGGTATGAAATGGAGTAAAAATTCTCATTCCAATAATTTGGAACTTGTTTAATAATTTAACAAATAATAGTCAAGATGAATAGCATAGATAGGCGAGACAAATGTATATTGGTGGGGAGCAGGAGAACAATCATAACATTTATAAAACAGTAGATCAGCTAGAATTGGAGGACTGTGCCCAGTTCCGAGTGGCACACTTCAGGAAGGATATATGGGCTGCACAGAGGGAACAAGAGATTTACTAAAACTATTCCAAAGAGGAACATCAGTTATGTGGATATTACAAGAATCACTATTACAAGATTTTACAAATCTACTATTACTAACACTCTAGACTAATTACCAAGAGAGAACATGTTCAAATTGGTGGAAGGAGCAAGAATTAGTGAACAGAGAAAGAACGTGATAGGAACACTGGCCTCCTGACAATCCTGTGCATCGGAAAAAAATAATATAACATAAAATAGAATATACAGCAGTGGAACAGCCCCTTTGACCCATCTGTGCCAACCATGATGCCAATCTAAATTAGTCCTATCTGCTTGCATGTGGTCAATATTCCTCTATTGCCTGCCTGTTGATACCTCTCAAACATTACCATCATATATGGTTCTACTATATACCCTGGCAGTGTTCTTGCAGGCATCTACCACTCTGTAAAACATTTTTTTTTTTAAATGGCCTCACAAATCTCCATTAAACCCACCCCATTTAACCTTAAAGCTATGCCCTCTGGTATCTGACTTTTCCATCATTGGCAAAGACTATCTGCCCTATCTACGCTGCTTGTGATTTATATACTTTTATTAGGTTGTCACAGCCTCCAAAACTTATTTGAAAACAATCCAAATATGTCCACTTTCTCGTTATTGCAAATAAATTCCAATCCAGGCAACATCCTGATGAGCTGGAATAGGCCAACTGCCTTACTTCTGCTCTGATGACATGAACTTATGAACCTCTTCTGCACCATGTCCGAAGGATTCCTATAATGAAGTGACCAGAGCTGCACACAATACTCCAAATATGGTCTAACCAAAGTTTTATACGACTGAAACACAACTTCCCCAACTTGTGTACTCAATGTCCACCAATGCAACAATCTTCACCACTCTATCCACTTGTGTTGCCACATTGAGGAAGCTAAGGACATGCAGTCCAGGATCCTTCTGTGCATCAACGCTCTGAAGTAACCTGCCACCAGGCACGTGCCGTCAGGGTAGGCAAGGTAGGCACTGCCAACCCTGACTAAAATTATGAAATGGCAATTATTAAATATAAATAGTAAAGGCAAGGGAGGATTATGGGAGGTAAGAGACCGATCTCTTAGGTAGGCCTAATTCTCCGTGCCTTTCATCCGCAGCGCTTGTAACACGAGAAGCTCTGTGCAGCCCACGTGCCATCAGCGCTGCCTGAAGCGTCAGTTTCAATCAGGGCTGAAGGCAGCAGAAATTCTGCCTTTGCAGCACTGCGCACGCGCAACATCATACTGATGCGCATGCGCAGCGCAAGTTTCTTGGCGGGGATTTCAACCATGGTTTGTCGTGTACCAATAATGTGGTAAGTACATTTTGTGATTTTTGTTTTAATACCGTATTTCCCGGGGGTGGGGGGGGGGGGGGGGGAGAGAGCTCCTTTCACAGTATTTGGGGAGTCTGGCTCGGGGTAAAGTTGCGGGGAGGGCACGAATGTTAGGAATGAGGGGTCGGGAGCATCCACTTGCGACGCTCCTTGCAAGGGGGCGTGGAATGACACCGCTCTGAGGCCGGGGGGGGGGGGGGGGGAAGAGAGAGAGAGAGAGAGAGAAGCAGCTCGGGTGGCTGAGCAGCCGCCGGGCCGGACAGCGGAACCAGCCACCACCTTAGCTCCTTCTGCCGCTCCCCGCCCACCTCTGGCAGCTCTCCGTCTAAAAACCTCTCTCCTGCCGCTCGCCGGCCTCACTCATGTCCTTAAATTCCGACAGCGCGATTGAGGTTACTCGGCTGTGGGAATTTAAGGATTTGCAGGAAGTCGGCGAACGGCAGGTGACAGGTGTTCAGTCGGAGAGCACTGCCAAAGGTGAGCGAGCCGGCAGAAGGCGCTGAAGTGGCGGCCAGTTCAGCTGTCGGGTCCCGGTGGCCGCTCCCCGAGCTGCTTCTATCCCCAGCTACAGTGCGTGGCTTCGCGCCCGGAGAGCTGCGGCAACGGGGAGCGAGTGAAGATTCCAGTACTTTGATTTTCACCATTGCTCCTCACATGTCCAGCCTACAACCTCTATATATCGCTCAGACCCTCTAGTCCTGTCACCTTCCTCGTAAATGTTCTCTGTGTCCTTTCCAGCGCTGGCAGTATCCCCGACACCCTCCTTCTCAACACTCGTGCCCTCCCCACAACTTTATCCCTGGCACAGACTCTCCACACGCTGTGAAAGGAACTGTCCCCCCAATTGGTCTAGGACTAGGGAGCCTTGGGCAAATTGAAATGTCACTGCTATTTATTTATTTATTTATTTATTTAACGGGGAGAACAATCTGCGCATGCGCGGTTTAATTTCTTTTTTAAAGCGGCCTGAGTGCCTACCCAGAGTAATTTCTCACGGCACGTGCCTGCCTGCCACTCACTGCATACTTTTCTCTTGCATTCTACCTCCCAAAATGCATCACCTCACACTTCATTCTCTTCACCAAAATTTCTAATTGATCTGTATCCGTCTACAATATTCCTTGCTATTCACACTCGATCAATTTCATGTCTTTAGAAGGATGCATTGCTTGGAAAGCAGACTGAAACAGACACAATATTTGACTGGATGCGATGATAGCTCATTTCTGCACTTTAATTTCTATTTAATTAATTTAATTCAGCATTGCGTAGTTGGAGAGAAAAAAAGTGTACTGTGAGATTGTAAGGGACAGTGCAGCAGAGTTGGACAGTAGAGTTGCTGCCTTACAGCGCCAGTGACCCAGGTTCGATCCTGACTATGCGTGTTGTCTGTACAGAGTTTGTAAGTTCTCTCTGCAACTGCAAGAGTTTTCTCCGTGTGCTCCAGTTTTCTCCCACACACTTGTAGGTTAATAGGCTTTGGTAAAAATGGTTAAACTGTCCCTGGTGTATAGGAGAGTGTTAGTGTTTGGGGTGATCGCTGGTCAGCGCGGACTCAGTGGGCCGAAGGGCCTGTTTCCGCACTATATCTCTAAAGTCTAAAGTAAAAGATGGAGGTGGGATTACGCCACACTCCAACACGGACATACTCGTGGAGATTTCTGCCTTGAATTTCAAAATAAAATACCATTAACTACCTGGTATAGATGCTGAGAGACAATCTCTCTCGAGCTGGGAAACAGTTGTACACTATAAAAAATATCCCCTTCAGTCTACAACTTCTATGTCTGCCGCCAGGTCTATCCATGCTAATTGCACTTGCCCATATTAATGTCTTACCCCTCTGCTTGCTCATTCACATACCTGTCCAGATGCCTCTTAAATGTTGCTACTAATTCTGTCATTGTTGAACATATGTTTCAATAATTAAACAGCAACTAAAGATAAACAATCAGGTTAGAAAAATAAATTGTTTTAATACACAGATAGAAATCGAACAGCATCTGCTCTGCCCCTGGTCAGAAACTGCAGGCAAATTAATCTTTCGATGCAGTATGTGTATCTTTGGATTTAAATGCAAGTCAAAGCTAATGGAAGGACATGCAATCAAAGCAGGTATTCATAATTAAGGTATATAACAGACATAATCGCATTGAATACTTGAACAAGTTTGTAATTCATATAATTATTTAGAGAGGACACTACAGAACCAGGCTATTTGGTACACCCTAGCATTTAATATTCCACATTCCTCCTACTCACATTCAGTTAATCCCCATCTAAAATTTCTAATTCTCTCCCCTGGGATTTATCTGGACACTACTTAAATGCATCCATTATTGTCCTCGACTATGAAACTTTAACTTGTCTATAACTCATTTTCACATCACCCACAGCTACCAATGGCCTGTTTCCTTTATCATAATTACTTTTTTGAATATCTTCATTCATTTGTTCTATATCACCATCTATATCTCTTGATTCCCTCTCTCCTGACGCTTAGTCTGAAGGTCTCAACCCGAAACGGCACCTATTCCTTTTCTCCAGGGATGCTCTCTGACCCACTGAGTTACTCCAGATTTTGTCTATCTCCGGTTTAAACCAGCATCTGCAGTTCCTTCCTACAAATGAAGCTTTAACACATGTACTTGCATACTTACGCATTCACTTTATACATGGCAGCTCAAGGCACACCCACGACAATAAAATAACTGTGACACTGCAGCACAAAATGAAAGTGCAAGCCCATCACAATATTTTTTTTACAAAGAGGCATTAAGAAAATCAGTAGACATCCGGAAAAATCAGGATGTCTGGAAATGTCATGGACATATTGCAATCAATATTTCCTCCCATTTATAAATAAACCAAAAGGTAAATCAGGAGATAACAGATTGCAATATCAATCCAATTAAAGAATATGCAAACAGATGAAAAAAATGGAGGAATGCAAAAAACAGACAAGCAGATGTGGACTATTCTGCCTCCACAAGCCTGCTCCACTATCTAATTAGATCTTATGACTAGCATCTCAATGTCCATTTTATGACTTTGCACCATATCTACAAAACAAATTCATCCATCAGTCTTAAATGCTCCAATTAAACTACAACATGCACAGCTGTATGGGGAGAGTTTTCCAAGTTTTCATTAACATTTGGTTCTAATCTTGAATTACCAAACTCCAATAGATCTCTAGTTTACGGAGCAATAGGAAATGTTTCTCAATCCCACTCCACATTGATAATCATTACTAGTAATAATTACGGAGATCATTAAATTAGAACTAGTGGGAACTTAAATGAAAACTTTCCCTCAACTCTTATACATTTGGCAATATTTGACATGGACTCTGTAGGAACGCATGTGTAGAGATGAAGTGGAAAACACAGTAGGTCAACAATCACTTCCATAAACATAGCTTATGAGTTTGATGGTCTCCCATGATGCATTTTGTTCTTGCAATGCCGAGGACATACTGAGTGTGAATAAAGCAGGTAGGTTGGAGAATGCATATGCAAAATACCAACTCAAACACAGGAGCTGCTGTTCTAGGTAATTGTAGCATGGGATGCAAGTGGCCAAATGTGATATTTGGTTCAGATAGTACCAAGGTTGGATGGTGGGTAATGGTAATCAGTGCAAATCCAGAGGAAGGGTAGAAGGCAATGACGACCTTGTGTGAATTTCACTGATGTGGAACATTGCGTCCAAAGGAGTGGTGGAGTCAGATTTTCTGACAGTAATTAGGATTAACTTGCCAGGTGAATTTCAGTGGAACTAAATTGGATTGTGCTTTTAAAAGAACTAGAACAGGCCAATTGAGTGACACATCTACATAGTTCTAACTCTATTCCATTTGTGAAGGACACAAGCTGAAGGCATTAATTTGTAACTTAAATAATCGCAAACATGCATTCTCCTTCACTCAGAGTACTCAATATCTTCCCATAACATTTCCTCCAACTTTACAATGAGAAAACAGCCTGCTATATTGGTAGTACACAAAATGCTGGAGAAACTCAGCGGGTGCAACAGCATCTATGGAGCGAAGGAGATAGGCAACGTTTCAGGCCGAAACCCTTCTTCAGATTATATTGCTATATTGGTAATCCACTTACAATTGGCACATAGTGAGAATCGTTGCAAGATTACATTTGTGTAGTGTACAAGAATAATAAGTGCGTTTATCTCCAGCTATTAAAGTTTTTTTTTTAATCACATAGCTGTTGGTTGAAGCAAAGCATATTCTCCCATCCACTGGCAGTAATTTTGCTTTAAGAGTGAAAACCCCATGTGGAAATGTTCTATGCTTCGGGCATTCCAAGCTTTTGTTATTATTTCCTATGAATGTTCAATTATATTTTTCAAAGACTATCAATGGTGAAATATGAATGATTGGGTAAGGAGTTGGGCGGGGGGTTGGTGGCGGGGCTCAAGTGGGTTAACGCTTTGGAAATAAGAGATCATGCAGCACTATTCAACTCAGATCTGCTGAATCCCAGTGAGATCAAACAAATAACATCAGGAGAAACACAGGAAACACTTCCTACACCAAATTTCCAGATTCCTTAAATTACAATAGCAATCGCATTTTAATCATCAGTTGTTAGAATAAACCATTGCATTGACTGATGCTACTTAAATGCAAATCTTTCTAATTATTACCTGCAAACATCCCAAGATCAAATACTACCCAGAAACAGCACATAAATTGATCATGATTTGATGCCGAGACATTTTTACTATAACGTATAAAGTGCTGTAAAATTGCCTTTGAAAAGTAATATGCACATTACAAGATCAAAAATACAACAGGGAATAAGGTTATTCCGCCCATCATCCTGACAGGCTCTTTGAAAGAGAGATTCAATTAGGCTCCCTTTGCCAAATATGTTTTCCTTCAAGTATATGTTCTTTGAAACAACCGAATCAGCTGCTTCTAGTTATTCATACTGTACTTTGCAGACTACCATAGCTGACAGAGTCAAAACCAGGTAAAAAAAAATTAGTTCTTCCACAGAACAAATTAAAACAGGGAATGCATTCAGGATATGACAGAGGTAGAAATAATATCTTCTCCTCTCAGCTTGTATCATAGTCTATTCCCAACAGAGGATGAACAAGAAGTCAAAGCTTACCGACTGCGAGTAGACCATCCACTGTCCCAGCTTGCCGTCCCTGCGCCAAAGGCCGATCCATTCATCAGGATCCCATTAAGACGTGCTGCATAGAAAACAGAACTGGTTCATGACACTAAAGTAGGTAGCATCATAGACAGTGAAAATGGTTATCAAAAATTACAACAGGAGCTTGATCAGCGTGAGTGAGCTGCCAGCACAACAGGCTTGAGTGACTGAGCCGCCAGCCCAAGAATCCATTTGGCCCACAATGTCCATACTGGCCCTCTAGAAACCAGTCCCTTCAGCCCACAACACCCATGCTAGTGCTCCAGAAAGCCAGCATCTACAGTCTCTTATGTCTTAAACATTTACTTTCTCTTTCCACAGCTGTTGCCCGATTTTTAGTGGTTCCAGCATTTCAGATTTCCAGCATTAAATTGATTTCCAGATTTCCAGAAGTAAATTGATTTTCCTTTGAAATGACTTGTGAAACCATTCAAGGAGCTGCTCTGTGCAAAACAAATCTTTTAATAGGAGGCCTAAGTAGTATTTTCCCTACATAGGATTCCAACATAGAAGCTCACCACTTCCTGCTGACACGTTGAGTTCTTGTTACATTCTTACCCTGTGCAGACATGAGCACTGAGCTAATTCTGCATGAAAATAGGTGTTGCAGTTTAAGTCACACATCCAGGCCATTATGAGTCAGATAAATGCAGGCAAGATACAGGCATTTAGGCATGCCACCCCCACACACAACATGTTCAAGGATGTTCAAGCCAACACTACATGTAAGCAGCCAATAATCACTAACAACCATGTTTCCTCTCGAAAATTCAGTGAAACAAAGGACAAAACACTTAGTTGTTAAAGAAGGAACTGCAGATGCTGGAGAATCGAGGGTTACACAAAAAGCTGGAGAAACTCAGCGGGTGCAGCAGCATCTAAGGAGCGAAGGAGATAGGCGACGTTTCGGGTCTGAAGAAGGGTCTCGACCCGAAACGTCGCCTATCTCCTTCGCTCCTTAGATGCTGCTGCACCCGCTGAGTTTCTCCAGCTTTCTGTGTAACCCAACCGACAAAACACTTAGTCTGGTTTGAACATAGCACCATTAAGTTAAAGTAGAAAAGCATGTTTATCAATTCATTCAGACAAATTTCCCCTTGACTTCAATTTTTTTTGTTTCAAAAGCTTTTTGATGCTGCAGTTATTCTTGTGCCAATGGTATGGTGACAGCCAGGGGTATGCATGAGGAGCTGACAGCAGCTCAAAGGGCTCCTCCATTAAACAGTACAAAGCCATCTTGGCCTCCTCTCATTATCCCCAGTATTATTAAACCCAGTCATCAGCTCATTTGATTCATTCCGCCTACGTTCAAGAGATGGTTAGTAGCACTGGATTCAGCAAAGACTGTGGGACAACATACCAACCCACTAACTAAACACTTATGCTCCTTAGTAATGAGCTAAACTTGCATTCCAACTACTCCAACACAGTTACCACACTGGCATCAGACTGGAATTATGAAAAGTTGCCACAGTTGCCCTCTCCACTGAAAGAACAAATCAAAGCCAGTCAGCAAAATTATCAAAGTTATCATCAGGTAGTGGAAAGACATACATGCTCAGTGCAGTTTTGCCCAGACTGCTGACCCCAGATCTCATTGTACCTTTGTCCCAACATCAAGTCAAGTCAACTTTATTAGTCTCATGTACATACAAGATGTACAGTGAAATGAAAGTGGCAATGCCCGCGGGATTGTGCAAAACAACAGAACAGAACCAGTATTTACATTTTTTAAAAAGACACAACAGTAAATTAATCCCTTGCGAGATTAGAGTTTACAGTCCTGATGGCCTGAGGGAAGAAACTCAGTCTCATCCTCTCTGTTCTCGCAGTGTGACAGCGGAGGCGCTTGCCTGACCGTAGCAGCCGGAACAGTCCATTGCTGGGGTGGTCGGGGTCCTTCATTATCGTGCTGGCTCTGGATCTGCACCTCCTGGTGTATAGGTCCTGCAGGGGGGTGAGTGTTGTTCCCATGGTGCGTTCAGCAAAACGCACTACTCTCTGCAGAGCCTTCCTGTCCTGGGCAGAGCTGTTCCCAAACCAGTTTGAGATGCAACCAGACAGGATGCTTTCCACAGCACCAGAGTAGGACTGAAGGATCCTCAGAGAGACTCTGAATTTCCTCCGCTGCCTGAGGTGGCAAAGGCTCTGCCGTGTCTGTCTCACCAGTGCGGCAGCGTATGTTGTCCATGTCAGATCCTCTGTGATGTGGACTCCCAGGTATTTAAAGCTGCTCACCCTATCCACAGTAGTCCCATTTATCCCCAGTGGTGTGTACGTCCTCGGTTGTTGTGCCCTTCTAAAGTCCACACTCAACTCCTTAGTTTTAGTGACATTCAAGAGGAGGCTGTTGTTCTGACACCAGAGTGCCAGGTCAGCCACCTCCTCCAGGTAGGCCATCTCATCGTTATCGGAGATCAGACCCACCACCACAATGTCATCAGCAAACTAGGTGGAGTTGGAGCTGAACCGGGCCACACAGTCATGTATGTACAGGGAGTACAGTAGGGGGCTGAGGACGCAACCCTGGGGGGGATCCTGTGTTCAGGGTGAGGAATTTCAAGGTATGTCTCCCCATCTTGACTACCTGGGGCTTGGCGGTGAGAAAATCCAGGACCCAGGCACACAGGGGAGTGTTCAGCCCCAGTTCCAGCAACTTCTCAGCAAGTCTGGTGGGGACTACGGTGTTGAAAGTTGAACCGAAATCAATGAACAGCATCCTCACATAGCTCCCCTTCTAGCTTTCAAGGTGATAGAGTAGTGTGCAGAACCTGGGAGACCGCATCATCCGTGAATCTGTTTGGATGGTATGTGAACTGCAGCGGGTCCATGGTGCGAGGCGCAGATGGACATGAACTGAAAAGCTGCATTCAAGAGCTAAGGCAACGAAGCAGCATTTTGCCTCCGAATTCTAGTATGAACGAAGGAATTGCCATTGATTTGCAGTATATTTTGCAGCCACATCCTTTATGCCTGCGTGAAAATATTTACCCCAAACTTTCTTCTTACCATTGGTATGAGAATAGTTTATCATCAAGTGTTTCTCATTGGTATGAGAATAGTTAAATACTGCAGTTGTTTTCAGTTACTTCTGCTAACTCAATTCTCATTCCACTCACATTAATGTTCCCACAAATTTAGAACTTCTCGTAAATCTTTATCATCTTCTATAATTCTATTAAATGTAACTACATCATAAATAATGTAGAATATCAGTGGAAGAACATTATATCTCCCTATCTGAATTCCAGAATTACACCATTCCCTCGCGTATGACTTGTTTACAAACAAGCTAAAAAAAAAATTGAATGCAATTTACAAATTCATTGCCCTTATAGTCTGTGCTTTTCTGTTTGTCAGCATCAAACCACATTTCATGAGTCTTCTAACATACTGTCCCTTCTCACATCAGTGATGATTTCTGATAACAAAACTGCCACCCATCTTATATCCCCTTCCCCCCCCCCCCCCCCCCCCCTTTGATCTTGTCTGGAAACCAGAAGAAACCAAACTCAGATTGAATGACTGTTTTAGCAAAACTACCATTAAGTCTACAAGGGTAATCCTGGGCTCCGAGTTGCCCGTCACTTTAATTCTCCATCCGACACCCACAGTGACCTCTGCCTTTGGCCACCTACACTGTTCCAACAACTACAACTTAATAGCATCTCATCCTTCAACTGAGCTCATTAGAGGCCTCAAGATTCACCATGCAATTTAGCCTTTTCAGCCCCCGTTAAACCGACCAGTTCTAATGAAAGGTCATCAATATTGTCACAGTAACTCCGTTTTTGTTCTCTTCAGTTTTATTTAATCCTTTGAAGAAAAACAACATATACTGATAAGAGCAGGGTGTAAAACTAATTTACATGTATTTCAATACGTCATGACGGCAGTTCAATAGGTTAAGGCCCATGGGATCTGGGGCAAGTTGGCAAACTGGATCAGAATTCAGCTCGGCCATAAGGGACAGAGAATAATGGTAGAGAGTTGTATTTCCAATTGGATACAGGTGACTAGCCCTACAAGGATCAGTACTGTGGCCCTTGTTGTTGTGGATGGAGGAGGCAAGTTCAGTAAGTTTAGGGACGACACAGAGATTGGCAGAGTTGTTGTTGATGTGGAAGATAACTTCAGCAACAGAGGGATATTGATGCTAAGTAACATGGGGTGAAACAGAGGGGGAATTTAATCCAAATAAATGTGAGGTGACACATTTCGAGAGCACTAATAACACTCGGCCAAATTAGAAAGAGGCAACACAGATATACACAACAAGGCTAGGAAGGCAGGCAGGATACTGCCCTCATTGCTTGGGGCATAAATGCAGAAGGAGAGAGACTGAACTTTATTAAACCTTATATGAAGAAACACTGCATGCAGTCTGGTCACAACGGTACGGTAAGGATGTGATAGCTCTGGAGAGGGTGCGGAGGGACTTCAACAGAATGTTGCTTGAGACGGGGCATTTCCGTTATGAGGAAAGATTAGAGAAGCTAGGGCTTTCCTCCCTGGAGCATAGGAGGTTAAGGGGAACATGATTGAGGTATATAAAATGATGAGGGGTAAAGATAGGGTCAACTGCAGGAAACTTTTCCCCATATCCAAGGTTGATACAATCCAATGAGTATTTCCAGCATTTTCTGGTTTTACTGACAAGCAGCAAAGCTTGGTGGTATAACCTGTCTAAATATTAAAATATATTTTCCAAACATTTTAGAGCACAGCTTGTTCTGCCCCTCCTCTCCACGGCCCACACTCCAACCTATGTGCTAATATTGTTGCCCAGAACCTCACAATTTTGATTGGGATGTCTTCATGCAACAACTCAACTTTAAAGAACCCAGGATTGAAAAATCAAATACTAGACGGCATAGCTTTAAGATGAGAACGTCATAGTGTAAAGGAGATGTGCAGAGAAAGTGTATTTTTAAAAACACAGGGAGGCGAGTGCCTGGCATGTACTGTGGAATGATGGTTGTGGCAGATACGATAGTAGCATTTAAGTGACTTATGGATAAGCGCATGGATATGCAGGGAAAGGAGAGATATTGATTATGTGCAGACATCATGTCCTGGCATCATGTTCAGCAGAGATTGTGGGCCAAAGGGCCTGTTTTGGGGATATACTGTTCTAATGCAGAAAAGTATAATTTAATTTTTATATTAGTGGTAAGTGAGAGTCGCTCAGCAATGGTGACAAATTCTGGTATTTTGACTATAGAACAGGAATGCGCAATAATCATCTCTCCTGCCCAAGAAAATGTCATGAAAAGCTGGTGAGAAGCGGCTGCTGGAGAGCTTTCAGTTTAATTTTGAACATGCAACCTTTTATTTTTTTCAATATATATTCTCTTACTAGAGTGTATTTTTGATTTTTTTTAAATACATACAAATAACTAGATTCCACCCAATTAAAAGGGAAAATAAACAAATAATTTGGCTTAATTTCAAAAATTAAACTAAGGTTTGAATTTGGTTGATTTTGTTGAATTGCCAAGCAAGAATACTGGGTCAGACCTTGGTCCAATTCATTGGGAAACATGTCAGGTCTTTGGCAAGGGTGCAAAAGAAAATCACAATGCTTCCAGTAATGAGAGAGAGATTCCAATTCTATAGTGAAAGAGAAAAAAAAAAAGCTTGGATTGTCCCAACTTCAGCCAAAAAGCAATTTCCCCGACAGAGGATCAGTAACAAGAGGGCACAGAATGTCAAAATTACTTTTATTTTTACCTAAGGTGCACAGTTTGATGGTATTATCCTCCACAGCACAGAAACAGGCCATCCTGTCAAATGATCTCGGGCACAGCCTATTTATGACCGAAGCCCCTTCTGCCCACTCATCACCAGATTCTTAATAAAAACAGATTAAAAGCGATACAGAAATGCGGAGATTCATACATTTGTTATCAGCACCGCACTTCAAAGCAATTTGATTTTCTCCCCTCCTTCATTCCAATTACGAACATTAAATAAAAACAATTTTAACCAATACTGTCCTCTTCTAATTTTACCACCCTTTATCCCCGAGGGGCATCCAAATCCCACATGGAAACCACAGACAAAAATCAATGTCTCTCATCATAACTTCCCGAGTATGTTTGGGTGACTACAACTCTTCAACTTTGTTGCTCTCCAAGTCTAGAGAGAAAGCAGCAAAATGGAGCCAAACCACAATGTGCTGGAGAATCCCAACAGGTTAGACAGTATCTGTAGAGGGAGTGGATAAACGATGCTTCAGGTCAGGACAGTTCCTCAGATTCTTGACCCAAAATGTCACCTGTCTATTCCCTCCCCAGCTGCTGCCTGACACATTCAATCCCTCCAGACCCAGTGTTTAGCTCTTGATTCCCACATCTGCAGTTCATAGAAACATAGGAACATAGAAAATAGGTGCAGGAGTAGGCCATTCGGCCCTTCGAGCCTGCACTGCCATTCAATGTGATCACGGTTGATCATTCAACTCAGTATCCTTTACCTGCCTTCTCTCCATACCCCCTGATCCCTTTAGCCACAAGGGCCACATCCAACTCCCTCTTAAATATAGCCAATGAACTGGCCTCAACTACCTTCTGTGGCAGAGAATTCCAGAAACTCACCACTCTCTGTGTGAAAAATGTTTTCCTCAACTCGGTCCTAAAGGAATTCCCCCTTATCCTTAAACTGTGACCCCCTTGTTCTGGACCTCCCCAACATCGGGAACAATCTTCCTGCATCTAGCCTGTCCAACCCCTTGAGAATTTTGTAAGTTTCTATAAGATCCCCCCTCAATCTTCAAAATTCTAGCGAGTACAAGCCGAGTCTATCCAGCCTTTCCTCATATGAAAGTCCTGACATCCCAGGAATCAGTCTGGTGAACCTTCTCTGTACCCCCTCTATGGCAAGAATGTCTTTCCTCAGATTTGGAGACCAAAACTGTACGCAATACCCCAGGTGTGGTCTCACCAAAACCCTGTACAACTGCAATAGAACCTCCCTGCTCCTATAGTCAAATCATTTTGCTATGAATGCTAACATACCATTTACTTTCTTCACTGCCTGCTGCACCTGCATGCCTACTTTCAATGACCGGTGTACCATGACACCCAGGTCTCGTTGTATCTCCCCTTTTCCTAATCGACCACGATTCAGATAATAGTTTACCCTCCTGTTTTTGCCACCAAAGTGGATAACCTAACATTTATCCACATTATACTGCATCTGCCATGCATTTGCCCACTCTCCCAGCCTATCCAAGTCACCTTGTAGCCTCCAAGCATCCTCCTCACACCTAACACTGCCCCCCAGCTTCGTGTCATCCGCAAACTTGGAGATGTTGCATTCAATTCCCTCGTCCAAATATATATTGTAATATATTAATATATATTGTAAATCATTAATATATATTGTAAATAGCTGGGGTCCCAGCACTGAGCCTTGCGCTACCCCACTAGTCACTGCCTGCCATTCTGAAAATGACCCATTTACTCCTAAACTTTGCTTCCTGTCTGCCAGCCAGTTCTCTACCCACATCAATACTGAACCCCCAATAGCATGTGCTTTAAGTTTCTATACTAATCTCTTATGTGGGACCTTGTCGGAAAGCCTTCTGAAAATCCAGTTCCTTGTGTCTCTGCACTGACCCAAAACATTGCCTATCCATTCCCCCTACAGATATTAGAGGCCAGCCTGTCATCTAATTTTTAGCCATACTTTTAACCAAGAGCCAGTGAAACCAAAGCAAATGGGAGGAAGATTGATCGGATTAATCTTGTCCCTCCTTAAAACTCAACAACACCAAAGCCTCTCCCTCCCTCAGATTAGTTAATGTGACATGTCTGAGTCTGTTGGAGGATTTAACACGTCCAAGTTTGTTGGAGTGCCAAGTTACACCCTTCATAGATCCAGCTGCTGTACAATTTGATATCCATACAGATCTAGAGTTGATTAATGTAACATTGCCAGTTTTTCAGGGTCACACAGACTGACGTCTTGGGATGCAGTGTTGTGTGGTTAAATGCACTTACTGAACACAAATGTCAGTGAGCTGTATAAACAAAGATACAGACACAGATAAATGATAATCGAGCCGTATGCCTACTCAACTGCTTTTTAAGTGCGCGAAAAATAAATAAATGCTAGCTCACTAATCAGTTGACATTGAACCACAAGAGAATATTATAGCTAAACAATCATTCCCCGGTGTCCTAAATTCGTGTAAACATTTAGTTTCTGCCAGTTCGTTTACAGGCCACTTGAATATTGTACCAGAACACATGTGTGCTGAGACACAATGCGGGTACACTGTTTCAAATTTAATCTTTTAACTTCCTTTTCCAGGTTAACGGAGGGCTACTGAGCAAAGATCCTATAGCTACTGAGTTTCCATTGTTGGAAAGTCAGAACCAAACATTATAGAGCTATAATCTTTGGTCAGAAGCAACAACACAAGACCAAACATGTACATTTTCTTCCTAACATGAAAACCCAGCAGCAGAGCAGGAGGATGCATCCTTCGCTGCTCAACTTAACCCCCGACAACAAGGCCACAGATCGGAAACGCCTCGCCGGCCTTGCCTCCCCTTCCTGCCGCCGACACTCTCACGCGGGGCCGAGGTCCCGTTCTGGGCCTTGTCATAAAAAAAAGTAAGTAGTGGGGGAGAGAGAAGCGAACAAACGCATATTAAATAAAACTCACAACAAAAGTCACATTGCCACGTGTGAGAAGGCTTTCCTTTTTCAATGCAAATGAGGTTTTACGCCGAATGCCCCGAGACAGTGAACCAGGCAAAGTTTTTGAAACAATTACGTCAAGACAACATTTTCCTCAAGTTGCTGAAACGCTGAAGTGGGTGGAAGTAAAAGAGAGTAAAGGTGACGAGCTTTGTGGTGATGATTGTGATATATTCGACTACTTACACAGCATGTCTGGCCGCAGGTGACCACAGCTCCAAACCTCTCCTCCACTAAAACTTATCCCCCCCCCACCCCCCTCAGTCTGTGGAGTATTTCGCCGCAGTCACTGGGACGTTGGGCTTTTGCCCGGGGACATCCCAGAGCCGGGCCTCGGCGCCGAGCAGGCAGCTCCATCCATGGTGACCCCCTGCGGTCACTGTCCTCCTCCTCCTCCTCCTCCTCCCGCCGCCGCCGCCGTCCACCGATGCACTTCCCCGGGTTGAGTGGGAGCAAGTAAAGACCGTGTACAATGAATGGCTCAACAACCAACGCAACGCAAACCCTGCCTTCAACGAGCTTTATTGTTAGTGTGCAGCGTCACTCTGTGCAATGCTAAAGGATGATTGTTTCCAACTTAGTTCTGGTTTGCTTTGTGAAACTTTTATTCTGGAGCAATCGTGCCATCTGCCGTCTGCAGAACTTCTAGCTTCTAACCCAACATCCAATTTTAAACGGTGCACAAAAATTCTGGAGAAAATCAGCGGGTGCAGCAGCATCTATGGAGCGAAGGAAATAAACGTCGCCTATCTCCTTCGCTCCATGGATGCTGCTGCACCCGCTGGAGTTTCTCCAGCATTTTTGTGTACCTTCGATTTTCCAGCATCTGCAGCTCCTTCTTAAACAAAATCCAATTTTAAATACTATCCTCCTACCCCTCGTTCTTTCCTCTGCATACTTCCCCGGTGCGCACCCATTTCTCCCACTATGTCCTTTTTCGCCCTTTCCAACCACCCATTTGCACCCCCTTTCCACTCACCTTTTCCAGCCCCTGCTTCCACTCTCTCTCTCTCACTGCCTCCTCCAAAAACATCCCTCCCTCTGGCTTTCCCATTTCATTATGCTTCTCTCCTTATCTGACACCCTCTCAGATAAAGAGAGAAGAGGAGAAAAATGTTCAATCCCTAGCCTTTGTGTTTGTCCACCCGTCTGCCAATCGCCCCCTCGCTAACATCCACCTTATCACTTGCTTGTCTCTATCTTGCCCTCGCTCCTCTTTTCAAGTTTTATCCCACCCACTCCAATCAATTTGAAGAGTCCCCATCCGAAACATCGCTTGTCCATTTCCCCAGATGCTGCCTGACTTGCTGAGTTTCTCCAAAGCTTTGTGTTTTTCTCAAGATTCTAGCATCTGCAGTTTCCTGTGTTCCTGTTTTATTCTTGGAGGCACTGATGCAATTACATTATTTTCATACCGAACGATGGACAGAAGTTTATTTTTATTTTATCAATAGATCTGATCTATGTAAAATAATGCAGCTGTTTATGTGTATCTTCCCCAACAGATTCGACGAGATATTTTAAGGGAAATTGGCAACTCGTTGTCAACAAAAAAACATCCTCTTGTGGATGCTCAAAGAATTTGCATTTTTAAATTCATTATTAAAATTATGCCATACTTGCACTGCATATTGCTGGAATGTGGTAACTGTACCGCAATACCAGTATCAAGTTAGAAGGCTCATCAAGTTAGAAGCCTCTTGTGTTAGTTGGCTTATCTCCCCGAGAATCAACACGGGACACTAAAGAAATGAAAGTAGATGCTAAATATCCAAATTGTGTTCTGGCACTGTGAGGTGAGTGGGCTGCAAATGCTGGAGAATTGATTGGGTCCAGAATTTGCTGGGAAAATAACAAGTCATTTAGTATTTGTACAGCATTCGTAGAATTGTACAGTGTAGAAGCTGGCCCTGTCCGCCCACCTCGTCCAGCCCTATCTAGGCTAATCCTGTAATAGTCTCATCCTCTATGCCTTTCCTATTGAAGTACTTGGCCAAATGCCTTTTAAGCGTTGTAATTGTATCTGCCTCCACCACCCTAACTGGCAGCTAATTCCTGATAACAACCACCCTCTATGTGAAAAAACATACCCTCCTTTAAATTTCTCCACTCTCATCTTAAACCCATACTCTAGTTCTACACTCCCTGCCCTTGGATAAAGACTTCAGCTGTCCTATCTTTGCTTTACATAAGTTCAAATAAAGATTGCAAGGATTTATGACATGGCAATGAGTTACGAGCAGGAGGCAGAAAAGATTGCAGATGCTGGCATCTTCAGCAAAAGAAAGGAGAGCTACTGGAGGAACAGCAGCTCAAGCAGCATCTGTGAAGGGAAATGGACAGTCCATTTCTGATCAATACTCTTCATCTGGTCTCCTTTTTGTCTGCTACAGGAAAAATCATCTCCAGTGTCCTTACCTGCGTCCTCCTGCGGTAGCCAAAGGGATGCTCCTTGAGTTTTACATGGATTCCGTCAACCCAAAGGCACAACACACATGATCTTAGCTGCATGACTGCAGAAATGCAGCGAGCAGGACCAACCACTCTATTTGGCCTTTTTGAACCTCATTAAAATATTTGAATCCTCCAAACTGGAGGTAAAGTGGGAAGCTTTCTATTTCAGCTGTTCAGAAAAATTCATCTCACTATTATATTTGCTTCAAATTACATAAAGCACAATTTTAATAATCAGGTCTCCAACAGCACCAATAAAACTGTAGACTAATGTCAAACAAACTATATTAATGCCCCGGCACTTGTTTCAGTCATTTGCAACCATAATTATATCACTTCGACCAGGCACGTGCCGTGAGTAATTACTCAGGGTAGGCACTCAGTCCGCTTAAAAAAAAATTAAACTGCGCATGCGCAGATTGTTTTCCCCGTTAAATAAATAAATAAATAAAAACAGTGACATTTCAATTTGCCCAAGGCTTCCTAGTCCTAGACCAATTGGGGGAACAGTTCCTTTCACAGCGTGTGTAGAGTCTGTGCCAGGGGTAAAGTTGTGGGGAGGGCACGAGTGTTGAGAAGGAGGGTGTCAGGGATACTGCCAGTAACTCACTCACTCACCGCTACCGCAGCTCTCCGGGCGCGAAGCCACGCACTGTAGCTGGGGATAGAAGCAGCTCGGGGAGCGGCCACCGGGACCCGACAGCAGAACTGGCCACCACTTCAGCGTCTTCTGCCGGCCCGCTCACCTCTGGCAGTGCTCGCCGTCGGAACACCTGTCACCTGCCACTCACCGACTTCACTCATGTCAGCGACTTCCTGCAAATCCTTAAATTCCCACAGCCGAGTAACCTCAATTGCGCTGTCGGAATTTAAGGACATGAGTGAGGCCAGCGAACGGCAGGAAAGAGGTTTTTAGATGGAGAGCTGCCAGAGGTGAGCGGGGACCGGCAGAAGGAGCTAAGGTGGCGGCTGGTTCCGTTGTCCGGCCCAGCGGCCGCTCAGCCACCCGAGCTACTTCTATCTCTCTCCCCCCCCCCACTCCCGGCCTCAGAGCGGTGGCATTCCACACCTCCGTGCAAGGAGCGTCACAAGTGGATGCTCCCGACCCCTCATTCATAACATTCGTGCCCTCCCCGCAACTTTACTCCGGGCCAGACTCCCCAAATGCTGTGAAAGGAACGCTCCCCCCACCCCCACACCCCGGGAAATACGGTATTTTAAAACATAAACATAGAATGTACTTACCACATCATTGGTACACGACAAACCATAGTTGAAAACCCCGCCAAGAAACTTGCGCTGCGCATGCGCAGTAGACTGATGCGCATGCGCGGTATGATGCTGCACATGCGCAGGGCTGCAAAGGCAGAATTTCTGCTGCCTTCAGCCCCGCTTGAAATTGACAGCTTCAGGCAGCGCTGATGGCACGTGGGCTGCACAGACCTTCCCGTGTTACAAGCGCTGCAGATGAAAGGCACGGAGAATTATGCCTACCTAGGAGATCGATCTCTTAGATAGACATAATTCTCCCATGCCTTTACTATTTATATTTAATAATTGCCATTTCATAATTTTAGTCAGGGTAGGCAGTGCCTACCTTGCCTACCCTGACGACACGTGCCTGACTTCGACAAACCTTCCACTGGAGTGGAGCTAATCCTCACAACTGGTAAGAATTCAAGCCAAGCTGATGAAATATCAGAACTAATGTCACCTGAGCCTCAATATAAAAGTGTAAGCATACCTTTAGAGATGAGTATACTGTGGTGTACAATTTTAGTACCATTTTGGTACAATGACTTAGTTGCAAATTATTAGATTTTTACCCTTCTTTTCAGTAACAGGTCTTATTGACAGCTACATTGAAAATCATTTGCGAATTAGTCATCCAGAAAATATTTATAGTTCATTATAGTTCATTTCCGCTGTTTCTTAAAATAAAAAAATAATTTGTTTCCTAAGTGAATCCAAAAAGGACTGAAGGGTGGATTAGATTGGCTTATTATTAGAACAGTTGAGCTTGATATGTTCCAAGGAAGTGTAGACTCCTTTCCTCCTTCTTTCCAATTTCCTAGTGGTTTTGAAGTTGATCCATAATTGCAGCAAGGAAGATAGTGCAGGAAGGAAGGATCAACTCCTTTGCCTTTGTTGTTTTGATCTGGCCATAGGAGGGTGCTCAAGGACAACAGTTCCTTGTATTTTCATAAGAATACAGCAAAAACCGAGCACTGCACAAAGAACCAAGGAAGAGAACAAACAATGAAGAAAACGTGGAGGTTGAGTAGCATGAGAATTCATCATAGTTTGGTCAATAAGGGAAAGCTTCAACATGAGGCTAAATAAATAGGAAGAGGCAATGAGGGAGATCAGCAGTGAGAATTTTTTTAATGTAGGTAGGCATGGTTGCCAATAGTTGAGTACAGGGGCAGAGATACACAGGAGATCAGAGGAAGGATATAGCAATTTGGAAATACTGGGAGAGGTGATGGTCATATTCTGTCCAGACGGGGCAGTAAATCTTGAGGCACAAGAGATTGTAGATGCTGGAATCTTCAGGAAAATACAAAGTGCTGGAGGAACTCAATGGCATCTGGGGAGGGAATTGAAGGCAACATATTGGATCGGGACGCTTAGTAATTTTTGAGTCTGTTCTCCTCAATAACTGATCCTTGACTCCTCAGTCTTCACAAACCATTATTTATCTCCAATCCTCAATTAAAACGAAACATCTGGAAATTTATTTTAGTCCAATAACTTCATGCAATACAGTACACTCCATAATGTTTGGGACAAAGACCCATCATTTGTTTATTTGCCTCTGTACTCCACAAATTGAGATTTGTAATAGAGAAACATCACGTGGTTAAAGTGCAGATCGTCAGATTTTATTAAAGGCCATTTTTATACATTTTGGTTTCACCATGTAGAAATTACAGCTGTGTTTATACATCGTCCCCCATTTCAGGGCACCATAATGTTTGGGACACATGGCTTCACAGGTGTTTGTAATTGCTCATGTGTGTTTAATTGCCTCCTTAACGCAGGTATAAGAGGGCTCTCAGCACCTAGTCTTTCCTCCAGTCTTTCCATCAACTTTGGGGTGGGGGGCGAGAAGAAGAAAGGAAGAGGTGGAGACAGTAGGCGGTGGGAGAGCTGGGAAGGGGAGGGGAGGGAGAAAGCAAGGACTACCTGAAATTGGAGAAGTCCGTGTTCATACCACTGGGGTGTAAACTGCCCAAGCGAAATATGATGTGCTGCTCCTCCAATTTGCGGTGGGACTCACTCTGGCCATGGAGGAGGCCCAGGACAGAAAGGTCGGATTCGGAATGGGAGGGGGAGTTGAAGTGCTGGCTCACCGGGAGATTAGGTTGGTTAGTGCGAACCGAGCGGAGATGCTCTTTGGTCTGCCCGAGCGTTGTTGACCACCCAGCGGAGCGAGGTGTCCCCCGGGGAATGTTGACGACTGCAGGAGTATCTGCTGAGGGACACACTGAAGCTTGGTGCAGCCATGCCAAGGCTCGGTGAGGGAGGACCACAGTCTAGGGTCCTTCCGCTGCTGGACATGGGGGGCAGGGTGCGGTGGAGATGCCCCTCAAAATAAGGGAAGGGATTCCACTCCAGTGGGCCACATGAGTGGCAAGGGTGTGGGGTAAAATTGTGATTTGGGAAAACTGTATTGTATGTATGTATAGTTCCGAGAATGTCGGATGGAGTTCTGTAAGAATCATGTATTGTATATATTTATTTCTTGAATAAAGTCTATTTTGAAATAAATTTAATAAAAGAACGGAGAGGAGGTGTTGGGCGAAGCGATCGCCAAGCCTACGCTTGGACTTACAGATATAGAGCAGCTGACACCTAGAGCAGCGGATGCAATAGATGAGGTTGGAGGAGGTGCAGGTGAACCTCTGCCTCACCTGGAAAGGCTGCTTGGGTTCTTGGATGGAGTCAAGGGGGGAGGTAAAGCGATAAGTGTAGCATTTCCTGTGGTTGCAAGAGAAAGTACCAGGGGAGGGGGTGCTTTGGGTGGGAAGGGACGAATTGACCATGGAGTTACGGAGCAGTCTCAGTGGAAAGCTGAAAGGAGAGGAGATGGGAAGATGTGGCCAGTGGTGGGATCCTGTTGTAGGTGCCGAAAATGTCAGAGGATTATCTGTTGTATGTGACAGCTGGTGGGTGGAAGGTGAGGACAAGGGGGACTTTTCCTTGTTACTAGTGGGGGGGATGGGGAGTGAGAGTGGAGCTACAGGATATAGAGGAGACCCTGGTGAGAGCCTCATCTATAGTCAAAGAGGGGAACCCTCATTCCCTAAAGAATGAGGACATCTCCGATGGCCTGGTTTGGAACACCTCAGCCTGGGTGCAGATGCGGCGTAGACGGAGGAATTTGGAGACGGGGATAGAATCCTTACAGGAAGCAGGGTGGGAAGAAGTATAGTCCAGATAGCCATGGGAGTCAGTGGGTTTGTAGTAGATTAGGAAGGTCGGCATTATTGTCCATTGCTGCAGTGGTTCTGGAGTCATTTACTGACCAGAAGGCAGATTTCCTTACCTGATTTAAAAAAAAACTATCAGTAGTTTCATCTCACATTTACTGAGACAAGATTGTTAATAGCTGACACAGTGAGATATGTTTACATGTCCAGTAACCTAACCACAGCATAACCCCACCTTCAATGTTAAAGCAAGATTATCACAGTCAGAATAATTACAAAAGTTCATGCATCAAGAGAATTCATGAGCTGGTGAGAAGAAAGCTTAGAGGGCCTTCTCCTGTGTTTGGTGACATCTTACATGCATAGCTCCAGATGAAAACATTTGCTTAATGGGGGTGTCGCTGTCTCATTATCCACATTTTAGACCTATATTATGTTCCCTGCTGAATTTGTCCAGTAGTTCACCAGAAACTCTGTATGATCAGTGGACACTATGCAAGAATCAGTGGTTCATCTGCACCAAAGCAGAACCAGCATTGGTAAAACTACCGATTGACCATTGCAGGAGTTCTGGAAGAGATGTCTGTAGGTTGAGGATTATAGGGATTATCGTAGTTGTATAGAAACGGGGAACTGCAGATGCTGGTTTACAAAAAAGGCAAAGTGCTGGAGTCACTCAGCAGGTCAGGCAGCATCTCTGGAGAACATGGATAGATAATGTGTTTTAACCAACATTAATACCTCACTTAAGGCCTAGTAAATGGATTTTGTTGGATACGGATATTAAAGGATACAGAGTAAAGCGAGTTAATGAAGTTGAGATATGATGTAACTATAAGGTATAACAGGCCAGAAATAATGGAAGGCTGATTCCTGTTTCAATGTTCCACAGCAAATTAGGATATTCTTTACACTTCTTTCCATTGTCGTCTCTCTTTTTTATGTTAAAATAGTGAATGCCAAAGAAAATAATAGGAAGAAAGTCTAGCCGATACAAAAGGAACTGGTCAGTGCAGAAGTACACAAGGTTAGTGATTGCATAAGAACACTTCAGTTGCGTATTCCACACTTTACGATAATGGGAAGTTCTACGTAGTTGTCGCAGCCCTCATCATGGTGCAATGTGCATTCACTGTGGTAATGTATGGCCACAAATGGAACAAACACCACGCATTATTTGAAATAAGTTCTCAGGATCTGGGAGTTTTTGTAAAACCAGCATTTGTTTCATGTTTCACGTTGCTTTGAAAAATCAAGCCTTCTTGGACCATCTCAGGTTTGATCATAATTTGGTCAATCAACCACATTTGTGTGGGTTTGGAGTCACACATGGACCAGACTGGGTAAAAATCAACAGGGTTCCTTTACTGAAGGGTATTAGTGAACCAGGTAGCAAATATTATCTGGACATCCAAGGAACAACAGATGCTGGAATCTTGAGCAAAACACAGAGTGCTGGAGGAACTCAGCAGATCTGGCAGCATCTGTAGAGAGTGACCATGACACTTTGGGTCAGGACCCTTCTACAGACTGATTGTAGTGGGGAGGGGGAAGAAAAGATGGAAAAGAGAAGTGGAGGTGAGACAAAGTCTGGTAACTAATAGCTGGATAAAGGTAAGGTGGATTTGTTTGGCAGATGGGTGGATTAGTGACAAAGGTTAGAGGTGAAAAGCAGACAAAAGGGTGTCAGATAAAAAGAAAAGGAGGTGAAATGTAAAACCAGAGAGAGGAATATAATCTGGCAGCTCCATGGCCACTTTACTGACACTCATACACTGTATAAAACATAAAGTGCTGGAAGAACGTTGCAGTCAGGCGTGATCTGTGGAGGGAATGGACAGATTACATTTCAGGTTGGGACTCTTCTTTGGACTGATTGGAATAGGAGGGGGTAGCTGGAAATGGGAGGTGAGGCACCACCGAGTAAGGGGATAAAATGGAAATGGGAAAACATGCTGAATTTTACTTAAGGTTTCTTTAGTCAGTGGGTAGTTAATCTGTTGAACTCATTGCCACAGAGGGTTGTGGAGGCCAAGTTAGTGGATATTTTTTAGGCAGAGATAGACAAATTCTTGATTAGAATGGGTGTCAAGGGTTATGGGGAGAAGGCAGGAAAATGGAATTAGGAGGCAGAGATCAGCCATAATTGAATGGTAGAGTGGCAGAGGCCCACATCATGATGGGCCAAATGGCCTTATTCTGTTCCTATAACTTGTGAATTTGTTTTCCCAATGTTCTCCATAGACCACAATTCTAGCCCATTAGTTGTTAGCAGTCCAGATTTTGTGGCAATATTTACAAATTTGCTCAGAAATAACACCAGCTTTCTTTTGGCGTAATAAAACAAATCTGCATTAATATAGTGACTTTCACAGCCTCTGGGGGTCCTAAAGTGTTCCATGACTGATGAAGTATTTTTGAAATGAAGTAATTGTTGTACAATGGGGAAAGTTGCATTAATAGCGAAAACAATCTTTAGAACTAGAGCTAAAAGGATTTCAATAATTAATAAGGGAATTTTAAATCACAACATTGGATTTTTATTTAACCAGCAGTGAAAAATATTCTTTGATATAGCAGCTGAGCTCAATTACTCTGAAGCAATTTGTGCAGTTTTCTTACTAGTTAGAGTCATAGAGTAATAGAGCTGTACAACACAGAAACAGGTCCTTTGGCCCACCTTGTCCATATTGACCACATTGGCATATTGGACTACTCCCGTTTGCCTGCAATTAGCCTATATCCCTCAAAACCTTTTGAAATCATAAATCTGTTCAAATGTTTTTTAAACCTCATAATTGTATCCACTTCTAAAGCTTCCTCTGGCAATTTAGTCCATATATGGGCTACCCTCTGAGTGAAAAATACTGACTCTGTGATACCTGTTAAATCATTCCCCTCTTACCTTAATTGCATGTGAGCGTTCACTTATCCCATGATCTTTTACACTTCAATAAGGTCATCCTTCAGCCTCCTATGCTCCCAAGAAAAAGTTCCAACCCATCCCCAACCTCTCCCAATACCTCAAGCCTGCGAGCACAGGCAAATTAAACTGCAAACACACATGCTTTGGGATGTGTGTGGAAACCAGAGCACCCAGAGGAAACGCACATGGTCATATGATGGAGAACATGCAAACACCACGCAGACAGGAGGAGGTCTGGATCGAACCTGGGTCTCTGGCACTCTGCCCACAGTGAATTTCTAAATATTGAAGCTTGAGTTCAACTGCACCCATAGTGGAGCTGGGTACAGATGCTGCAGCAAACTACACTCCAAGACTCCAAAGGTAGTTCCTCAGCCGTAAAGCAAGTAAGTCTACATAAAATGTAGACACACGGAACTGCAGATTGAGGTTTACAAAAGAAAGACACAAAGTGTTGAAGTAATTGATCTCCAGATGCTACCTATATCATTGAGTTATTCCAGCACTATATGAAAGTCATAACACTGATAACTATCCTTCTACTGTGGCTCAATAAAATATAACTTTATAAACCATCTTTCTTACACTTTATCGCGGTATCTCCTCCTTGGCCAATGTGTGCGGTTTGACAATGTGAGTGTGTCTGCTGGAAATCCTTATACCTAAATCCTTATCTCTTGATCCTCAATAAATCTCGACATGGAAAACCTTCAGCTTCTTTTTCAGAGTAAGAGTTCATATACAGGTGAAATTTTCACAATAGACCAAACTATGAAAACTAAATTGACATTTTTCAAATCAAATTGTTAGTACCTATCAAGTTATGGAATACAACAGAGCCTCTTAGAACATTTTATTGCATTAGAAAAGCAACGTAACAAAAATAAAAAATGTCAATTTGGAGCAGCACAGTGGTACAGCTGGTAGAGCTCCTCCCTCACAGCACCAGAGACCCCGGTTCGATCCTGACCTCGGGTACTGTCTGTCTAGAGTTTGCATGTTTTCCCTATGACTGTTTTGATTTCTCTCAGGACTTCCAGTATCCTCCCACACCCCCACAACGTACGGGTTTGTAAAGTTAATCGGGCTCTGAAAACATTGCCCCCGTTGTGTAGGGAGTGGATGAGAAAGTGGGATAACATAGAACTATTTTGAATGGGTGATCGATGGTTGGTGTGGACTCAGAGGGCTGAAGGGCCTGTTTCCATGCTGTATCTCTGAACTGACCTAAATTGTTTTTCAACTCGAGTCTGAACATGTTTTGTACTTTAATGGAACTTTTGGTGTTTTTGCTTTAATGAAGCTTCATTTATTGTGTCCAGAAGCTGGGCACAATGATTGTTTTTGCGGCAGTCATAGATTCGTGGAGAGTTCTCAGGTTCTGCATGATGATAATCAATTGAACAGGAGGGGGTTGGGATTTGGAACTAATGGGAATCAGCGAACTTCACTTTGCATTGAATTATGGAACATTTACTGCACACAAGCAGGCTGTTCAATCAAACTACTCTGTGGTGGCATTTATGCTGCAAACAAGTAGCCTCCCACCTCTTTTTGGCATATTCTATCAGCATAACCATGAGGGAAATTGACGGAGGAACAGTATACAAAGCAGAAATCAATGAGTCACACTGAACCAACAAATTAGACAGTTCAATTTCCTTGTGCTTGCCACTGTATTTGTTTGCTGTTTATGCTTTTCCTTTTCACAAATTTCATTGGAGCTACAGTAACATTTGAAAATGAAAAAAACAAGAATGCTTCGTATGCTATATTTTGGCTCAGTTATAATGATTGCTCTCAGACAGAATCCCCATAAAAATTGAAGATATTCACAGAAACACAGCACTTGTTTAGAAAAATTGGTCCTGGAGGAGAATTCAGTCCAACAAACGTTGGCTTTGAAATAATTTAAAGACGTGTGTGATTTTTGTGTGTAACATTAAGAAATGCAATCAAAATCTAGATCGGGAACTAGTTGCATCGTTCCTGAAAAACTTTAAAAGTATCTGAATTCCTTTAATGGCCTCAAACAGCATGACCGACATTTATTGTCTGAAAAAAAAGTACCAACTCGAAACGTTATCTGTCCATTCCTTCCACAGACGCTGCCTGACCCACTGAGTTCCATCAGCACTTTATGTTTTGCTCAAGATTCTGGCTTATGCGGTTCCTTGTGTCTCCACATCAGATATTTTCTTGTGCATCTGCAAATGAGGTATGTGAGGTCTTCTCGATGCACCTTAGAGGGGATTATTCCGATCAGGCTGTGGCTGCAGAGTCTAGGGCAAGATCCCCTTTAAGATTTCCACCTACTTGTTGCTTCATCCCTAAGCTTGTTCTCTTAATATAGAGTTATAGAGTGATACAGTGTGGAAACAGGCCCTTCACACACAAATATGTGCCAGCTACACGAGTCCCACCAGCCCGCTTTAGGCCCATATCCCTTCAAACCTGTTCTACCCATGTACCTGTCTAACTGTTTCTTAAATGCTGGGGTAGTCCCTGCCTCAACTACCTCCTCTGGCAACTTGTTCCATACACCCGCCACCCTTTGTGTGAAAAAGTTACCCCTCAGAATCCTATTAAATATTTTCCCCTTCACCTTAAACCTATATCATCTGGTCCTTAATTCAACCTACTCTGGGCAAGAGACTGTGCATCTACCCAATCTATTCCTCTCATGATTTTATAGACCTCAATAAGCTCATTCCTCATCCTCCTGTGCTCCAAGGAATAGAGCCCCAGCCTACTCAACCACCCTAATACCCTTTAGATTCACTAGACCCTGACCTGTTCATCTCTAGTTGATTCTGACCTTCCTTCCACCCCCCTGACCTCCTAGCACCCTGACCTATAGTACAGGATACATAATCCTCGATGTACAAGTGATTTGTTGTCGCTGCGGTGGTGAAGAACCAGTGGAACAAAAATCTCTCTGCACAAATCCTTATCTATTGCTCATGTGCAATAGCTAACTTATTGCTCACAATACCTCAGGCATTATGTGCAACAGAATATTGCAATTGGGACATTGCACAAAACGTGCACTGGCTTCCACCTATTGGTAGTTTATGCACCTTTTGAGGCACGGACTTATTTGGCGGCTAATGGACTTTCACTCAATTAGGTTTTAAAACAATTGTATAAACTCGTGACTTTGTACAGGAAGGGGAGACAGTCTTTGCCTTCAATACCTTGGTGTGACATATTGCACTGGCATTTGAGCATTTGTTGGGTTGGAGTTAATGGACCGCAGAGAAAAGGGAGAGAGCAAAGAGCAGGTGGGGGGTGATAGCTTTGGGCTTCCATATACAGCAAGAGCTAGAGCAACAGCTATAGAGGAAGATCATGGAAAGGTTTAAAAACAACAGGATTGTTGTCATGGGCAATTTTAATTACCCCACTATTGATTGGGACTTCCTTTGTGCAGCGTTGGATGGGGCAGAATTTGTTATGTTAATTCAAGAGGTTTTCTTGGAACAGTTAGGAATAGGATGTCCAACTAGGGACATGGCGATACTAGATCTCATATCAGGAAAAGAGCCTGACAAGGTGATTGTAGTTGCACTGTGGGAGGATAGAGATAGTCAGAGTCGTTTCCCAGGGTGGAAATGCAAATACTCAAGGGCATAGGTTGATGGTCAGAGGGGGAAAGCTTAAAGGAGATTTCAAGGAACGTTTTTAACACAGTGAATGGGTTGCCAGAAAAGTTGTTGGAAGCAGATATGATATCAATGTCACCAGATACACATCAATACACATGGAATAAAGGAATACCAACCATGTACAGGCAGAGGTGATTAGTTTAGATTGGCATCGTATAATTGCCATTGGCACAAACATGGCGGGCCAAAGGACCTGTTCCTATGCTGTAGATAGGCACAAAAAGCTGTAATAACTCCGCTGGACAGGCAGCATCTCTGGAGAGAAGGAAGGGGTGACGTTACGGGTCAGGACCCTACTTCAGACCCTGAAGAAGGTCTCGACCCGAAACGTCAACCCTTCCTTCTCTCCAGAGATGCTGCCTGTCCCGCTGAGTTACTCCAGCTTTTTGTGTCTATCTTTGGTTTAAACCAGCAACTGCAGCTCCTTCTTACACATGTCGTCTGTTCGTATGCTGTACTGGTTTAGGTTCTATGTACAAGAAAATGTAATGCAACAATCACATCTAGCAGTGATCAGCAGAGTGAGAATGCATCTGTTACTTATTGAGGTGATGAAGACATTAAGGTGAGTTCAGTGAAAGATGCGTGAATGTGGTTGGGGAGGTGGTCATAAGGTGAAAGTAGGAGTCCTTAAGATCTTCAGAGATGGGAAATTATTCTCAGAGATTAAAGGAATGAAAACAATCTTGTACTGACCCAAGGAACTGCAGATGCTGGAATCTTGAGCAAAGCACAAAGTGCTGGAGGAACTCAGCAGATCAGACAGCAAGTGTGGAGGGAATGGACAGGTGATGCTTTGGGTCAGGACCCTTCTTCGGATGATCTTGTGCTACCTGGTTCATTCAGGATGTCTTTGTCAAGAGGACTATGGAATGAATATATTGGGATAAGATGTCAGAATTTAAAATGGGGGTGACTTCAAGGCAACATTGCAAATGACAAGTGATGGACTGGCTATGTTGGGAAAGAAGCATTAATGGCTTGTTTGAATGATTCTCGGCATTGCCCTACACATAGATTATAGTTCCATATAATACGGAAACAGGTCCTTTTGTCCAAATCGTCCATGCTAATCAAGATGTCCCATAAGCGAAAACCATTTGTCCACTATTGGCCCATTACCCTTTAAACCTTTCCAATCCATGCACCTATCCATCTCTGTTCAAACCCAACGTCTGCGGTTACTGAAAAATATATCTGTAATTCTATTAATAGATAAATATTGTTTTATTTGCTTGATAGCCACCCGTAATGTCTCTTCTCCAGAGATGCTGCCTGATCCGCTGAGTTATTCCCATACTTTGAGTCTTTTATTTTATTTCGCTTTAATTTGAAAGTGTAATGACTGAAATAATTAGTTTCCACATGTATATCTGCTTAGTGGGCAAAAAGTGGGAGGAGTAAAACCACGTCAACTTGGAGAAAGCAAGCGAAGCTTGTGTTCATTAGACGTTGAAGTAAAACAGTTTTGCCGGAGAGAGAGACCGTCTTCGATGCTGGCCGCAAGCGGTCCCTTTAAACCGGAGACGTGGGGTTGGTGAGGTTTTCCCGCTGGGGTTGCCGCGCCGCTCAGTATGTGTCCACCCTGGCGGGAGTGAGGGACGCAGGTGTAGCGGGAGCTGGCTCAGGGAGCGCTGCCCAGAGCTGCCCAGCTGATAGCTGCGAGGGAGCCAAGCTCGCACTGCAACCCATCTAACCCCGAGGGAAAGTTCATCTCTTCAAGGTACATCAGTACCTTTGAAAGTACTTGTTCTTTTTCACATTAACAGATGAGAATTTAACTTTTGTTTAAAAAAATATGTGTGCGTGTTTGTTTTTCTCTGCGGGAGATAATTAGGTTATCTACCCCATTTGTTATTTTTTGATGGTAGACTTTCATTTTACTAGTTCTCCACTGATCTACTTTTATTTTTTCAGAGATAAAAACCAGATGTCAGTTTATTTTCACAATTTAAAAAAAAATCCTCATTTACATGACAAGAGTAGGACATTTAAAATCAAGAACAAAAAACAAAGTGCAGGAAGAAGGTGAGTTTTTTTGCTTGTTGGATGTTTTCCAGCAACTGTAGTTCCTTGTGTTTTCGTTTAAAATCAATGTGTCACAGGATTTGTTTTAACAGGATATCTGCTCTAATAATTCTAAAACATTGAGAAATATTGTTTTTAGGTTGAACTTTGTATTTGTTTTTAAGAAAACATTGAATGGTTAACCAATGATTTCTGAATATCCAGATTCAGTTGAAGGAGTTACCCTGAACTTGTGGTGGGTGGAAGATCTTTTGATTCACTACCACCAGGTGTTGCCATTTAACGGTTGTGTGCATTTTGTTTGTCTTCAAGTTCTAATTACAGAGGCAGACTTACAATAGAGTTCAGAGTTTGCTTTGCAGCCTGTATCTGGCCTGCCCACTCAATTGGCATCAGTAATAGCGAGATCCGCCACTTGCATTTAATTATAACATTGTTTTATATTTCCTTCCATCTTGCTGTCCAAAAATAGTCTGCAAGTGCAGCCCCATTTTTTGGATGGTCACGCATCTTTTCTGTACAAAGACACTAACAACATCAAAGCAACCAGTGGTCATTAAATATATCATCAAAGCACTTGGCTTTAATCTACAGCTTTCACTGTTCCACCCCGCGTACATATTATCATGGACAATGAACTGGAGGCTGTAATTCCAAACTCACAATTTATAGAGCATGGAAACCGGCCATTCGGCACAACTTGTCCATACCAACCAAGATGCCCCATCTAAGTTAGTCCCATTTGCCTATGTTTGGCCCATATCCCTCTAAACTTTTCCTACCCATGTACCTGTACAAATATCTTGTAAATGTTGTTATTGTGCCTGCCTTGAGTATTTTCTCTGGCAGCGTATTCCATATACCGATGCTGCAGATTGTCTGGAGGTATTTTCAACTTTCGGTTTGATATTTATGGTGCTGTCTGTGATGGAGGTCTAGTAGGAGCGATGTCTGGTATCAAATAGTAATTTGCTCCAATTAGTTAATATTGTTTCATGCATGGTTGCTTCTTATTGCACTCTATTTTTGATAATGTAACAGTATTTGACCTTGTTTACATTAGAGATATAGCATAGAAACAGGCCCTTTGTCCCACAGAGACTATGCCGACCATCGATCACCCACTCACACTAGTTCCATGTTATCCCACTTCCTATATACTTGGGACAATTTCCAGAGGCCAATTAGCTTACAAACACGCACGTCTTTTTTAGGATGTGGATGGAAAGCGGAGTACCGGGAGACCTGTGCAAACTCCGCACAGACAGCACCCGAGGTCAGCATCAAACCTGGGTCTCTGGCGCTGCAAGAATGCAGCTCCACCAGCTGTTCCACTGTGTCTGACATTCCCCCAATATGTTAATATCCAACACGGAATATGTTACTGCAAGATGCTATATGATTATAAAACATTACCTAGCATAATAAAATAGTATATTCCTTGTCTTTCATAAACTAGCAACATCTAAAAGAGCTTGATAGTCAATTAAGTACTTTTGAAATGCAGACATGGCTGCTGAAAATGGAGGACAATGGAGAAGGAGATTATTCGGGTAATCGGGTTCATCACCAAACCCCAAACAGGGCAATACTCTCAATCCAGTTCCCCTTTTTCTTATTTCACTGTGTTGTGCATCCTGTTCTCTCCCTCATGCCATACAATTAGTAATTTACAGCGGCCAATTAAACTATCTGCGACCTCTTTGGGAAGTGGAAGGAAATCAGAGTACTTGGGTGTGAAATCCACATATTCATGGGTGAATGTGTAAATACCAGACGCATCTCCTGAGGTCGGAATTGACCCTGGATCCTTAAACTTATGAGACAGCAGTGCTGCATCACTGTGCTGCTGAGAACCCTGACTGACTACCGGTGCGCTGTGGAAAGCATCCTCTCCTATGGCATCCTGGTGTGGTTTGCTAGCTGCACTGTGGCTGGAAGGAAGGCACTACAGAGAGTTATTAAACAGCACAGAGCATCATAAACACTGAACTACCCTCCCTGGAAGACATTTACAAGGCCCGATGTTTACGCAGGGCGACAAACATCACACGGGACTCATTCCACCCTGCCAACCACCTTTTCACTCTGCTGCCCTCAGGGAGGCGATAAGGGTCTTTGAAGGCCCGCACTTGCAGACTAACTAACAGTTTCTACCCACGTGCCATTAGAGAACTTAACTCAAACAGATAACTCTACGGGCAACACTACACAATTCGGGGTGCAAATAAAAATTTGTCTACTAGAATGTGCAATATAATGTGCATTTTTAATTATCTATTACTTATTTTATGCATTGATCTTGTAGTAAATGTAAATGGTTGTTTGTGTTATTGTGTTTTTGTTCTTTTTTTAAAACTTTTTATCCTGTGTCTTTTATTGTTTACCATTGAAGAGGGATGCACATGAAATTTCGTTGTACAGTTGATGTGCAATGACAAATAAACGTATTTGATTTGATTTGCAGAGCCTGTGCGAAGTCAAACCTCAGAAGGGAATGGCAAACCCAGTCAGGTGAACATAGAAAATAGGTGCAGGGGTAGGCCATTCGGCCCTTTGAGCCAGCACCACCATTCAATATGATCATGACTGATCATCCAGAATGAGTACCCTGTTCCTGCTTTCTCCCCATATCCCTTGACTCCATTAGCCCTAATAGCTATATCTAACTCTCTCTTGAATACATCCAGTGAATTGCCTTCTCTGGCAGAGAATTCCACAGATTCACAGCTCTCTGGCTGAAAAACGCTTTTCCTAGCCTCAGTACTAAATGGCCTACCCCTTATTCTTAAACTGTGACCGCTGGTTCTGGACTCCCCCAATATGGGGAACATTTTTCCTGTACTAGCCTGTCCAAACCCTTAAGAATTGTATATGTTTCTTTAAGACCCTCTCTCACCCTAAATTCCAGTGAATATTAGCCCAGTCAGTCCATTATTTTATCATATGTCAATCCCACCATCCCAGGAATTAACCTGGTGAACCTACGCTGCACTTCCTCAAAGAATTGGTGCCATCAAGTTCCAGAAAAGGTCCATGTAGTTACAATTTTATTTATGGAGTCAGAAGAAACTACAGATGGTGGAATCTTGAGCAAAACACAAAGTTCTGGAGGAACTCAGCATGTCGGGCAGCATTTGTGGAGGAGATGGACAGATGCACCTTAATTTAAAAATATATAAAGGCCCAGGCGGCAGCCTTTGCTAAGTAGTTGCAACTCATTTCAAAATGTTTGCTTTGTGATGATGATGCCTTTATGAGCTGACCTCTTGCCCATCAGGCCACGAGATTAATTTATTTCAAGGTTGAGGGTTTGTAAGCGAGCTCATGGGAACTTTAGAAATGATGTAGAGTGGGGGAGCTTTGTTGAGATGAGATGAATTTTGGGGTGCTTTTTGCAAACCCCATGTTTGTTATGAGGTCAATCCCATGTTCCAAACCTGGGCGTTTTTACCAATGTTCCATTTTAAAGAAATAGCAACAACTGTTGATCACATCACCGTTTGCAGAATGGAGTCTGCATGGCTCCTATCCCTTCCTTCCAAGTAATTCATTACACTTGAAGCACAGTGACATTTTAGTGATTGATTGTAAAGTTCTCTTTTAATGCAGCTCTTGCTTTTTTATTTCTTCAGATCATGCAGAAGACAAATATAAAGCAGAAGTTAACATGCTGTAGCTTATATTGAAGCATCTGAGCCATTAAGATGGAATATGCAAATAAACTTGATGGTGAGTTGATTCTGTCTTAAAATAGACGTTTTCTCATTCGCTTGACAATAATCTAAATTCTATGGGTCTAAGATCCTTAAGATAAATATTGGTAAGTATTGAGTGTTATTTCTTGGCTAGAATTATCTTTGCAGATTTTAAGTAATCTTGAGTAAATATATAATTTAAATTTTAAGGGAAAGACGATTTGAACAAGCCAATGAATCTAGAATAGGTAGGAAACGGCTGGTTGGTCTCTGGAGTTTGCCTCTTGAGATGCAATGGCTGGATATTGAACTAAACATTTCTTCCTATCTGCTCTCACCATCCCTCATCTGCAACTTCACATCCTACCACCTTGCAAAATTTGCCAATATACCCTATCATTTAAATTATCCTGGAGATGTCCTTTCTGACAAACCTTCCTTCCTCCCACACTGCCAATTAGGAACTCCCAAGGAATTGCTTGCACAAAGTGTTGTCTACCAAGACACATGCCTTTCACACAGAATGATTCCTAATCAACTTCTAGCTTGACATTTTTATTAATGTCCCTTTATAGTGGTAGATGCACAGCCAGGAATATTTCTATGTTTTTAGTATTGGTGTGGATCGACAAATGGTGGTGGATTGACACATGATGAGATATTAAGGTTGGCATTTTGCACGGTGTTGTATTTTGCTTAATGTTTCCTGGTTCTTTCCTTGCTATTTTCCAGAAGTGGACTTGGCCTGGGACAACCTTCAAGAGGCAAAATCAGTGGTGAGTTTGCTATCTCAGTCTGTGATCTGATGCATCATTAGAAGAAGCTGCCCAATTCCCTTTCCATGGATAATTTTTCCATTGTGACAAATTCTGAGTGTTTCATTGGAAACTACCTCGGTTATGGAAGAAATATCAATGCTTTTATAAAACAGAAATGTAATCTTAACCAAAATTTTAACTGGTACCTTTAACATTATTTTGTTGAAACAGAATAATTCCACAGTTGGGGAAGGAGCAAGAAACTGAGGCTTATTGACGATACTTTTAAAGACCTTGCAAATGCATGTGTGAGAGCAAGCTAGGGTGAACCCCTCAAATTAATTGCATGAAATAATATGAATAATAATAACCTAATAAATACTTTATCGATTTGGAAAAAGTGTAAGGAGCTTTCCAATTTTAGTGCAAATAAGTGAAAAACCTTTACTTCTGCAGTGTATGGATTCTTGAAAGCATCCGACAAAGATTTACATAAAGACGCTTGTCAAGTTTAAGCACATGGGGGGGATTCAGGATTTGTTTTTGAGAGTATTGGGAAATTAATTAATAGGACTGCTCTAGACACTGATGTTGAGGGTGCAACTTTCCATGACTGTGTATGTGGCTTGGACACAAAACAAAGGTGAAAATTCATATTTGCAAACGATGCAAAACGAGGAGAATCAGTTCATTCCAGGACCTGAATACTAGTTGCTTTTGCCTATGTTAACACCTGCTTTGGCCATGTTTCAGTTTTAAAATACAAAACCTAACATTTCAATCATTGTAAATAGCTCTTTTACAGTTGCCCATTATTTTGCCGCTTTCAATAGAATATCTGAAAACATTCCTCATAATTAATCATACCATAAAAGTAAAATTTCAGTTTCAGTTGTACTGTGATATACTATTCAACCACACACACACACACACACACACACACACACACACACACACACACACACACACACACACACACACACACACACACACACACACACACACACACACACACACACACGCCCACGCCCACGCCCACGCCCAGCTGTGAGTAAATGTGGAGAACAAGAGTGGTTAGATGTTAAATTGTAAAGGTCATTGGACTATTTTTAGTTGAGCCAAAGATCCAATCATCTTGTTCAGCCAGTGAAATGTTGGTTATGTGATCAATGCATTAAAGTTAAACCAACAAACCCGTAACTAATGCATCAAAATGCATAAAATGTTGTTACAATTGCAAACAATCTATCAGGTACGTTTAATGAAATGTGTATTGTGTAGAGCCAGAAGGAGTGAAAAGGCGTGGGCTGGTCCTTTTATATTCTTGTTACAGCCTGATAGTTGCTCAATATGAACATGACTGGGCTTGCTTGCTTTTATTTCCTTGGCACAATTTGCTCTAATTGTTTGCCAGAACCATTGAAATTCAATTTCTCTGCAATAGACAAATGTATTCCAGGTTATGGTTGGATGCCAAAAGGGTTATTGTTCATACAGATTTTCTGTTATTTCCCCTCCATCTTGTACTCTTTGACTTCTCTCCTTATGTGCAATTCCACTGACAGTAACTTCCCGTTCAGCACTCCCATGCAGTTAGAGATTTTGGATGTAAGTGGGCTGTTTGACTTGGGTCAATTGTGGCTGAAACCAGAGTGAGAACATAGAATAACAGAGCACAAGAACCTTTGGTACACCGTGTCTATCGAACATGGATTTTAGCTCTGCATTCAACACAAGAGGTGGTGGGTTTCTTAAATGTGTGAGCAGAGAGAAAGAGGGGTATAAAATGAGGGTAGAAGCAATTGGTAGCAAGGTGAAAAGTAAAAGCGGCAGGCAGACAAATCCAGGGCAGAAATCAAAAAGGGCCACTTTTCAACATAATTGTATAAGGAGTAAGAGTGTTGTCAAAACAAGCCTGAAGAATTTGTGTCTCTATGCGAGGAGCATTTGTAATAAGGTGGATGAGTTGAAGGTGCAGATAGCTATGAATGACTATGATATAGTTGGGATCATGGAGACATGGCTCCAGGGTGACCAAGGCTGGGAGCTGAACTTCCAGGGATAGTCAATATTCAGGAGGGATAGACAGAAAGGTAAAGGAGGTGTGGGGTAGTGTTACTGGTTAGAGAGGAGATTAACGCAATAGAAAGGAAGGACATTAGCTTGGAGGATGTGGAATCGATATGGGTAGAGCTGCGAAACACTAAGGGGCAGAAAACGCTAGTGGGAGTTGTGTACAGGCCACCTAACAGTAGTAGTTGAGTTGGGGATGGCATCAAACAGGAAATTAGAAATGCGCGCAACAAAGGTAAAACAGTTATACTGGTTGACTTCAAGCTACATATAGATTGGGTGAATCAAATTGGCAGGGCTGCTGAGGAAGAGGATTTCTTGGAATGTATGCAGGATAGTTTTCTAAACCAACATGTAGAGGAACCAATGAGAGAGCAGGCTATTCTAGACTGGGTATTGAGTAATGAGGAAGAGTTAGTTAGCAGTCTTGTTGTGCGTGGCCCCTTGGGCAAGAGTGACCATAATTTGGTTGAGTTCATCATTAGGATGGAGAGTGACATAATTAATTCAGAAACAAGGGTTCTGAACTTAAAGAAAGATAACTTTGAAAGTATGAGATGCGAATTGGCCAAGATAGACTGGCAATTGATTCTTAAAGGGTTGACAGTGGATGTGCAATGGAAGGCATTTAAAGACTGCATAGATGAACTACAACAATTGTTCATCCCAGTTTGGCAAAAGAATAAATCAGGGAAGGTAGTGCATCCGTGGATAACAAGGAAAATCAGGGATAGTATCAAAACAAAAGATGAAGCATACAAATTAGCCAGAAAAAGCAACCTACCAGAGGATTGGGAGAAATTCAGAGTCCAGCAGAGGGCTAAAATTAGGAAAGGGAAAATAGATTATGAAAAACTGGCAGGGAACATAAAAACTGACTGCAAACGTTTTTATAGATATGTGAAGAGAAAAAGATTAGTTAAAACAAATGTAGGTCCCTTGCAGTCAGAAACATGTGAATTGATCATGGGGAACAAGGACATGGCAGACCAATTGAATAACTACTTTGGTTCTGTCTTCACTAAGGATGACATAAATAATCTGCCGGAAATAGCAGGCGACCAGGGGTCAAATAAGATGGAGGAACTGAGTGAAATCCAGGTTAGCCGGGAAGTGGTGTTGGGTAAATTGAATGGATTAAAGGCCAATTAATTCCCAGGGTCAGATAGGCTGTATCCCAGAGTACTCAAGGAAGTAGCCACAGAAATAGTGGATGCATTAGTGATAATTTTTCAAAACTTTTTAGATTCTGGAGTAGTTCCTGAGGATTGGAGGGTAGCTAATGTAACCCTACTTTTTAAAAAAGGAGGGAGAGAGAAAATGGGGAATTACAGACCAGTTAGTCTAACATTGGTAGTGAGGAAACTGCTAGAGTCAGTTATTAAAGATGGGATAGCAGCACATTTGGAAAGTGGTGAAATCATTGGACAAAGTCAGCATGGATTTACGAAAGGTAAATCATGTCTGACGAATCTTATAGAATTTTTCAAGGATGTAACTAGTAGAGTGGATAAGGGAGAACCAGTGGATGTGTTATATCTCGACTTTCAGAAGGCTTTCGACAAGGTCCCACATAAGAGATTAGTATACTTATGAGTGGTAGTTTGCCGTCCTACCATCAGGGAGGCGGTACAGGAGCCTCAGGTCCTGCACTAGTAGGATGAGGAACAGCTTCTACGATAACACCATCACACTGCTGAACTCGGAGTCCCGCCGATAGATTTTTCCAGTCTCTCCGTCCACATTGTCTGCATTCTCTATTTATTTCTATATTGCTATTACTACAAACTGATGCTAAACTGCATTTCGTCGTACCCATACTTGTATCTGTGCAATGACATTAAAGTTGAATTGAATATACAAACTTAAAGTACACGGTATTGGGGGTTCAGTATTAATGTGGATAGAGAACTGGCTGGCAGACAGGAAGCAAAGGGTAGGAGTAAATGGGTCTTTTTCAGAATGGCAGGCAGTGGCTAGTGGGGTACCGCAAGGCTCAGTGCTGGGACCCCAGCTATTTACAATATATATTAATGATTTGGACGAGGGAATTGAATGCAACATCTCCAAGTTTGCGGATGACACGAAGCTGGGGGACAGTGTTAGGTGTGAGGAGGATGCTAGGAGGCTGCAAGGTGACTTGGATAGGCTGGGTGAGTGGGCAAATGCATGGCAGATGCAGTATAATGTGGATAAATGTTAGGTTATCCACTTTGGTGGCAAAAACAGGAGGGTAGACTATTATCTGAATGGTGGCCGATTAGGAAAAGGGGAGATGCAACAAGACCTGGTTGTCATGGTACACCAGTCATTGAAAGTAGGCATGCAGATGCAGCAGGCTGTGAAGAAAGCGAATGGTATGTTGGCATTCATAGCAAACGTATTTGAGTATAGGAGCAGGGAGGTTCTACTGCAGTTGTACAGGGTTTTGGTGAGACCACACCTGGAGTATTGCATACAGTTTAGGTCTCCAAATCTGAGGAAAGACATTCTTGCCATAGAGGAGGTACAGAGAAGGTTCACCAGACTGATTCCTGGGATGTCAGAACTTTAATATGAGGAAGACTGGATAGACTCAGCTTGTACTCGCTGGAATTTAGAAGATTGAGGGGGGATCTTATAGAAACGTACAAAATTCTTGAGGCCAGTTCATTGGCTATATTTAAGAGGGAGTTAGATGTGGCCCTTGTGGCTAAAGGGATCGGGGGGTATGGAGAGAAGGCAGGTACAGGATACTGAGTTGAATGATCTGCCATGATCATATTGAATGGCGGTGCAGGCTCGAAGGGAAGAATAGCCTACTCCTGCACCTATTTTCTATGTTTCTACGTAACACCATTGTACCAGAGCTACTACACTCCAAACTTTCCCAGTTGACTGTGCCTGAACCCCTCTGTCAATGGATCACCAACTTCCTGACAGGAAGCAGCATGTGAGGCTGGGAAAGCACATCTCAAATCTGCAGACCGTCAGCATAGGAGCACCGCAAGGCTGCGTACTCTCTCCTCTCCTCTACTCTTTCTACACCAACGACTGCACCTCCACAGACTCCTCTGTCAAGCTTCTCAAGTTTGCAGATGACACAACCCTGATTTGACTGATTCAGGATGGGGAGGAATCTGCCTACAGATAGGAAATGTTATAGCTAACGTCCTGTTGCCTTCGTAACAACCTGGAGCTCAATGCTCTTAAGACAGTGGAATTGATAGTAGATTTTAGGAGAGGTCCCCCTCCCCTCTCCCCACTCACCATCAACAACACCACAGTCACATTTGTGGAGTCTTACGTTCCTTGGGACCATCATCTCCAAGGAATTTAAATGGGGAGCTACCATCGACTCCACAGTCAAAAAGGCCCAACAGAGGATGTACTTCCTATGGCAGCTGAGGAAACACAATCAGGCAATGATGGTCCAATTCTATACTGCCATCATAGAGTCTGTCCTCGCCTTCTCTATCATGGTCTGGTTTGGCTCGGCCACCAAGGACGACATCCGGAGGCTGCAGCGAGAAGGTTGTTGGCTACAAACTCTCCCCCTCCTCCCCCCCCCCCCCCTCCCATTGACAAATTGTACACTGCAAGGGCCAGGAAGCAAGCTGGTAAGATCATCTCTGACCTCTCTGACCCCTCTCACCCTGCCAACAAACTCTTTGAATCACTTCCCTCTGGAAGGCGACTCCGGACTCAAAGCCACCACAGCCAGACATAAAAACAGCTTTTTTCCACGAGCAGTAGCTCTACTCAATAACCAAAAGTCTGTAGCCTCCTTTTGCTCTGGCATTTTATTTCATTCACATGATTAAACTATAATGTTTTATTCTTAATGTTTTGTGTTTTATTCTTAATTGTTTACTGTATGTTGTGTTACTTGCGAGCGGAGCACCAAGGCAAATTCCTTGTATGTGTACATACTTGGCCAATAAACTTATTCATTCATTCAAGTTAAACTAATCTCTAACTGTGTGTGATCTATATCCCTCCATTCCCTGCATATCTATGTACCAACCTAAAAACCTGTAAAATGCCATTATCGCATCTGCTTCCTCCAACTGAAATGTCGGCCATCCTTTGCCTGCACCGGTAGTGGAACAGTTGTAAGGGGCTAAGTATTCCTTTGTTGCACTGTTGGGCATGACAAGGCAAAGTGTCTTATATTTACGTTTGCCTTTTTTCACTTGTGTTCTAAATAGATTCATCCTCCTCCTGGATAGCAGAAACCGCAGTTGAGAATTAAATATCATTTATTGGAATGATTTGTTCTGACAGAATTATAGAGAATAACTCAAACATTGCAGAATTAGCAAAGATAGACACAAAATGCTGGAGTATCTCGGTGTCTATCTTTGGTATAAGCCAGCATCTGCAGTTCATTTTTGTGACATTATATAGAATTAGCATCTGTGCTGTTTTCTTTGGGATTCTGTAACTCATCTGCTGAGGTGATGGTTGATGTGTATCACTTTCCTCCCTCCAAATCATACATGAATCCTGTATCGCTTGGAGATTTTGGACTAATTAAAAAAACACCTTTCATTTCCACCTGATACTTAACTTGGCTGCAGCTCTGGGAGAATTAAGTGGGTTTTTTTTTGTGGGCCAGTCAGGACTTGCCTATTTCTTACAGCCTTTGCTGCTGCTTGTAAATTATGTTGAATTCATTAGAGAGATTCTAAAAGGAGGCTCTCTCCTTAAGGCAGGAGATCGGATGGGAATCATCAAAAGATTTCACTATCACGTCTCAAACCTTGGCATATAGTTTCAAATTAATAAATGTCATTTCTCAATTTTTTAAATGTTTATAAATCCTTCCTTGGCCTTATTTCCTTATCTTTGTAAGTTCTTTAGCATTTTCTAATTCTGATTTCTTGTACATCAGCAACTGTGACTTCAGCTATCTCAACACCAAGCACTCAAATTCCCGCCCTAATTTTATTCACCTCTCTCGTTCTCAATGAATCTTTAACACACTCAGTGGAACTTGCCTTTTATTTTGGTCATTTGTTCAAATATCAAGCTGTGTGGCTTGGGTGTCACATTTTGTTTGATCATTTCTCCTGTGGAACAGATACAAACATTTTACAATCTCAAAAGCAAGGTCATAAGATCATAAGGAATAGGAGTAGAATTAGGCCATTCGGCCCATCAAGTCTATTCTGCCATTCAATCATGGCTCCCCTAACCCCATGACCTCTGCAACCTGTACTAATCAAGCAATTATTAAAGTATGGAGATTTGTGTAACCTAGTCTCATTTTTCAAGGTTCTGAAGTTGACATTTCTGAGATGTATTTACTCTTACTTTCAATGTTACTTTATTGTCACATACGAATTACAGTAAAATGTATTGTATCTACAAGTCAGTACAAGTATCACTATACATAAGCCCTTAGATACCTTAGATAAGCATTTCAGATACAGATACAGGCTGCGTCCGGTTAAAGTGCTAGGCCCTGTAGTGCCTTGCCCAGTCCAGCTGAGCCCCAGGCTGCTGCAGGCCCTCCAGCAGCACACTCCACCATCAAGGCACTGCACTGACTCCCGCTTACTGGCCTTCTTTTGGACTCCCTCCTCTCCGTCCACTGGGCCAGCAGGGTCCCGGAATGGTGGCTTCCCTCTCTGGGTGGGTTCCCCTCAATGTGTGTGTGTGTCTCCTCACATTGTGTGCTGGAGTTTGTCTATTAAGCAACCTGTTGTTCTGGTTTGAACAGAATATCTTATTACTTTTTCTGCATTTGTTGGAATTTCTTTCTGGTGTTATTTTTATTTCTTTGTGTTACTTTCTTTCATAGCATGTAATTATGGACATTTCCTGTTCGCAGGGGAGTGCCTTCACTTCAGTACCACCCATTCCCATCCCGTCAAAGCTGGAGGTGTTTTTACAACTCATTTAAAAAATGAGATGCATTCCTTCTGAACTATCTCACTGGTTTAATCAATCAAGTTTATTTGTTAACTTAGAGTTACTTTGTTATCTCCTTTTTTAAAACTTTTTAAAACAAAAATCTGGTCATCTGAATTTATTTTGAGTCCAAAAATCTGTATTTACGATGAGGTAACAACTCGATCTCCATTCGCAACTGGTCTGCGCTGCTCACTGCCCTCAGGTTTTTGTGCAATTTTTCCAACATGGCAACTAACAAGGATAAACACAAGCTTTTCATGAATTCTTGGGAATGTAAGAGACAGAAGAAGGTAAATGTCAGTCATACCTCAAGCTTGCACTGCCATTGAACAAGGTAATGGTTGATCCAATCTTGGCCTTGCACCATTTTCCCACACACTTGGACTCCTTTGTCATTTAAATGCCTTTCAGTCTCAGCCTTGGGTACATTCAATTACTTTTCCTCTCCAGCTCTTTTTGTGCAGAGAATTCCAAAGATTCATGACCCTCTGAGAGATGAAATTCCTCCTCATTCCCATCTGAAACACTGTAGGTGATCCCTTGTTCTAAAACCGTGCTCCTTGGTGCTAGGTACCTCCACCAAGGTAACAGGATTGTAATTGAGCCATCCAAAAAGCAGGCATTTAATTTCTCCTGATGGGCAGGAGAAGTTTATATATAGTTATGCTTGAGTTTCTCCATTTCTCTCCATAACCTCCCATTGGTAGGATGATGAAAGTATAATATAATGGGTATGCATTGACTGTTCCATTTAAAGAGTTGGCCACAGGTTTTGCAAATAAAATGACAAAAAATGCACCCACATCCCTTGGCATAATTTAACCTCATTTTCTTCTAACCTTGCATCACAGGTGAAGACTGCACTTGGTTCTCATCTAAGAGATTGATTTGTTCTAGTTTAATTGGTTCCACTTTTCAAAAGCACATTTATTATGGTTAGATTGGGATTAATTGTTCTCCACAGGCACTTTGCATAGAGTATCGGTTAATTTCATGGTATGTGATCGTTCACTGTATGTGGAAGGAGAGGAGTGATAGCAATGTACAGAACAATGTGTGCTGCCCTTTACTAGGTGGGCGGTGCAATCATTTATACAATTGATAAGTAAGGAGAAAACAAGAGTCATAGAATCATGCAGCATGGAAATAGGCCCTTCAGCCTGACCAAGGTTTCCTCATCTAAATTTGTCCTATTTGCCCAGATATGATCCTTATCCCTCTAAATCTTTCATATCAATGTACCTGTTCAGGTCTTTCAAATTCCGTTACAGTACCTACCTCAAATACCATCTCTGGCAGCTTCACATTTACAGTAGTGCGTGGCAAAATATGCTTATTTTCTTTTTGGAAATCAGTGCAGTTGATGTTGACTTTGTGCAGTTATATAAAATGGGTTTGAGGAAGTTCACAAGTTCACAAAGCCACTAGAATTGTAGATGGGGAGAGAAGTCTAAATGACACCCATGTGTGAAACCATTATGTAAAATCATGATTGATACAGTTGCATTTGGTCCTTCCACTGTGCCTTTGAAAAGTGGAACCAATGAAACTAAACTGGCATGTTCAACATTTTTATGATATCGGACGAGCGCATTTAACGATTTATAAATGTCATACTGCATCATAATACATTTTCCAGTGAATCCAGTAAATATGAAGGGAGCTTGGGAATGCTGCTACTGAGTTGGAAGGGGACCTGGGAATGGGCGGGCGTTGGGGTGCTCAGTGATTTGGAAGGGATAATGTAAAGTACATTATCTGGTGAACAATTGCTGTTTCTGAACCATCAGATAGCGGACTATCGGAGTTTAACTGCGTTGTGGGATTAAGTATGCGGCTCTTGTCAATTTCCAGTTAGAGCAGATCGAAAGGAAGTTGAATTCTGAAGAGGAGGATTTTCTTCCGGAGCTAAGCATTCGAAAGTGTTTGGAGCGCGAGGCATTTGGTGAGTTGGTGAAGCATTTATTTCCTCAATTGGCACAGCTTTGGCATTGAATGGATTCCACCATGGGATCTTTTTTTTCCTTCCCCTTTTACGAATGAATCCAATTCCCTTTATTATTAAATCTGCTTTCATCTCTATCAAGTTTTATTAAGGCTCATAATAACATGGATAACTCCAAACCAAATTGGTTGGACAAACTAATATAGTTCAACAAAAAATCTGGCAAAGGTTATAAATATAATGGTTTTCCAATGATTTCTATATCAAGTGATTTAGTTTTTTAGAAAACAGTGAGTAACAGGCAGTGTGACTGGTATCTGTGGTTTGACTCCACTGAAACCTGCTGGACGTATACCGAGGGGCTACCATGACTATGAATACCAGAAGCTAAAGAATCATCGCCAGCTGTATTGTTGATATGTAATACTTAAAAAGGAATGAGTGGGAAATGACTAAGGTTGTTCGCTATTGGCAAGGCGGTGGTACTTGCCTCTTTCAGCCCTTTTCAGACTCTTAGTGGGTTTCAAAGAAGCAGATTATGTCTGAGAAGACGTTGCATTAATTGGGTGGCACAGGTTGTAAAGCTACTGCTTCAGGGTGTTCAATGCGGATCTCTGAGACTGTTTGTGTGGAGTTTGCATGTTCTCACTGTGACCATATACGTTAGTTTTCGAGCAGTACAGCATTGAAACGGGTCCTTTGGCCCTCCCTATCCATGTTGACCAAGTTGGTATACTGGGCTAGTCTCATTTGCCGGCATTTGTCCCATAGCCCTCCAGACCATTCCTATCCATATAGCTGACCAAATATACTTTGAAAAACATAATTGTATCTGCTTCTATAGCTTCTTGCAGCTTGCTCCAGATAAGGTCTACCCTCTGAGTGAAAAGGTTACCCCTGAGGTCCCTCTTAAATCTCTCTGCTCATCTTTGTACCCACATCCAAATGTGTGTGCATTCAGAGGTTGCATGGCTGCTGTAATGTGTGGGTGGGTGATAGAATTGTTGAGCATGTTCGGTGAAAGAGCTTCCTATTGGTCGGTGTCTGCAACGTGCTGCCAGGAGTGCTGGTGGACGCATATATGGTGGATTTTGGATAGGCACATAAACATGCAGGGAATGGAGGGAAATGAAGCTCACGCAGGCAGATGAGATGAGTTAAGTTGGCATCATGTTCGGCACGGACATTGTATACAAAAGGCACGTTCCTGTGCTGTACTGTCCCATAGATGGACACAAATGCTGGACTAACTCAATGGGTCAGGCAGCATCCTTGGAGAATACCATTCTTTGCTCTCACCAAGTTACTCCAGCATTTTGTGTCTATCTTTGGTATCAGCCAGCATCCTTGTTATTACATACTGCACTGTTCTATGTTGTGTGTAAAAGGTTACAGTGAAAAATAATGAGGGGATATGATTGCTCGGAGAGCCGGCATTGATGGAGTGGGCTGAATGGCCTCCTTTATGTTGTAAGGAAATGGCAACATCAGTAGTTCACTGTTAGAATGATTCACTCCTTGGTGTGAAACAAAGAACTGTTGCTGGCACCAGCTCTGCTTTGAGGGATGGGCTGTAACTAATCAACCCATGAATATAATGGGCTGTGACATGTCTGGACTTGTTCTGGAGTCAGTTCACTGGAAACCGCTGACCTACAGGGAGGGAGCAAACATTAGTGTGTTGTTTCTATTAAAAGTAAAAGTTTGACATGTGATTCAAAAACTCGCCGTGTAATCCAAATGTTGCTGCCAGCCTTGATGGGGCGAATTATATTGGACGGACTTTTAGGAAAGGTTACCATGACAATTTACCTGCAGTTGTTGTTGTAGGATGCAGAGCAAAGAATACCAGCAGCCTTCCAAGTGAGAGAAGTTCAATGTATCGACCAACGTCCATGATGAACTGCAGACTGGGCAAGCAGAGGACCCTGTCTCACGAATGGACTCCCACCTTCAGCAGGTAAACTGATCTTGATTGTTCTTGGTTTAATTCCTGGACTTTGGGATTCCCTTTGCAAAATGAGAAAAGCAAATGAATCTGGTGAACAAATGGTGATTATTATTAGAGTTCATTCAGTGTGCCTGTGCTGGCTTCAAAAGAACTAAACAATAGGCGAGTTCGGTATTCGGAAAAACGCAAGGAACCATGGGATTTGTCAAAGGTCATTCACCATAAAGAAAAAGTGAACGAAGCGCTGGCTGAAGGAACTGTGTATAAATTCTTATCTTTATTCATAATTTGTGTAAAACTCTCGTCCCTCCCCCCCCCCCCCCCCCCCCCCCACCCCAAGGAATAGGTAGCGGAAGAGCGGGGTGTAACAGCGAGAGAGAGAGAGAGAGAGGGCAGATGCGAGTGGGAGACAGGGGAGAGTGTGCACACAGACCCGCGCCTCATCTGCAGCTAGGATCGAACCGTGTTCCCGGCTCCACAAGCATTGCCGAACCACCCCTGGACCGCCCCCCTCCCCCAAGTGTCCCATCCCCGTCTGGGGGGTGGCCGGAGAAGTCCAGGGCGACCCCGGACCGACGACACCAGCGGCCGCAGGCCCACAGTCAGCGCAGAGTGGAAGCGCCAACCCCATCCCCCACCAGCACCGAGGGGACCAACTGACAGCCACTGGACAAGGTGAGTGGCACAGCCGACGGTCCACGGCCCACGAGGGAACGGACATCCCTAGAAGCTGAAGCCAGTGCCTCTTCCCTGCGCCAGCTGCAAGACCGGGTCGACACCTCCAGCTGCCTCCGGCCGACCCCGGACAGGGACGGGACACCCCGGATGGGACAAGGATGGCCCAGCAGCAACTCCACAGCGCCAGAGACCCGGCCCGACCCCGACCATAGACGAGCGTGAACTTGCTCACTCACCAAAGCATAATAAAGCAATAAAAACGACAAAATAATCTTAGTTTTTAACAAAGGAACAATAAATACAACTAATTCAAAGTTTGAAAGTAAAGTTTTCTTACCTAGAAGAAGACAAACTGGAAAAAAGGATAAATCTCTAAAAGTACACAGCTCCACTGCTTCCAGCAATATTTATGCAGTGACCTTAGACCTAGGCATGCGCAGTCGGAATACCGAACTCGCTTATTAGTCCTCTGCTCTCTGCTATTTCTTCCTAGCTCTGCATTTTTACTCTCTTTAGAGAGTTTCCAGTATCTGCAATATGTGCTTTTTTGTACATGGGAAGTGAATATTAATGACAAAAATAAAATTGACAATGTTGTTTTCAAAGTAATGGGTTTGGATTAATATGGAGAACACGCTGGATAAGGACAGATATTTTCCTTTCTCGGATGCGTTTTTACAACAATCCAATGAATTTGTACTTATTTTAATTCTTTATTGTTTCATTATTTCAATTTAAAAATCCCCAGCTACCATGGTGAAATTCAAACTTGTCTTTCTGGATCAATAGCCCAGGCCTCTGGATTCGAGTTCAGTATCTCAACCACCATGCGATCAGACTCCATGGTTTATTTTTCACTTCAAAGCACAGAAACACAAAATAGGAGCATGGCAAAAGACAAACTACTGAAGGAACCCGGCTAGCGTTTGGGGAGGGAAGGGGCCAGAGAAGGCAATTTAATGATTATTTCTATTTGAAAGTAAGTTATCAACTTATTTGCATGCATACATTTGCTTGTTCGAGCACTGTCATGTGTTCTTCAAATTCTCCAACAGGTCAAATAACAATGGAATGTTCAAACACGAAATGGAAAATTATGATTCTTCGAGAGGAAATTTTTGGAATGAGAGAACAAAACCTTCACGAAATGAGATAATTGATCAAGGTGCTCAACTGCCTGATGTTAATCAGATACTGATAACCAGCAACCAAACGTCAAATGATAACTCGCCAACTGGACTTGTCCCAGCAAGATTGCAAGTGTTGGCTAATTGGGATGTTTCAGAGCAAGGCTGCCACCAGGCAAGTGAGCAAGATGTATGCAGCAGATCCAAAGCATATAACCTGGAAGGAGGTCCTCCAGTTGGCAATGATGCCAACTTGGCATTTCACTTTTGCAGCCACAGACGGATGTCACATCGGAAAAATTCTCCAGAGCCTTTAGTAGCTGCTTCTTGCCTCAGTCCTTGTGGAAGTCCACTTATCCAGTGCCTGGAATTGAAACTGAGCAAATCTCCCACCAACAAATTGGAGGAGCTTAAGGAGCGGATAAGGTTGCAGAGGAAGCTGCAGAAAGAGCAGCAGTTTGCAAGGACCATCTTAAATCTACCTCAAGAACATCCTGTCCCATTTCACAGGCAGAAGGCCCACAAGGGTGGTTCAGAGAAATGCTTGATCAGGAAAGTGACCTTTGCCCGACCAGCACCAACCTACAAAGGCAAGTGATCATTTCATTATTTTGGGAGTTATCACCACATAGACTTTTGAGCAAATCACATGCTGGAGGAACTGAGTGGGTCAGGCAGTTTCTGTGGACGGAATGGATAGGTAATGTTTTGGATCATTCGATGTCCATTCCATCCAAGGAGGCTTCCTGACCTGCTAAGTTCCTCCGACCCTTAGTGTTCAGCTCAAGATTCCAGCATCTGCAGTTCATTCTGTGACCACATGGACTTTATTTTCTTACTAAAAACCTTAATCTAATAGAATGAATTAACTCTGCTTGCTGCAGCATGATTCAGTTGATAAGCACTAATCTATCATTCACTCCAATGTTTTTTTTTCCTACATCAGGTCATTGATTTCCTGGTAGATCATGTTTTGTTTGGCTTGGTACCTGGACTTTTACAGTAGCCGATTTGTCTCGCACCATCCATGCCTTCAGTTCTTTCAAATAGAAAATTGGTGCAGGAGTAGGCCATTCGAGCTAGCACCACCATTCCATGTGATCATGGCTGATCATCCAATACCCTGTTCCTGCTTTCTCCCCATATTCCTTGATTCTGTAAGCCCTAAGAGCTATATGTAAGTCTCTCTATTGCCATCCTGGGAATTAACCTGGTGAACCTACGCTACGCTCTGAAATTATCTCCTTAAATTTCTACTCGTCCCTCATATATTACATATTAGTTTAAATCACAATCTGACCAATAACGTCTTTTTTTGATACGTGGCTTAGTTTTGTATGTTCTTTCTGAAGCTTGTCAAGTTCCTTCTAGTATGGAGAGTGCTGCAAATTATTGTTGTCTTTGAATTGGTTCTAGTTTTTACAGTTTTCTTGAACCTCGAGGCTTTGGACGGTGTGATAATGCTAACAGTTTATCAGGATTCTGCAAAGGCAAGATCTTTGTTGCTTCTGTACAGTTATAGGGTGTGCTAAGAAATATTTGTTTAAAAAAATTCAAACATCTGTGAATTGATTTATTCACTTTCTACAGATGCAGCTCAATATTGTTGAATCTCTTCTGACCCCGTTAACTTTTTTTTCCCTCTTAATTTAATACTCTACGAATGGAGAATGTTCTATTCAATGCTGGTATAAATTGCTGTCCGCCACACATTAAATTCACGTAAATAGATCAATTTATCTGTGCGTTGTGTAGGTGCTACATACATGCATTTATTTCCCCATAGGTATAAGAATATATCCACTCTGCCACCACTTAAAGGTTCAAATTTGGAGGTATTCACACACCTAACTTGCTTTATATTGATCAAGCTTAAAAGGCAATTTGAAGAGCAGGTTCTGTTAATCAACTTGCAGGCAAGTGTCGTCATATTGCCAAAGATAAATAAAGATGAAAACTAAAATGAACGTCTAGTCCAACACGGATCACTTTTCGAAGAACCAGGTGAAGAAAGGTCTTGCACAAGCTATCATTTGGCAATAGTTTACAAAACATACAGCAAATTTCATCAATGAAGATGAAACTATCCACTCAGACTTTATTCAAATGCATTCAGTGACTATTTTCCTCTACAATTGATCCGTGACTAAATGACATGGCTTTTAACATGTTGGAGGAACATCAGCCCAATGAGCTTGTGCTGGCTTTCAAATAGACCATGGTTGATTTTATGTTTCTGAAAGAACCATATAAAATCTGAGAGGCATAGATGGATGAGACAGTCAGAAGCTTCTGCCCAGGATGGGAATGTCAAAGACGAGAGGGCGTAGTATTAAGGTGAGAGTGGCATAATTTAAAGGAGATGCGTGGGGTAATTGTTTTTGACTAGAGAATGGTGGGTGCCTGGAACATGCTGCTGGGGGTGATTGTGGAGGCACTAGTGATGGTGGCATTTAAGAGCCTTTTGGATATATTGGAAATCCAGAGATATGGATCATGTGCAGGAAGACATGATTAGCTCAACTTGACTTTGTGTATGGGGTGGACGTTGTGCGCCAAAGGGCATGTTTGAGGCTGTAATGTTCCATATTTGATAATTCCATTTATTCCACTTAGTTGATAAAAGGTTCTATCTTCAAAGCTAGGATAAGAAACATGAAATAAGATAATTTTGCTTTGTGGAAATTTAGTAGATTGGCAATTGTGAATTGCGACACCCCATCTACTAATACTTATCCTATTAGATTACATCGTCACCATCTGTTGTTTGCGCAGTTGCCTTTTGCATACTGGTGTTGCCATACCGGCTTGCTTCATTAAACTACAATAGAAAATGAGGTTTGTTGTCAGGTTATAATCGTAGAGAAACATGGTTTATAATGTAACATAGAGCACTTCAGCAAAGGAAAAGGCCCTTTGTCTAAGAACGACCATGCCATATATGATGCCAAGTTAAACTTGTCAAGTTAAAAAGGTCATAAGTAATAGGAGCAGAATTAGGCTATGCGGCCCATCAAGTCTACTCCTCCATTCAATCAATGCTGATCTCTGCCCTAACCCCTTTCTCCTGCTTTCTCCACATAACCTCTGACACCCATACTGATCAATAATCTATCAATCTCTGTCTTACAAATATCCATTGACGGCCTCCAAAGAATTCCACAGATTCACCACCCTCTGACTAACAAAATTCTTCTCATCTCCTTCCTAAAGGAACATCATTTTTAATTTCGAGGTTATGATCTTTAGTCCGAGACTCTCCCAATAGTGGAAACATCTTCTCCACATCCACTCTATCCAAGCCTGATGATACATCCAGGTTTTACATATCCCTCCATTCCAAGCGCCCATGTAAAAGCCTCTTAAAAGCCATTATCATATCCACCTCCATGAGCACCACTGGAGTTCCTGGTACTGAAGAGTAAGTATTCACAGGCTGCATTTCATGTTGAGATCTCCCAGGCAACATCCTCTCACGAGCACCGGACTAATTCTGGAGCCTTTCCTGGTCCCCTGATAAAAAGAATGTGAACCTTGCAAACACTTTTTTTTTTTTTTTCTCCAGCTTGTCCAGATCCCTATGAACTCTTGGCTGCACTCTTGCATGTTCCCACTTATTGTCGCTATAACTTCCATTCATTCAATAGTTTCATTCCCCAGTGAGAGGGAGAGTGTTGCTCATATTGTGGAATTTCTCCTTGGGAACTGGCTGCAGAGACCACAACACATCGACAATTGTAATAATTTATGACACATCAAGGAATTGGCCGCAACATTCATTATTACTGTACGGAGTACAAATATGACATTCACTACGTAGGGACTGGAGTACATCCCAGATGTTGAACGCATTTCAATTTTTCATTCGATTTGATTGGTTTGGCATCAAGTACTTGGGCAGCTGTTGGAAGTGCAGCTGCCTCACTGCTCCAGTGACCTCGTCTTGATTCTGAACTTTGCTACCTGTGTGCAATTAGTATGTTCTCCTTCCTCCACCACCCACCTCTTCCTGCACGCTCCAGTTTAATTTCCCCCAACTATTTAGTTGGTTAATTGGCCACTACTATCAGGTCTGGAGAGGTGTGGAGGGGGTGGTATTCATGGGCATAAACATACTTTATTAGCCAAGTATGTTTTGCAATATGAGGAATTTGAATTGCCATGCAGTTATACCAATAAAAAGCACCAAGACACACAAATACATTGTAACATGAGGGGAGGGGGAATCTCAGCTCCCCATGCCGGGAGATCTGACCCCGGGTCGGGGCTGGTCGATACCTTCTGCGGCTTGGAGCTTCCCGACATCGGTCTCCACCCAAGACTGCGAGCTCCTCGATGGTGAAATCCGTTGGAGCATCGATCTCAGGAAAAGGATCACAGGCTCCGGTGATAGGTCCATGGCCCTGCGGTGAGGCTCAAAGTCGGTCTCGAGCAAGGCCGCCACCTCCATGATGTTAGGCCGCAGAGCGACCGGAGATACGGTCCGGAAAACAATCGCATCTCCAGCAAGGTAAGAGATTAAAAAAGAGTTTCTGCCGACCCACTCCCCACATAAATCAAACCAGAGAACATTAACACAACCTTTTAAACTGCACGAAAAATAACAAAAAAGATGAAAAGACAGGCAGACTGTTGGCGAGGCTGCCATAGCTGACGGTGCCACATATATGAGAGACTAGGGAATGAGATGGCTGGGAATTGGCATAGGTTCATTGGCTTCAGTTGTTTCTTCTTCTCTCCTTTCCCATCAGGCAAAGTTAGAAAACATTTACTAGCAGAATCAGGACCAGTTTATTCTCCTCTGTCATCTGACCACTGAATGGTTCTCCCATAGTCCCGAGCTTCCAACCTACCTCACTGCAGACATTGGAAATGTTCTCTCTGATGCTACAATACTGCAAAAAAAAACCATGCATTCTGCACTCTGGTATTTTTCTCTTTGCTCTACCTGTTGTACGAGTATGAATAGATTTTACATGTGTAGTGTACGATCTGATTTCATTGCATAGCATGCAAACAAAACCTTTGACTTTACCTGCATGCAATTGACAATATTAAGCCACCTTCTGTGTCATTAAATGAAACGATGGAATTTATATATTTTTTAAACAAAGTAAAACATAAAACTGAGATGGAAATAAGCTAACTAAGGCAGATAGTGTTGTAAATCTTCCCCTGCCCCTAATCTACAGCTGCACTTGAAAGAAGTGAAAATTAGGATGTTGTATTTCTGTTTCAGATCTGCATTTCCCTTGGGCTTGGCCTTCTGGCTTCATGTGATCAGTGATTTTACGCTTGAGAATACATTTAGCAATAATTTTACACTCCAACGCTGAACTAATATCATAAACAGATGAGCTGTGATAGGTGGGGTGAAAGTACTGGGTAAGCTAATAATGTGTTGAGATGTTATGTTGACATGTGAATCCTGTACATCAGTAACTATGGAATAAACATACCCCGAGTCCAAAATCGAGTCACTATGAGATTCCCACCAAATCTAATTGGTGGCTAGTGTGGGGAGCATAATCACCTTCTGCTGAGTAATTATACTGAAAGGATTTATTATTTTTATGGATGTCTGCCGGGGATGAACAGTGGAGATCCAGTTTACAAGTTGGATTCCAATAGGATATTCTGGGCAGACACACTGATTTCTTAGTAATTGCAGAAGTTGAATCGCTACCAGACTCAGCAACAGCTTCTTCCCCTCTGTTATCAGGCTTCTGAACGGTCCTTCCACAAACGAGGATCTGCTGATTCATCTCTACTCCATTGCGGACATTGGACTTTGTCTATGGAGCTGATGCACGACAGTGTTGAGAAATATATTCTGAACTTTATTTCCCCCTTTGCTCTAAGTATTGTACTTGAGTTTAACTTGATTATATTTTGTATAGTACATCTGATCTGTTTGGATGGCATGCAAACAAAGCTTTTCACTGTACCCCAATATATGTAACAATAATAGACCTAAACCAATGTCTGGTATGAAGACAGTTATAGCGTTGTGTTATTCATCAGATCAGGCTGTAGTCCGATAATTTGATGTGCTGTGGAAAAACAACAGCCTCGGGCTCAGCAGGAGGATTTGTCTCCATCCGGGCAATGATGCTGTTTGGGTTAATTATGATCCCAGGTGTGATCCCAGTCACCAATCCCCAATTATTCTGAGATACTATGGCTAGTTAGATGACTTCAGAAAGCTGTTAAGAGGTTGGATATTGTTGCGGAATTTAAGTGCATATTGGCCAGACTGCTTAAGGATGGCTGAATGACTTCCCAAAAATACTTTAATTAATGTTTGGAGCCTTTGCAACAATCTTCCTGCTGCACAGTCATTTTTTACTGACAGCCACTATTTACAGTATTGCTGGCATTATTTTGCAAATAAATTCCCATCCTCATGCTACCAGGTTGCATTTGATCTGTGTCTGGAGTTTTAGTTCAGCCTTTCTGATCCAGTAAATTTGCCATTGCACTGTTGTATCCAGGAGACCACAAGCAAATTCATGTAACAATCTTAATCTCATTGTTCGTGCCACATAACTGATCGATCACATTTATTACATCTACTTTTCTCCTGCTCATCTTTTTTTTTTAAACTGTCCCCCACAACCTCTAATAATCACTTTGCAGGCTCTGCACTGTTACCTGCTCCCTCTTCCCGCTGTAATGTATTGTTATTGCACCTTACCAGGCAAGGCATTTTAACAGAAAGTGCACTTCAAAGTGCAAAACAAGTGATGGCTCTGGCCATTAGCCTGACGACTGTGTGACGGAGGAGTTAGCCTTGGGCCAGACGTGTTACTCTATCTCTCCTGTCAATGCATGTACTTGTGAAGGAGAGTGCCAATTGAATAGCTCGAGATGTATGATAATGACACAGTTGGCACATATCGCTGTGACAGGTCTGCATTAGAGATGAAGTGGTTTCTCCTGGGACCTATTAAGTCAGTAATTATCGTAGTGTCAGAACAACATGGGCTAAGCTGCCTTTTCTGGTTTGGGTTCCTGCACTCTGTTATGCCCTGTGCATGCGTGGAGAACTGTCAGTGTGTGATGTTGGTGCAAGACGCACGCAGTGCAGAGGAGCTGTTGCAATTTTCTGTCGTGGCTCCATTCAGCTGAGCTGTGTTTAAATTAATGACTAGGCTGACATCCATCACTTGGCCTGCATCACTTTAAAAGAGAAATGACTGCCTTTGGTGAGAATGCTATAATCGCAGAGTGGAGATGATTGGGCAATTTACTAGCACAGCTGTAAGTGACTGAAATTAATTTTAAGTGCGTTATTTACGTGTAACTATCCTCCATTCACTGCATTTTAGTCAGGAGAAATGCTTTGCTGTTATCGGAGGAGTTGCTTCAGCTCCTGTTTCCTCTTCTCTTTAAATGGAGCTGATAGAAATTGCTTTCCTAATTGTTAATGGTGCTACATTATGTGTTGCACAAACTCAGTTTGTAAAAGTCCCACAGATCATCCTTTTGTGAGGTTTCCCGGTGCAATGCTTGGCTGTGTCTGTTTCAAGATATGCTAATCTATTGCAAAAGGGTTTGGCATTTGCTGGGAAATATCCTAGCAGTAATCTTGGCAACCAGTGCTTAAACAGACATAACACAACACGAACAACACTCTGCCAGCTGTTGGAAAGTGCTGCTGCTTAAACAGAGGAAACGGCCATACCATGATGTGGGGACGGGAAATGCTTCTGAGGGCTCAGAGAAACCGACACAAGCTGGTAGAGGACATAACTTCCCTCCACAGTAGCTCATTTACCTGCACTCCTGGTCATCAGAAAAAGCAAAGCAAGTTGCATAGGGTGGTGGGTGCCAAGAACATGCAGCCAGAGGCGGAGGTGGAGGCAAATATAGTGGTGGCGTTTTAAACTTTTAGGTAGGCACATGGATATGCAGGGAATGGAAAGATATGTCTTGCATGCAGGTAGTGGAGATTGCTCCATCTTGGCATCACGATCAGCACAGATATTCCAGGCCAAACGGTCTGTTCTTGTGCTGTAGTGTTCTATATTCTGTAAGTTATGGTCCAAGACATAGATGACTGCAGATGGTGGAATCTATGTGAAGGTTTAGTTTAGAGATGCAGAGTGGGAACGCGCCCTTTGGCCCACTGAGCCTGCGACGACCAGTGAGCACCCAAACACTAATTCTATCTGACACACGGAGGGACAGTTTACAGAAGCCAATTAACGGACAAACTTGCATGTCTTTAAATGTGGGAGGAAACTGAAGCTCCCGGAGCAATCCTATGCGGTCGCAGAGAGAACATATAAACCCAATACCACAGCACTATAGTCAGGATCGAACCAGGGTCTCAGGCACTGTAAGCGGCAACTCTACCGCTGCGCCACTGTGCTGCCCTAAAAGGTAAAAGAGAGCTGCTGTTGGGATTTGGCGAGCCAGGCATCATCTTTGATGGGATATGGACAGATGATGTTTTGGGTCAGGGAAGAGTGCAACCCAATAAAGAAGGATGGGGACAATGGGAGTGATAGCAAAGGATGGGAGCATTATTTGGGGGGGAAGGGGATCCAGTGGAACTGTATGAGAGTGATGGGTAGATGGAGGGGGTGAAAGGAACTGGGTGATGTGGTCTCGGAGATATTAGCTTAGTTTAGAGATACAGCGCAGAAACAGGCCCTTCGGCCCACCGAGTCCGAGCTGACCAGTGATCACCCCATACACTAACTGTGTCCTACGCACGAGGGACAATTTACAATTATGCTCAGTCAATTAACCGACAAACCTGTACATCTTTGGTGCGTGGGAGGAAACCGGATCACCCGGAGAAAACTCGCGTGATCACAGGGAGAACGTACACACTCTGTACAGACAGCACCCATAGTCAGGATGGAACCCGAGTGTCTGCCGCTGTAAGGCAGCAACTCTTCTGCTGTGTCACTGTGCTAGCCAGAGTTATAGAAATAAGTTGTGTGGGGGAGGGCTAGAGTGGATAGGGGGGAGAAAGGGTTTACCTAAAATTGGAGAATTCAATGTTCATGCTATTAAGTTGTAGACTATCCAGGTGAAATATGAGGTGCTGTTCCTCTGGTTTGCATTTGGCCACACTCTGGCAATGGAGGGGGACCAAAACAGACTGGTCGTTATGCGAAGGGGAACTAAAAGGGCTGGGCAACCAGTAGCTCCAGATAGCCACAGCATACCGAGCACAGATGTTCAGCATAGGGGTCACCTAGTGTGCATTTGGTCTCGTCAATGTCGAGGAGACCACATTGAGAGTTCCAAATGCAATCGATGAGGTTGGAGGAAGTGTAGGTGAATCTCCGTCTCGCCAAGATGGGCTATTTGGGTCCTTGGATGGAGGTGAGGGAAAAGGTGTAAGGGCAGGTGTTACACCTTGTCTGTTTGCACCTCCTTTAGGACTCGAGGTAGCCTGTGACTCTTTACTGTACCTGCACTGGTACTGTACTAGACTGGGTTGGTTCGCTCGTGTGTCAGACGACGTGTAGCTCGCTGTTGGCTTCTGTCGTCGTCCAACAGGTTGACAGAATTGGTCGCCCGACGCGTCAGTGTGCATCGTGTTGTCGTTTCCGGGGATCGCCACGAGGAGGCTTCTGTCATGAACCCCATTAGACTTGGTGAATCTGCTCCATTCTCCTGGTGCTTCCTCAAAACCTTTTCCCAGTTACAGGCTGACTTTGGCGCTAAACCTTTTCCCAGTTACAGGCTGACTTTGGCGACCTTTTCCCAGTTACAGGCTGACTTTGGGGTCACAGTCTAAGGATAAGGGGGAATTCCTTTAGGACCGAAATGAGGAAAACATTCTTTACACAGAGAGTGGTGAGTCTCTGGAATTCTCTGCCACAGAAGGTAGTTGAGGCCAGTTCATTGGCTATATTTAAGAGGGCGTTAGATGTGGCACTTGTGGCTAAAGGGATCAGGGGGTATGGAGAGAAGGCAGGTACGGGATACTGAGTTGGATGATCAGCCATGATCACATTGAATGGCGGTGCAGGCTCGAAGGGCCGAATGGCCTACTCCTGCACCTATTTTCTATGTTTCTATGTTTCTATGTTTCTAAAGGATTCCGTCGCTTTGCGGTTTTTATTGAACAGGCAAAATTAAGAGGCGTACTGCACCTTGCTTAGACAGAACATCTCCTGAGATAGTAAAACATTCCACTTAGCAGTGATGATAGGGGAAAATAATTATTTTCAAATGAAACAAAAATTTGAAAACTAGAAACTGAACAATAAATTAGTAAATGGACATAATGGATTTCAAAAGATACTTTGGGGAAATATTTTTTCTCCCCTTCTAGAATGTATCTGATTATATTTTTTGAAGTTAGAATGGACTCTTTTTCACTGTGTTAAAGAAGGAACTGCAGATGCTGGAGAATCGAGGGTTACACAAAGCTGGAGAAACTCAGCGGGTGCAGCAGCATCTAAGGAGCGAAGGAGATAGGCGACGTTTCGGGTCGAGACCCTTCTTCAGACTTTTTCACTGTTATCAGACTGGGAATTCTAGATCTAAACAACTCATTCAATTATTTATTTATTTTTTAAACCTGAATTAACCCCCATGGTATTTTCACCAGTTTATTTAAACCTGTTTCTCCTGATTATTGCCCCCCCAAATGTGACCATCCGCAGTAGTTGAACTGTTGCAATGTGTTTCAGGTTTCAATGCTGTCAAGTTGACTTATGAAGATGAAAGCTCCATGGGTGTGGAGAAGGCTCTTTCAGTGAACCCTTACACCAGCAGGAGGGGACTCGAGCCACACAGGGACTATGGATATCACGAAGCAGGTTTGAAATGGATTAAGCCATTCTCAGTAATCACAAGGATGCCAGTTGGTGAAAGATTAAACTCAGCCCATCCTACAGCAGGGAGGGGAGATTTAGGTAACCTGGCTTAATTTCAAGGATGATGTGCTGGGGTGAATGTTTTGAGAATGCATTTTAGTTCATGGTTCCGCCTAAGATTCACGTAGGTTGTTTTAAAAAAATAAATAAAAACCCCTTTAGAGACTGAATATCAGTTTGGTCAGCAGTTTTCAGAGGTTTTGCAATTGGGAGAACAAGTTCAAGAGTTTACAGAAATCTTGAGGAGGAATTCCAAACTTGGTTTGTCACGTTTTTAACATTCCCTGCATGGTTGCATACTTAAACACCAAGGTTACTTGGTTGTAAAGCACTTGGTGATGTCCTGAAATTACAAGGCTCAGTGCAAGCATCTCAGTTATTTTTTCAGCAAAACAAAGTGTTGGAGTAACTTGATGGGTCGGGCAACATCTGAGGAGGGAATGGACCTGCATGTTTCAAGTCAGTGCAATTCTTCAGACTTTATCATTTGTTTTATTTGTTATTTTTCAGTTTTTTTTATTTTTAATTTCCCTTTCCACAAAGTAAAATGGGGGGGGCTAATCCAAAGACACTTTATTTTACTTTATTGGTCAAGGTTCCTGCATAAAGTGTGTGTGCCCTTTGTAACACAAGGTAGAATAGAGACCAGCTGGAACTCTCCTTAAAATGACTAAGCTGCAACATAATTTGTGTGGGAGAATAATTACATCGCAGCATGCTGGGCATTCAATGCTTGGAAATTTCTTGACATATTTGTTTGTCTTGGGGGTTAAGTCAATGTGTCACCAAATCTTTATGTGGTAGAGATAACCCATGGAGTAACTCGGCTATATCAGTTTATAGGCTTCACGTCAGCTCCCAGCGTCCTTCTGATTAATTTGAGAGCGTGTTCCTAAATTCTGCAATTTTACCATTAATTGACTGTTCTCTGGGGCTGCTGCAATGTTACTTGAACATCTTGGTTTCACTTAAAATATCACTACCTTGGTCAAGATGTTGAAATCTTTGACAATGTATAAAACAATAAACAGAACTTCATTCCTTTCGATCGATTATATTTACAAATGAAGCCGGCAGAGTAAAAAATACCATGGTATATTGCGAAATGTTATTCTTTCAAGTAAAATATTACTTGAATAAGACTGTAAATTGGGAAATAAACTAATTAAAAAATCTATTCATTTATGGAATGAGCTGCCAGAGGAAGTAGTTGAGGCAGGCACTATAACTATTTTTGAAAGACATTTGAACAGGGACTCGGGTAGGAAATGTTTCGAGGGATATGGGCCAAATGCAGGTAAGTGGGACTGGCTTAGATGGTGCATCTTGGTCGGTAGGGAAGAGTTGGGTGGAAGGGCCTGTTTCTGCAGCCTGTGACTCTTACGGAAGCTCACAACGTCTGATAAATATCAAGCAGTCAGAGCAATGAAACAGAAGTTGCCCAAGTGCAGCAAAGTATTGTCCACGACACACCTCCTCCCCAATGTGCCGCCTTCTGTGGGTGCTGCAAGAATCTCCAGCAGCAGGGACCACGTGCTAAGCCAAGGCCTGGAGATTCAACTGAGCCATTGAGCTCCGTGACCTTGTTGAGAGACTGGTTCGATTGATGTATGTGGGGATCAGAAGCATTATGACTTGGCATCGCCGCTGTTCGTTGTGCCACCCACCTTCCTACCTGAAATGCATAACTGATGGGGGAGATGATTTAGCCCATGGATGAATTATAACAAATTCCTGACGACCTTGTAACGATCAGATTGTCCTTCAATTTCCTGAATATATGTCTCCTTTTCTTGAATATTTGTTGGCATTTGCTATCCTCCAACGGCGTAGTGATGCAACTGGTAGAGCTGCAACATCCCGAAGACGTGCAGGTTTGTTGATTGATCAAGCTCTGTAGAATTGCCTCCAGTGTGTCAGGAGTGGATGAGCAAGTGGGATAACAATTGTATCACTTGTTCTGCCACCAAGCCAGGCTAAGCTGGGATTTGAACTGAGGATGGCTTGGTTTGCATTCTCAGCAACATGTTGCTCGTCCAACCAAACCACAAGCAACAAACTCTGTCTGTACTGCTGACGTGCTGTTGTTTTATCAGAAGTTGTAGATGTGAACAATTCTCCGTTCTTTCCGTGATGCGGGACGACTTGTTTATTCCCCCTTTGTTTCCACCAGTACAATACAGTCTATTTATTGTGCACAGATGATAGTCTCCGAGTCTCCAATCCAGAGAAGGGAAGAAAACGCCAGCAGAATTCCAGCAGGGATCACGAGGCATCACGCAAAGTTCGAAGCTGCTCAAAGATAATGAGCCTGAAGGAAACTGCAAAAGTCAATGGTAAGCAATTTGGAAAACCTTGTAGCTTAGAGTTTGTGACACATTTGGAAAGAAACTCTGAACATGTTTTTTTTAAATATAGACACAGCAGTGCTATGTCGATATATTAAAGATAATGATCTGTTATAGAGTTCATTATAACATTGAAAAAATACACAAAATACTAGAGTAACATAGCAGGTCAGGCAGCCTCTCTGCAGAACATGGATAGGTGATGCGTTGGGTTGAATCCCTTCTTTACATTCTATCTGAAGAAGGGCCCTGACCTGAAAACCAAAATTGCTTAGGTTGCTTTGTCAGCAATAACCTGGTAATTTCTTCCAGCCTCTCCCAATTACGGATGTTTTTCTATTGAAGTATCTGTTATTCTCAGTTAATCTTCCCTCTTCTCTTCACATCACCCATTTGCTTCATTTCCTGTGCTCCCTGACCTAGCTTGGCACAGCACACTTTGATAAAACTAAGGCTGAGTGTATGTATCCCTTCAGGGCCATACATACACTCCAGGGAGTGTATGTATCCCTCCTTTCAATTCTCTAAACATCTGCAGTCTGAAAAAGTGTCTCGACCCGAAACGTCAAGCATTCCTTGTCTCCAGAGGTGCTGCCTGTTCCGCTGAGTTGCTCCAGCATCTTGTGTCTACAGCCAAACGAGCCTCCAACATTCCCTGCACTCTTCCAGTTCCAGTATCTTGTGCAGCCCAATCATCGTTTGCTCCAATGTTGGTGAAATGGCGACTCTTGGATGTTGTTAACTGATCAATAAATTGCTTCAGTTGCGATCTCAGCTGCAACCTACCAAACTTCCCAATTCTAGGGCAGTGCAGAAGTCATTTTTAATCCACCTTTCCTCTCCTCACCTTCACAGCCAGACACTCGCACCTTAAGTTCCTCTGCCTTTCCAACTCACCCAGTTGTTTACCTGTACCAATGCCCCCTGATGTGGCTCGTAGTTTAAACCTGTGATACAACCCACTAACCTCCCCAAACACTCAAGATATTTTGTGACTTGAAATTTGCTCTATAAATGAGCAAATGAGTTGAGAAGATGGAACTGCTGTTGCATCTGGGCCCAATGAGGGGTGGAGGGGAGATGTGGAGGGGTGGTGTTAGGGTAGGTGGGAGGGTGAGGCAGGGTAAGGGGTGGAGGGGGAGCTGGGGGATGCAGGCGAGGTGGAGCCAGGGACTGAAAGGTCAGAGAAAATGACCAAACAAAATAGCTTACTTTCCCTGGAGTAAGTTGCTGCTCAATATGACAGCCTGTGACATAGTGTTGGTGGTTAGTTCAGTGTAATATCTATAGGAAATGGAGAGAGGCACATGTGAAGATAGAACTGCTGACCACAGCAAAGCTCTGTGGCGATGCAGCATTGCCTGAGTGCCTGCAAAGCTTAGGGGAGGTCGAACAGGAGAAAAATGGGGAAGGTTAATCTTAGAATATAATGTATTGATTGGCAGTGGAGAGCATTATAACCCTTTTGTGTATTCCAGCCCTTCTGCGCTGCTTTGAAATGCATTAAAATTATTTTTTCTAACAGATTGCCAATGCAAAAAAAAAAAAGCCCAGCTCTCCCTCCGAGACCCTGTGGTAAGGCTGTGACACGAGTGGCATTTATCATTGTAACTACCACTGTCAGAGGGGTTTTATCGGTCATTTGTTTCTGTCAGCCATGATGTCAGAGCAGTGTTGCTCAAAGATGGATTGCAGTTCAGAGGTCACGTTGCCAGTGCCACAGGATTTAATGGGAGCAATCATAGTGTTTTTTTAATATATATATTTTGTCTTTGCAGTTACATGACAAAGTTGTGACTGCTTCACTTTCTGGACTTGTCCATTTATTTTGTTTTGATGTTTGTTTGGAGCTCCAGTTGATAAGTTTGTCTCAAAGTCACCTTTCCTTTCTCTTTGCTTCCTGGCTGCGGGTGAGACAGTATTAACGCTGCCTCCTTTTTGTTCCCATCACAGACTCTCCACTTTCATCAACCATTCCTCACCTCCCGCCCCAGCCTCAGCACTCGCTCAGTATTCTGTTCCCTGTGGAACTAGGACCTACCATTTTCTGCATTCATGAGATCATATCAGGCAGGATTAGGCCATTCGGCCCATCAAGTCTACTCTGCCATTTAATCATGGCTGATCTATCTCTCCCTCCTAACCCAATTCTCCCCACAACCTCTGACTTTGCCTCTACAGCCTTCTGTGGCAAAATATTCTGCAGATACACCACCCTCTGACTAAAGAATTTCCTCCTCATCTCCTTCCTAAAAGAATGTCCTTTAATTCTGGGTCTATGACCACTAGTCCTGGACCTTCACACCCCTATTCCCTCCCATGAGTTTGCAGAGCAGACAGAAGGACACTTTCCTCTACTGGATGTCATGGACACAACTGCGTCAGGCATGATGTCTGCACCAATTCTTTATGTGCATGGAAGGGTCCCTGATCTGAAAAGTTTAACTGGTTTCTCTTTCCACATAAATTGCTGAACTAGCTGTGTTCTTCTGGTATTTTCTGGTTTTGATTCTTGCAGTCGAGACCTGAACCAACACCATGCCACCACAGCCCCCCCTCCCTCCCCCCACCCCACCCAAAAAAAATTGTTCACAACTGAAAATGAGATTTTTCTATAAACCCTGAAATGGTGGAACAAGTAGAGTTTACTGTCGCATTGATAAGCACGCTGAGCCACCGATATCTTGAAAATCTTGTTTGTAGCAGGATCGTGGGCACCTAGCCTCAAACACATAAAACCATAAATTCTGTTTGAAATTATATGACAATGAAAAGACTATGCAGAAAACAACATGTAAGAGTAAAATACAATTAAAAAGCAAGTCCGTGGTAGTGCAAGAAGTAGCCCATTGTGTTCTATTGCTGAGATAAAACACTCCATATCTGTGCAAAGAGGAACAGTGTTAACCTTCACCTGAAACAACAACACTACAACCATTTCCACAAAGGCACCTCGCATGCTGACCTGTATCTTACTTCACAGATGCTGTTTGTTCTGCTGCGTGTTTCCTACACTTACTGTTTTTATTTCAGATTTATGACATCTGCATTTGTTTTAGATTTTCGATTACTGACACTTTGCTAGCTGAGGGCCTTAAGAGTTATGAAAATTCAGAGCAGGTCATTGTACAGATAAGATTAGGCAATTTTGAGTGTCCATGTGAAATACTGTGGGAAGACTGCTTAGTGTGAGGTTACCTGTGTGCACCCTAAATACATCCTTGTTGGGGCAATGTACAGGTTAAGGGACCATACCATTCAGAGAGAGCTAGGTTTCATTTGGAGGAACATTTGGAGAACATTACAGGTTTTTTTTTTCCCAGGGTAGGCGATTCTTAAAAATAGAGGCTTAAAGGGGAGATATTTAAGAGAGACTTCGGGGAAACTTTTTGGGTGGTCTGTATCTGGAATGAGTTTCCAGAGGAAGCTATAGGAGCAGATACATTTATGACTTTAAAAAGACATTTGGACATGACATGGGTAGGAAGGGTTTAGAGGGCCATCAGCAGGCAGATGGGGCTACCTCATCTGCTATCTTGATCGGCATGGACAAGATGGGCTGAAGGGCCATTTTCTGTGCTATGCAGCTCCATGACTGTATGACAGATGTTGAACCATTAGAAGAGAAGCCGGTAAACACAGTACCGAATTATCATATGGCGGAAGAGATTGGTCATGAAATATGTTCTCAAAGCTAATTACGGCATCTTGTGTCCGAGCTAGGTTCGTACTCTTCTGATATCTTTTCATGGAAGCAAAGCCAGAGGTTGATAAGGAAGTTGCTCGGACCACCCCCCATGCTTCCAAAGAGCCCAACCACTGCACACGACACAGAAGACAGGAAAAATAAGTGTCCTTCAGGTAATCTTCAAAACTGTCCAATGAAAGAACAGGGACTTTGCCTCGTGGTGTCTCCTTCTGCAGCTCACTCATCATGCCTTTTGTGATGATTGATATCTTCTGCTTGGGGGTCAGCATTCCTCTTTGCAATGTTTATTTTCTTGCTGTATAAACCCTTATTTTTGTCTCCTTTATTATAATTATTATTTGTCAGTTATCAACTGTTACCAATTGTTATCTATTATCAAATTGCTGCATGATCCTTCCATAAATTAGCGTGTATAAATCTCGATCTTCCAACCTACCTCATTTTGGACATTGAACCTTTTCTCTGGAACTGTAACGCTACAATACTGTAATATTATATGCTGCTGTCTGGTATTATTCTCTTTGCACTACTTGTTGTGCTTGTGTATGGCTTGGTTGTACTTGTGTAGAGTATGGTCTGATTGAATTGGGTAGCACGGAAACAAGTTTTTCGCTCTACCTCGGTACATGTGACCATAATAAACCAATACCAATTATCGTCACGTGTATCGAGGTAGAGTGAGAAGCTTTTGTTTGCGTGCGATCCAAACTGTCATAACTCCCTTAACACCTCTGCGTATCGCAATGTGCCACATGACTCTGGGAAATTTTTTAACCTGTTTCAATTGCTTGCTAAGTGATGGGCTCCATTAAAGTTGGCATCTAGTTCTACATCTAGTTCTGTTGCACATGTTTGTACATAAAACTGGTGGTAAAGAGTGAGTGGAAATCATCAGTGTGTGACTTGAGAAACTGCGCGTGCTATTTGTGAAATATTAGCAACACCTTAGCAAGAGCTGGATGTCATTCGGCAATAAAGATTCTCATTTATAGTGGCTGCATATATCTTCCAGAATGTTTATTAGAGAGTAAATTGGTATCCCTCTGAATGTATAATGAATTCTCAGATTAGCATTAAGGATCCAGTGAGAATAGTTCTTTTTTTAGCATTATTTTGAATGCACTAAGGTTAATTGAAAGGATGTTTTAGTTGTAGGTGTGTGGTGGGATTTCTGTTGGAACTTGCCTTGTATCAGGTATAGTTTGGAGATCCTGTATAGAAAAGAATAAATCTGTTATTAAAATAGTAATTAATGTTATGATGTATTTAATCCTTTTAATGAGTTTTCCAAGATGTAAATGTTCCAAAACCCTGGAAACACTTTCCTAACTCTGTGTTGGTCCTACCCACGTTTGTTTTTCTTGCTTTACATTCCCTGCTGATAATGCAGCACTTCAATGTAATTTGTGGTATTCTTATTTTTTTTTGTTTGATAACACAGATGAGCAAGTCAAAATTCCCATGGAAGGTGCAAGATCAACACCTTTTGTAAAGAGCCCGAGGCGAAGACTTTATTTTGCAAATGAGGATGAAAAACATTATAATTCCATGAAAATTGGATCATTGGATGTTGCCCAGCCACGTCTAGAATCCATGCAGGTAAATAAATCCTTGGAGGGTTCACAGTTGAAAAACACAGCTGCAATGAACCAAGACATTCCTCGGAAGATGGGAGATGGTGGTGAAAGTCTTGAGGGAAAGCCTGGTGAAGATGGTCAGAAGAGCCTTGTGACTCTTAAGGGACACAAACGGCTTTTATCTCCTGAAGATGAGCAAGGGGGCCCAAACCGTTGGGGCGGCAGCTCGCCAACCGATAGTGTTATGAAACAGAAACATCATTTAGCAGCCAAGAAACGACCTTTGTTTCCAAGGTGTAGAGGAAGTTCCTCCAGCCCACTGCAGAACAAAGCAAAGATGGAAGACCAAACGCAATTCCTTGTGGCCCGGAGTTACAACACTGATGAGGTCCGTGAGTACATGACCAGGCAGATGGCCAAGCACAAAATGAAGGAGAGTGAAAGAAAACGGTCAGCAAGGCAGGCCATGGAGATGAAGAAGAAGAGACTGCAGGATGTCTACAGGAAACAGAAGGAGGCTATCTCCAAGCAGAGGAGATGGAAGCGAAGCTCTCTGCCTGCTCAGCACTTTGTGGACGGGTGTCGGGATTCTACAAAGCCAGTAAGTTCCTGCCCCTCAGATTATAGTTTCACCCATTTTCAATTATCAAATTTGACAAAATATTTCCTTAAGATTGTATCAGCCTTGGTTTATATTTCTTTGGGTGTAGAAGTTGTTATCAAATTGTTCAAGAAGATTAAATGATTCCGCAAAGAAAAACTTTTCCCACTGGTGGATGAATCCAGAATAAAGGGACAGTGTTACCTTAAAGTCACACCTTGGCTGTCCAAGTGTATTATCAAAAAACAATCCACGGTGAGAATCTTTAGCTTGTCCATTCTGAAAACCTCTTCATATTGGGTTCTGATGGGAAATTTGAAGACAAATTAATTGCTTTTAAGAATGTCAAGTTTATGGTCATATACATTAGTATGGTGGGGTACAAGTACAATGGAAATCTTGCTTGCTGCAGCATCACTGGCATGTAGAAGATGGACAAAACAAAATCAAAAGATGCATTAATTATATAGATATTAAAAAGGAAAACTCCGTGCAAACATAAAACATTAGTGCACAACAATTATAAAACATGCTCATACAAGTGCAAGAGGTGGTCCATAGTGTTCTGTTGCCGAGGTTGAATTTGATTAGATGAAGGTTGGTTCAAGAACCTGATGATATTTGGAAAGTAGCTGTTACTGAACCTGGTGGCGTGGGACCTCTGTACTTCCTGCCCAAAGGTAACTGAGAAGAGGGCATTGTCTAGATTGTGGGATCCTTTGTTAGATGTTGCCTTCTTGAGGCAGCACCTTGTGTAGATGCTTTCAATGGTGAGGATTGTTGTGTTGGTGATGGACTGGGCTTTGTCCACCACTCTCTGCATCCTCTTGCAGCAATCCTACACGTTAGGCCATAATGTAACTAGTCAGGATACTTCCTACAGGAAGGTGCTGCAGATGCTGGTTTAAACCAAAGATAGACACAAAAAGCTGGAGTAACTCAGTGGGCATCTCTGGAGAGAAGGAATGGGTGACATTTTGGGTTGGGTCTGAAGAAGGTTCTCGACCCGAAATGTCACCCATTCCTTCTCTCCAGAGATGCTGCCTGTCCCTCTGAGTTACTCCAGCTTTTTGTGTCTCCTTCCCACAGTGCATCTGTGGATGTTCGTTAGCGTATTTGATGAGGTGTCTAATCTAAACCTTTCGGAATGTAGAGGTAGCTGGTGCACTTTCTTCATGATTACATCTACACGCTGGGCATCTATACATCAGACAGCTTTTCTGAAATGTTGACATTCAGGAATTTGAAGCTGCCAAGTTGCTCTCATCTCCAGTCCACCAGTGAAAACTGGTGCATGGTCTCCCAACTTCCTCTCTCTGAAGTTGGTGATTGTTCCTTGTTTTAGTTCTTGTTGAGCAAGATGTTGTTGCCGTGGCACCAGTCAACCAGGTGTACTATCTCTCCCCAGTACAACGATCCCTGACCCCATGCTGGGGAATGGTAGAACCGACCCCAGGGGCTGTATGTTCCTTATGAACTGGTGCCTCACTCGGTGTTCTTTACTGCAATCATATCTGCAGCCAGTAACTTTTGTCCTGGATGTTGTTCTAACTTGGCTGAAGTTGTTTGGCTAAAACCGCCAATGTTCTTGTACACCGTGTGTTCTTGTGCTGGAATTTGTAACTGACTATTGAACTTCTCACTTCTACCTCCTAGGGGAAGAATTTGGGGTCGGCTCCACTGATAACAGATCGGGCAACAACAAAGGGCAGGCCAGAGTCTGGACACTTGGAGGAGAGGTACGCTTTACTGGAGCCATGTCTGGGGTTGTGAAAAATTGTATTGATATTCCTCCCACAGATTACAAGAGCAAATGCATCATCAGATGAAGGAGCAAGCCGCAGGAATTGGGGCAGCATTGTATGTGGTGTTGTGTTGTCATAGTTGGCTTAACTCAATGCAGCAGAAGAAAGTGAATACTCCACAGTCTTGGTCAAGGAGGAAAGTGGTCCAAGTTCAGCTCCGACCATGGTGACATGAAGGCAGAGGGGCTGAGGTTCTTGCTGCTCTGCTCTTCTGCACGATAAAGCCGTGAGAGGGCGGAGAAGGTCTTGGTTTAGTGGCTTACCCTGTGAAGCCGCATCAATGATACACTGGGAAGCTTGACATGGGGCTGGAGTTAATGCCGTACCTTTCATAATGTGGCAGTTTAAGAGCCCCTCACTTGCATGATGAATGAATCAAATGAGATTGCATTGGCACTCGCGTGGGCCTGGCATTATATGCAGAGGTACGGAAAGTGTACTGCACCCACCGTGACGAGCAGTTACTGAGTGTACCCTGCGCTGAGCAGAGAGATTATTAATAAATAGAACATAGAACCGTACAGCACAGGAACAAACTCTTCAGCCCACAATGTCTGTGCCAAATATGATTCCATGTGCCTATCTAAAAGCCTCTCAAACATCACCATTGTATCTGCTTCCACCACCATTCCTGATAGCATATTTCGGGCACACACAGTGGTCTGGGTAAAGAAAAATGAACTTGTCCCACTCGTTTCCTTTAAACTTTGTTCCTCTCGCCTTAAAGCTATGTCTTCTAATCTTTGACATTTCTTTTCTGGGGTAAAAGGTTCTGAAAATTGTCCCTGCTCCAAGCTTATCCATTCCCTTGTTGAACATCTGCATTGAAGCTGGAAGTACTTTGATTCTCAGTCTTGCAAAGCCTTCAATCATGCCGGTCACGTGCCAATTACAGCCTTCATATTAATTGATTGGGTTCTCAAACTGTTTTGCCTGATTTTAATTCTGTTTAATTGAGGACTCCTTTGGTTGCCCCTGCAGCGTGCAACATGCTGGCCAAGGATCACTCCAAGAATCCAGGTTCCTGCTTAGTTCTGTTTCTTGCGCTTCACTCTTCAGAGTGGAAAAGAGCAGAGATTGGCACAGGGCCTGAATGAAGTGTCAGAGCAAGGAGTAGCCACGAGGAATGCAAATGCTAGAATCTTGCAGATGCTGGAATAACTCTGTGCTGGAGTAACTCTGAATCTGGAGAAAGTTCCCGAACCAAAGGGTCGCCAATCCACGTCCTCCAGAGATGCTGCCTGACCTGCTGAGTTACTCCAGCACTTTGTGCTCTGGTTTCCTTCCACATCCCAAAGACTTGTGGCTTTGTAGGTTAATTGGTCTCTAAAATTGCCTTTCATGTGTAAGTAATGGATAAGATAGTGGGATAACATAGAACTAGTGTGAATGGGTGATGATGATTGGCATGGACTTAGTGAGCCAAATACACTGCTTGCATACTGTATTTGAATCAATCACCAGTTGCTGCTTTTCTTTCAGATTTCTAGCATTTGCAATATTTAAAATTCACTATGGAGCGCAAATGTGATTCCACAATACGTTTCTGGTCAATTGGAATGTTTTAAACGTTGTGCTTTATGTAAAGATATGTCTTTTGTTACACAGTGAGTCAAGCCAACAGGAGCTGCACTATCTCACGGGGCCATTTCCCAACTCACTGCCTGGACAGTGCAGCCCTCTGAAAGTTCAAGACCTGGAACCGCATGATTGTTCACCAAAGCCTCCATCCTTTCTACTGCTCACTAATCGGCCCCTTGCAACACGGGAGCAGGAAGCGAGTGGCAACATAACCCCCCACTCGGCCTTTGAGTACAGGAACAAGCAGCAGCGCCTCGAGGCCCTTCGATCCATGGCCAATGCACTCAGTGGCCGAATTGAGGATGAAGTGAAGAGATTGGGTGTGGAGAAAGGGACTCTGTCAGGCCCAGGAGCATGTGCCAGTGACCAATGGAGCGGAGATGGCTTGGGTAGACTTGTGGGACCTGATGCCACAGTCACGTTGGCTAGTGACCATGACCATGGAATGGAATGGCAGAGTGTCCCAAGTGCTTGCTTGGTCACACCACCAAGTGTGCCGACTGACTTCAGTCCCCTGCCCAAATCTCTGCACAAGAGTGGAGGCCAAGTAGAAGCTGAGAGATCACACAACAGGTGTGCTGGGACTGGAAGTGACCTGGAAGTTAAGGAACTGGTGGACGACCTGCTGCACAGTCCCTCTTCTCAGAGTGGCGACTTCCTGTGGAGTGACTCTGAACCTTCAACAGAACGTGAACTGGTCTGCAAACCTAATGGGTCAAGTAAATGGCTGCTGGATGCAGAGAAAGGTAGGACAAGTTTTTATGTGATTGAGCCCAGCTTCCTCTGGATTTTCTCCCCATTTACCTTGCATGGCCCGTCTGGTTTCAGCAGAGTCTGATACTTCTCTTTCACTTTCTCTGGAGATGTGGGTGCCACCTGCAATCCAGTTGCCCTAAGCAACTGAAGGTGCTGTATCATCTGGCAAAGGTACTGTATATACAACAGGGTGACTTGCATGGCTGTTATTGAAAGGTGTGTATCATGAAGTGAAAGATTGGAGTCACAAGCAGGCCTGTCCACGTTCCAGAATGGAAGGCCGATGTGTATCGGAAAATAGATACAAAAAGCTGGAGTAACTCAGCAGGTCAGGCAGCATCTCCGGAGAGACCCTTCTTCAGCTAGATCTGCCCACTGAAGGAGTTTTGTGTCGCATTTAGGTTTTACGCTGTTTTTCCAACATTTCCTGTTGGGTAGTGGTACCTGAAAGTGTGTCATAAAGTCTACCCATGGAGAACTCTCTCTCTCTCTCTCTCTCTCTCTCTCTCTCTCTCTCTCTCTCTCTCTCTCTCTCTCGCTCTCTCGCTCTCTCTCGCTCTCTCTCGCTCTCTCGCTCTCTCGCTCTCTCGCTCTCTCGCTCTCTCGCTCTCTCGCTCTCTCGCTCTCTCGCTCTCTCGCTCTCTCGCTCTCTCGCTCTCTCGCTCTCTCGCTCTCTCGCTCGCTCTCTCGCTCGCTCTCTCGCTCTCTCGCTCTCTCGCTCTCTCGCTCTCTCGCTCTCTCGCTCTCTCGCTCTCTCGCTCTCTCGCTCTCTCTCTCTCTTCCAATAACTGTAATTGTCCCTTGCAAGCAACGTGCATTGAGGTGACAGATCCATCATCCTCATGTTTACGAAGAAACTGGAGATGCTTGAAAAGCAAAGGTCATCATGAATTCTCCATCATCCTCATTCTCGTTTTCTCTCTGGCATGTGACCAGAGTCTGATTGCCCGAATGAAATATAATTTTTTACCAATACCCTGGAATCAGTTGTTAGATTTGCTGAGCTCCATCTGTATGATTGCAGTTGGTGGATTGATATTTCCTTTTCGCCTTTGTTGTCAGGGTTGGGAGATATGTGCGATGATGTTCTGGGGACCTTCCGTCAAGGAGACCATCAGGTAGAACGGAAAGCGTGTGTGGATGGAAGTACTTCTGATGCACACCAACCTGAGACCACGTTCCAGGGCAGAAGGTAAAGCAGATAGACTGTACCTGTAGCTCCTTGTTGCAGACATTAGCTTCTACACCCAATCCGTTTGCAACAAGCTCCATGACATTCTATCCCAATGGTGGCAATGGTAGGTTGTGTCTCTGTTCAAGGCAGCATATAAAAGTGAATTGTTACAGCAGTGTGACTTAGTTGGAATAATTAATATGTGGGAGATTTTGCATTTCACCCGAAGAACAAATCTTAATATGATATAGGAAAATGTAAAATGCTGAAGGAACTCGGTGGCGAAGGCAGCATCTGTGGAGGGAATGCACAGGTGCTGTTTTGGGTCGGGACCTTTCTTCAGATTCAACCTTGGGACCTGCAATGAAAGTTCTGATGATGGAGTATTAATCTGATACACCACCTCTGCTTATTTCTCCATCGATGCTGCATAACCTGCTGAGTATTGCTGATTTTATTTGGAACATCCAATGTCTACATTTTTTTAGTTTTTGATTTCAAAGTATTCTAGAGGCAATAAGTTTCTTCTGAAGTGTGATTGTCGTTGTTAAAAACACTGCCCCAAGTTCTCACAAAAAGCATTGTGACAATGACCAGGTAACTTCAGCACTGCTGACTGACTATAACTATCCCAGGTGCCACTAGAGGGGCAACATGTGCAGGTCTTAAGTTCTGGGAGCAGAATTATGCCATTCAGCCCATCGAGTCCACTCTGCCATTCAACCATGGCTGGTCTTTCCCTCTCAACCCCAATCTCCAGACTTTGCTCATTAGTTCATTAGTATCATTGAGGCTAACCTTGGCCAGTGGGAAGGAAAGTGCCCAGTGACTGTCTTAAACAACGGATGACATTGGCTCGGCAGACTCTCTAATCCCATTCTGATGGAGTGTTCGGTGGTGCCACCTTTTGATTACAATGTTACGCTGCTCACTTGCCAACTCTGTCCTGAGGAAGAGGGGCAAACTCTCTGTGGTGTTGGATGGGACTGGGCAAGAACCAATGGGTTAGATCATAGAACAGTAAGGCACATGAACAGGCCCTTCGGCCCACGATGTCTGCACCGAACATGATGCCAAGACTTGGATCAAGATGAGGATCCAACAAATCTTGTCGCTGTAAATAAGTAATTTTTATTTGTACAGCACTTTTAAATTAAATCACGTTGAAGCCAAAGTGCTTTACAGTGAAGAAATTAGATTTCCATACATCCATATAAATTTTTTTTTTAAAAGACACAATACACTGTAGGATTCAACATGAACATCCCCCCACAGCAGAAACCACTGAGGGAAGGCACCAAAAAGTCCAGTCCTCCTCCTCATAGTCCACCCGGGGTCGGGGCCTATTTCTGGCCTCCTCAGCCAGTACGATGTTTTCAAGCCCTCTTTTCCGGGAAGCTGGAACTCCAGGGTCGGGTGAAAACGCCTCTGTGGCTTGGAAATGTCTGGAGCGGCCGCTCCCTCCCCGGAGACTGCGGCACCCTCAGGCCACGCTGGTTGGAGCTCCGACTCTGGCGATCTTGGATCCCAGGCTCCGCGGCGTTTTTAAATCCAGCGCCGCCCGCCCGCGGCTGGACGCTCCACAGCCACAGCTCCTTGATGTTGGAGTCGGCATAATACATATCCCTCCATTCTCTGTGTATCCATGTGCCCATCCACAAATCTCGTCAATGCCACCATCATATCGGCTTCAGCCACCACCTCATGTAGCATGTTCCGGGGACTCGCCATCCTCTGTCTGTCATGTTTTTTTTTAAAACAAGTCTTACCCTGCTCATCTCCTTTAAACTTGGCCCCTCTCACTTTAAAACTATACCTTGTATTTGATTTCTCCACCCTGGGAAAAGCATTCTGACTGTCCACCCCATCTATGGATTGTTTGAGCTGCAGAGTGTGACCGACCAGAAATGCTGCTTGGGTTTCAGTCGCATACACAGTCGGACTTTTTGGGCAGTTGAGGACATTAATATGTCGACATCAGCTATTCTATCCTAAAGAAGAGTATCAGGTGGATGAAGGAACTGACTCGAGTCAAGTCAAGTTTATTCGTCACATACACATACGGGATGTGCAGTGAAATGAAACGTATGAAAAATGAAACATAGCAGCACTCAGACATGTGCTTAACATGTCCTTGAGTGAGTGCAGCTCCAGTGAACCTCTTGTCCAGAATCCTGGCATTCCAGATGACACTGACCACCCTCATTCCATGCATTGGGGTTTGGCACAGTGCAACAGATGGAAGGAGGTGCACTATCTCCCAAAAGACCCACACATTTGACTTATTTTGCTGCAGGTAGGACAAATTTGCTTCATAAGTCCCATATGGGACTCATCAACTACCCCAGAACCCCTCAATGCGAGACCTTACCTGAGATGGTTAACACTTTAAACGGCACATGAGAAGTGATGCGATAGCAAACAAAAATAGAATTGGCTTAGAATGGGTGCATAATATCCAATTAGGGCTTATTTCCAAATGCTTCATGCTTTATTAAGTTCTTTATTAAGGTACACACTTCTAAAAACTAAAACATTATTTCATTTTCTGACGTTCCGGCACCTAGCTGATATTGTGCAGGACCTCAGGAAATTTCATATAGATTAGCAAATTAATGTGCAGGTATATCAGGTTATTGGGGATCTTTGCTGTATGCAAATTGATGGCTACAATTCTATTTAGAGCAGCATCTACTACGCTTCAATCATTCTTCACTGGCTGCAAACCATTTTAGTATCTCCGACAGGTGTGAAAGGCGAGAAATTATTATGAATTCCTTTTTGAGGTCGTTTGTCCAATGTTTGCAGTACACAACGTGGATGTGGCCCCGCTCTGGCAGTGGAGGAGGCCCAGGACAGGAGAGTCGGTATGGGAAGAGGAAAGGGAGTGTAATGGGAAAAGAGTTTGCAATATACCTTTTGTCCACAGGATGGCAGTGTGGCACTTTTTTTTTCCCCTTCCTTCAAGTCAAGTCTTATATAGCACATTTAAAAAAACAACTCGCGTTGACCAAAGTGCTTTACATTTGTTATAAGAGTAGTATACACAAGCAGGTTACATACATATATACATACATATATACAAATAGCCCTCGCTCAGAGGATGTCAGGAAAGGCTTGGGAGAACAGGTACGTTTTTAGACTAGACTTACAGGAGTCGATGGAGAGGGCAGTTCTAATGGGGAGGGGGTTGCTGTTTGGCTCCATAGGACTCTGGACTATGTTTGAAACCGCTCCCATGACACTACCCACAGACGACACTCTGCAGAGACTTTGGTGCTCCATCTAGGACCCCAGACTTAGGAATTCCTTCATCACTTTGCCTCTCACTCTTCCTCAAAGAATCTCTTCAAACCCTACCACTTTGACCATGCCTTCTGTCACTTGCCCGAATATTGATTGATGTTAAAATGTGTCTGGTAAATTAACCTATGAATTGTCGTGGTTGAGTTACGAATGCTAAGGAAAAATTATTGTAACATTATTTATGTTTGGACAAACGTAGACTGTTTTCTCTGCAATTTGTAGGCTAAGGGGAGACCCTGACAGAAGCTTATACAATTATGAGAGGCATAGATAGGGTAGATGGTCAGTTCCTTTTTCCAAATGTGGAAATGTCAAATGTTGGAGGTCCGAAAGGCCTGTTCCTGTGCTGTACTTTTCTATGTTAAATGTTCTTAAAAACATGTGAGTTTGCAGGTTAATTGGCCACTAATTTGCTCCTAATGTGTAGGGAGTGGATGCGAAAATGGGATAACACGGAACTAGTGTGAAAAAGTGATTTGGTGGGCCAAAGGGTCGGATTCCATGTTCTATTGATCAATCGATTGATCGATCAATATTGGGAAAGCCATAAGATGGGGTTGTAAAAACCGATGGTTGATGAACTCTTCACCTTCAACACAGTTTCTGTCTGAAATCTGTTCAATAAAGAGTACGAAAGATTTTTGATTAGTACGGGTGTCCGAGGTTGTGGGGAGAAGGCAGGAGAATGAGGTTGGGAGGGAGAGATAGATCAGCCGTGATTGAATGGCGGAGTAGACTTGATGGGCCGAATGGCCTAATTCTAATCCTCTGTCTTCTGACCTTTCGCCCTCAATAGAGCTTCAATCGTCTATGTGAGAGATGCTCAGCCAATTAGGGGCAGATATACTTTTCTTGTGACATTATGATACAATTGTAGCATTTAAGGGACTTTTGGACAGGCATGAGGATGTACAGGGAACGAAGGGATGTGCAGGCAGATAGGAGTTAGTCTTGGCATCATGTTCGGCACTGACATCGTGGGATCTGTTCTTGTGCTAAGTTTGATTGGAAATTGATTAACTGGAAGTAACTCGACCAGTCAAGTTTTAATTAATATCCCAATGTCCATTGATCATTTTCTGTTTGTTTCCGCCTCTCCTCCGTATAAATATTGGCTTGTGTTCACCTTTCACTGTGGGAGAGAACGGGAATTTCTCATTTGCACTGGCCATCTGTAGGTGGGCTGGTGTGGTCTCTCGCATACCCCTTCCATAATATTCCTGCCATCGCCTGCTTTACAAATGTGGGATAGGATGTCTTAAACATTAAACATTAAACATGGAACGTAAAACGTACAGCGCAGAAACAGGTTCTTCAGCCATCTATGCTTGTCCTGCTCATGATGTCAGGTTAAACTACTCCCCTCTGCCTGCACGTGATCCATTTCCAGGCATCCACTACCCATTGTGGACGTTTAGAAAATCTCCATTAAACTTTGCTGCTCTCACCTTTAAAGCTATGCCTGCTAGTCTTTGACATTTTCACCCTGGGAAAAAGGTCCTGACTGTTTAGGTCATCCCTCAATCTCCAATGTTCCAGAGAAAACAATCCAAGTTTGCCCAATCTCCCCTTCTAGCTAATGCCCTCTAATCCAGGAAGTATCCTGGTGCACCGTCTCCAAAGCCTCCATCTTCTGAAGAAGGGTCTTGACCTTGAATAGTCCAAGCTACAACATGACTTCCTGACTCTTGTGCTGAGAATTGCCTTCTGAGGCACAGTGGGGTGACTGGATGCGGGGGTGAGGTGGGGAACTGGAGAAGCTGCCCAGAAATTGGTTGTCTGCATCCTGCCGTGGGTAACACTGATTGCAACCTCATGAAGTCATACAGGACGGAAGCAGGCTCTTTAGCTCAATTTGTCCATGCCAACCAAGATGCCCCATCTAATCTTATCCCATTTACCTGCTTTAGACTGCAGGTCTTATTATTAGTGATGCTTAGTGTCGCAATTGGTAGACTATGGATGCAATGCATGTCTCTCACAGATATAAGACTGCTGGACCACTGCAGTTCTGTAGAAGTGCTGCACTGTCTGACGTTATTTTTCGGATTAGATGTCAAGGCTTTGAGGTGGGTGCAAGAGAAATCGCACAACCAATCTGCAAACCTTCCCCCGATATGTATTATACCCAATATCCTCGTGTTAACATTTATATGATAAGCAATCACGATGAGCGAACAGCTGAGATGTTGCTGTGTAACTCCCATATTCACTTTACCAATCCTCAAACATTTACCTCCCATTCAGTAGTCCTGAGGTTCACCTTGGCATTGCGTTTGGCACGGACATTGTGGGCTGAAGGACCTGTTACTGTACTTTTCCATGTTATATATTCAGCTTATCTGTCTGTGGCCTTCCTTTATTGCTGAAAGTACAACAAGATTGAATGTCTCTGGAGGATTAATCTGAAGCTTAAGGTTGAGGCTGTACTAGTGAAGTGCATTTGCATCTATTTAATGAAAAAGCTTTTTTTCTGCCTGGAGATTATCAGGCTGGACACAATAGCAGTTGTGCCTTGGAGCGATCATTTTATTGTTAGTATGAGGTGCTTTATTTTTTTATAAAGGTGGTTTGTGGCTTCACGATGAATTATATTGTTGGTATTTGTTGCTTAGCCACTGCAAATGAGGGAAACTTTGTTTTTGCAATCCCTGGCTACTATTGTGAAGAAACGTAATGGTGTGAAATCTCCACAATCAAGCTGATCAGTTCATGGTTCTGAACTGTTGAGTTGTAGGAAAAATCAGGAGAAGTTTAATAGCTGAGGTGAAGGCAGAGTGTTTTTTTCCTGAACTCTGGTGCCTCTGCTTTGTCTGTAGTCATTCAGAGCTGAAAGGTTGCCTGGGAAACAAACGTTTCAATCTGTGCATTGTCAACTCTCTACTGTGGTCTCCTGCATTCAAAATGGCCTCTGGTTCTGATGTGTCCACAAGATGTGAGATTGTGGAGTGAACCTTCCCTTGCTCCAACTCACTACCTTTCCAGTCTCTGGATTTTTACCTGTCTTCCATCCTTACCTATGTGCCAAATTACCTGCCATCTGGCAATCTGTTCTACTCTTAATGTGCTCCCTTGATGCAGTGTCCCAAATGAAAAAGTCCTTGTGCATTACCAGACCATGAGTCACCGGGAGCATCGGCTAGTTGTGCTGTACATTTACATCTCTATCCACCTGATGGTGTTTTCCAGTATTTGTATCCACCTTTCTTTACTAATGACTGCAGTGGGCATGTCAGGCTGCAGATGCTGGTTTCTTGAGTAAAAAGCAACACGTTGGAGAAGTCATGGTGCAACTGTATTGGACATTGGGTAAGCTTAAGCACGTTGGTGCAATTCTGGTCACCCCATTACAGGAAAGATAAGGAGGGTTTGGACGGGTTGCAGAGGTCGTTCACCAGAATGCTGCCTGGATTAAAGAGTTTCAGCCACAAGGAGAGGTTGAGTAGATTGGGTTTGTTTTCTCGGGAAAATCAGAGGTTGGAGAGAGACTTGATAGAAGTATATAAAATGATGAGAGGCATAGATAGGGTAGACAGTCAGAACCTTTTTCCCAGGGTGCAAATGCCTAAGAATGGAGGCCATAGCTATAGGGTGACGGGGGGGAAAGTTTAATGGAGATGTGCTATTTTTATGCAGTGGTGAGAGACTGGAAAACATTGACAGGAGTAGTTGTGAAAGCAGATGCGATAGTGGCACTTGAGGCTTTTAGAAGTGCAGGAATATGGACCAGTTGAGCTAGGCACCATGTTTGGCACAAACATTGTGGGCTGAAGGGCCTGTTCCAGTGCTGTACTGTTCCAAGATGTAACGCTGCAGATCAGGCAGCATCTGTGGATGGAAATGGACAGACTGCATTTTGGAAATTAAGGAGGCTCCTGACCAAAAACATCATCTGTCCTTTCCCCCCCACAGATGTTGGCCGATCTGTTGGATTCATCCAATACTTTGTTCTTTGCTTGTTGAATTGACCAGTGTCGATTCGCATAACGCTCAACAGTCGAGTAGATAGCCTCACCACGGAACCCCGTCAGAGATACTGTGGCCCAAGTGGCCTCCTCGTGGCAGTATCAAACTTTGCTTCCACAAATGGCCTGCTGGGCGCTCCACTTCAACAGCTGGCATAGGCTTGTGGGGCCGAATGACGAGGTTATGTGGCTGAGGGGGTCTAGTCTAGTAACCGTCCAAACCAGGAAGGGTTGACTTAACCAGAGAGACTGGAGCCTTAGAACAAAGGCACTTCCACAATCTGAAGAGGATGTGCATTGTTGCTATATTGCTTTTTTTTAATTGTTGGAAGACTGCATAATCTTTCTTTGAACCTAAAGACCACTTAATGGCAGATGAGTCGGGGTTGAGGAAAGAGCTTAATAATCTTAACATCACAGACTACTTCCCTGAACTGATGATGATGGTCTATATCTCAAGGGCTTATATCATCAAATTAATTTCAGTGAGAGAGGCTCTGAAGTGAAAGGTTCTTCTACTAATCTGCTAAACACTTGCTGGATTCCTGGGGCAACAATAATTTCATGCAGATTTTTTTTCTATCTATTAATATTTTTAATGCATACTCCCCCAAACAATAGATGTAGTGATGCTTAATACAGCAGGAGATCCGTTTTAAGGAGATTGTTTGGTAGTTCCCAATTGCAATTGGATTAGACAGTTGAAACACTTGCCCTAGATTTTAACTCTCTTCAGAGATCAAGGTCGCTCGCTTTGTAGGTTTATTTCAGAAGCAATCTGTCCCCCCCCCCCCCCCCTCCCCCCATGCACTTCCCAGACAGTCTTGGTGTGCAATTTAAGCTTGGGTTTAAAGCAGTTTAACTTCTGAGAGGGAAGGTGGTGGGGAGTAAAGGAGGCACTGAGAGATGCGGCAGGGAAGGGCAGAGTGGGAAGGGAGGAGGAAGGCGACTTGCAAAAGGAACTGCAGATGCTGGTTTACCAGAAAAGACACAAAGTGCTGGAGTAACTCAACAGGTCAGGCAGCATATCTGGAGAAAAGGAATAGGTGACATCTCGGAACAAGACCTTTCTTCAGGATCTGTTTATTGCAATGTCAAAAGTGATGACCTGTTGAGAACTAGGCCTTGTGTCCACATTTTGAAGGAAAAGTATACAATGTATCCTCTGATTTAAAAAATAAATGTGAGCCATTTAAATGTATTTATCTTAGAAACATGATGAGGTTTTAAGAGAACATAGTGCATCAATTAACTAGAATGCTCTCTAACTCGATAAAATATATAGACATTGAAAATTTGGGTTTCTTTCGTTGAAAAATCGCTTGATGAGGTGGTAGAATTGTTGAAATTCATGGGTTTATAGCAGATTAGATATAAATGATAAGCTTTTGGTAGGAATCTGGGATTGCAGAAATTGGGAGATCGGAGACTTGGAGGAACTCAGTGGGTCAGGCTCTGGGTGGGGGGGGGGGGGGTTGTTGGGGAGCTGGAAAATAATGGAATGCGGAATTTTTGAAATGAGAGTTGGAGAAAGGTCTTCAGGCAAAGTTGTAGGGCAGCCAAATATATTTCCGGGGTTGGTGTTCGAAGCAGAAACTAACAAAATTGAAAAGGAGACCAAACATGCAGACAAAGAATGGGGTGGAAGTAAAACTGGAACAGAATGGGTAAATGTGACTAGAATTATTTGCTGCTATGTTTTGTTGAAGCTCCTGGAGCTGGTTAGACCTTGTCCGTGTTATAATGTTGCTATTTCTATGTATTTGGGACAAGGCACATACTGCTAAGCTCTTTTGGCTGTTTTTCTGTTATTCCCTGCCAGGAAAATGAACAGCTTATTACTGCAGCAATGCAATGAGATTTAAATAAGCCGATTGTGGAGTAAAGCACATTGACAGCTGTGTTCCCATGCAATTATACATCCGTAGTGTGAGCCAATGTAGGCAAGAAATGTTCCTCCCCCTGAAGATCGCTCCATGGTTTATGCGGACCAGAGTTTCCTTTCGGGGAATATTCATCCTTAATGCCCTTTTTATTCCCCTCTTGGGTTTCAGGCTTCTTGTGTATGGCGTGCACAGTCTAAAGTTGTAGGACAACTTGTTCTATTTGACCTTATTTGATTGTGCACGCCGGGTTGACTGCATTAGTCAAAACAGGGCGGACCACGTGAAGGTTGCAATCTTCCGCCCAGGGCTTCAGGCTGAGGATTGAATACTCACCCCCAGATACTACCTTCGTAGCTGACCCAACTGCACAGGGCCTAGTGGCACAGTAGCTGCCTCACAGAACATATCAAAATAAATGAGAGTTTGTAGCTTAATTGCCCATTTTAAATCGCCCCTAATGTGTAAGGAATAGTGGGATAACGTAGAACTAGTGTGAACGAGTAATTGTTGGGCTCATTGGTCTAAAGGGTCTGTTTACATGCTCTCTCTTCCAATCTCTCTAGGTTCTACCTAATCCAAGTATCTACACGCACACGCCCATACACATACAAACTAGAGCAACTCGGAGGGCCCAAAACATCGTATGTCCAGCACCGATTGTCGAGAGTGTTCTATTGTCATGTGTACTAACAACTGAACAATGAAATTCCTACTTTCAGCAGCATAACTGGCCTGCAAACGCAACACACACAGATAATGTATAACAAACAAAGCAACATAAAGTCAATAGATTAATAACCACAAAAAACCTGTCTTCCTTAGTTCAACCAAAGGTGATCTTTAGAAGTTCGTACTTTGAGGTTGGTGTTTAGAGTTCAAGATAGTTGTTGGGAAGAAGCTATTCTTGGGGGAAAAAAGTGCTGGAGTAACTTGGTGGCTGTTCTTGAACCTGATGGTCATGGCTTTCAGACTCCAATGCCACCATTTTGATGGAGCAGAAATGAGAGTGCGGCCAAAGTGATGTGGGTCTTTGATAGTAGCTGATATTTGCAGCAGCCCCTCCTGTAGACCCCTTCAATGGTGGGAGGTCGGTCCCTGTGATGGACCGCTCGGTGTAGACCACTCTCTGTAGTCGCCTTCGTTTGTGGCCATTTGAGTTGTCGAACCAGGATGTGATGCGTCCAGTCAGTGGCTGACTTTCAGTCCAATGTTTGCCATTTTGTACTATATGTGCAACGATTAAGCATCTAGTAATATAATGTGTGACCATAACAATAAGTCGTTATAATGGTATGCCATTATGTGTAGTTTCTGTCATTGGCTTTATCTAACATTCTAACAGGAGTTGGTCCGCGTTGGATGGGAAGAGACATGTGCGGAGCATAATGACCACCTTGGACAATTGGGCTTAAGTGACTCATTTCTACTTTGCTTAATCTTATGTAATTTATATGTTTTAAAGAATAATAAAGCTTTGTTGTTCAACAGTTCTCTCTGTTCCCCATCTCAGGAGAACTTGTGAAACAAGCAAAATGGAAGATGGCAACAAATCCCTCTTGTTGCAGAAGAGTAGGAGATTGGGTTCACACAGGTCACCATCCAGGATGATGTCTGTCTCGCCTCCAAGAGTCAAGCAGCCTGCCAGAGAGGAGGAGTCTGGTGGGTATCTATCTCTGGCATCAATGCCCTTGTGTGTATTTTAGATGGAAGGAGATGTGTGGTAACTCCACCTTCAGAATCTATGAAAAATCTAGGTTACATTCATGTGAAGACTGTGGTGGTTGAGGATAGAGCGTCCTGGAAATTATGGGAAGTACAAACCAGAGGTTTATCAATCCTGCACCGCATCTGTCCTTTATTTGTCAGATACAAGAATGCCATTGTGTCCACATAGGGGATAAATAAGTACAAAATGCAAATTGCTTTTATTGGGATATTGTTCACCATTGCCAACCTGCCAAGTGGAAAAACCGAAATCTGTCATTGTCTCTCTGCCAACTTGCAATCAAATTATATGTATTCATCTTCCTAATAAAATATGCACACTAATGCTTACAGTATAATAATCTAGTTTTAGTTATGAGATACAGAGCGAAAACAGGCCCTTCGGCCCACTGAGTCCGTGCCGACCACCGATTCCCACACATTAACACTATCCTGCACACACGAGGGACAATTTACACTTATACCAAGCTGATTAACCTCCATACCTGGACGTCTTTCGAGTGTGGGAGGAAACTAAGGATCTTAGAGGAAGCCCACACGATCATGGGGAGACTCTGTACATTCCATGTCTCCTGTTGTGCTCCAGATTCATATTTTGTTTTGGGGGCATTGGATAATGTAGGAGTCTTGACTTTCTGTGTTATTGGAGAAAACAAACTTAAATCTCGATGCAAGTCACCCAAATGCAAAAAGTAGAGGATTTTAGAAAGACTTTACTGAAGCACAGGGATCCCACCTGCTCTTTCCAAATCCATGAAAATATACTTTAAAATGCAATAGTCCTTGTTAATATTCATTCCTCATTTATTATTACAGAAAACAGATTGTCTGATCACAAATTATGGTTTTGTGGGGCCATTTACCTGTGTAGAATTAAGCGTTTAAACTTCTCATGTATTCCATTGGCTATCAGCTGTAGATGGCTCTGAGTTTAGGCTCCCAAATTGTCTCTCCGTAAACGTTACCACTTTGATTTTACCATTAATCAATCATTATTCTGTAATTTGTCAGCTAATGTTGAACACAGCCATAATTACGAGACGATTCGCTCCCCCAGAAGCTTTGGTCTCTCCACTCAGAGTGGAAAGGTAAGACTTTCCTCATTAATGGCTCTGATTATGCTTAAAGTACACATTCAACATTAGGAGTGTACCTATCTCTTTCTTTCATTTTTCCCCTGATTTCTTTTCCAGATTTGGCTGCTCTCTTGTAATAAATTTAACATAAAACTGTCCAGAACATGGAACAGAACACCAGTGTTTGTGCCAAACATGATGTTGTTGAATTAATCTCTTCTACATGCATGTGATCAATATCCGTGCATATCCATGTGCCTACCTAAAAGCTGCTTAAACTCCCCACATATCTGCCTCCACCGTCACCCTTGCCACAGCATTCCAGGCACCCACCACTCACTCTGTTTAAAAAAAAAACTTGCCCCACCCTTAAAACTTATATCCTTTAAACTGTGTCCCTTTCAACTTAATGCTATGGCCTCTAATCTTTGACATTTCCACCCATGGAAGAAAGAGATCTGACTTTCTTCCCTATCTATGCCTCTCATCATTTTATAAACTTATATCAGGTCTCGCTTCAGCCTCCAAAGCTGCAAAGAGATCTAGTTTGCCAACTTCTCAACAAACAACATTATTGCCAAAGGGCCTGTTCCAGTGCTGTTCTGTTCTCTGTAAGATTTTTTTTTTTTTTTTAGAGTTCCAGGCCTTTTTCAAGTCCTATTATCTTCTAATAGAAGATAAAGAAGGAACTGCAGATGCTGGAGAATCGAGGGTTACACAAAAAGCTGGAGAAACCCAGCGGGTGCAGCAGCATCTAAGGAGCGAAGGAGATAGGCGACGTTTCGGGTCGAGACCCTTCTTCAGAGTCTGAAGAAGGGTCTCGACCCGAAACGTCGCCTATCTCCTTCGCTCCTTAGATGCTGCTGCACCCGCTGAGTTTCTCCAGCTTTTTGTGTAACCCTATTATCTTCTTACATGGCTTACACTCAAATGTTGACTGATATATTTCACAAGGCCCTTGCGACTGTCTCCCAGTGTGTGAAGGCACCATACAAATACAGTTGATGTTCCTTTAGGCACACTCAATTAAGTGAAGGTGATGTTTTTCTTTTCAGCCATTGGATAATTCCAAGCCTACAGCCAGCATTCGGAAGGTGACCGCAAATGAGACGAAGAGAAAGGAGAACCCCATGACCCAGAGGCTGACTGAGCTGATGAAGCAACTCCAAGATGAAACTGAGGAGTTAAGGTGACGGAAGGCCATGGTTTGGAGCATGGACCCGATTTCTTACTCTTTTAAGTAGATCCCAGTTTGTCTGACTGTTTTGGTCAGCAGACAGCATACTCTGAATACATGTTGTATTCTCTACTTTGGGGTTCAGTGGCAATCTGAGGTGGCATCTGGCCTGGTGACTACTTTAATCTGCCTGTTAGCAAGCTTTAGGTCAGCAATACTGCATGGAAACGAGCCCTTCAGCCAATTGAGTCCACGCCAAACTTTGGGATAACACAGAACTAGTGCGAATGGGTGATCAGTTTCTCATCCACTCCCTTCACACGAGGGGCATTTTTATCAAGGCCAATTAACCAACATACCCACATGGAGCACCCGGAGGAAACTCTCACAGTCACAGAGGGAACATGCAAACTCCACACAGACGGCACAAGAGACGAGGATCAAACTGGGGTCTCTGGCGTTGTGAGGCAGCAGCTTTACCAGCTATGCTACTGTGCCACTCAGTTGATAGGGCCATGTACAATGTTACTTTTGCAGCCTACCAAATTTCAGTCTTCATGGAGAATTATAATGGCTCGGCAAAATAATAGTTTTCCATCCAATCCTGAATGTTGCCCACTCAGAGAAGCCCTCTGGGAATTATTGCTATCATTCTCATGTAGTGAATCCAGTGAGTCATTCTTAAAAGCTTAGAGTAAAGGCTATAATTGGATTTAATTTGCCCATATTGATTCCATAGAATATTGGTTCCACGAATCCTTCCCTCACCACATATTAACTAAGCCTGCTCACAATGGGAAAATAAAGGTTAAAAAAAGGCAAGGTTACTATTTAAGAACTCGGTAAAGTGGAAATGTCTGGCCAACACACATTGTGAAGGTCCTGAAGCCAGTACCCCAAAAATCTCCTAAGAGGTCAAACCACACAGTACTGGGGGAACTTAATGGGTCAGGCAGTATTTGTGGTTGGGAAGGGACAGATGACATTTTGGATTGGCATCTTTCTGCAGACTGATGCTACCGAATGGTTCCAGGGATAAGGGATTACAATGTGAAAGTTAGATTGAAGAAGTGGTGGTTGTCCTTGGGATTAATGAGGTTGAGAGGAGATTTGATAAAGCTGTGTAAGGACTTGAATGGCTTTGATAAGAATTAACAGTGAATAGTGGTTCTAATGTCTGGTCCTAAATATGTAAACTGTTCTCTTGCACAGTTTGTTCAAGGAATGAGGTAGACTGATTCCAAATAAAGGGCAAAATGTAGAGTGAGAACAAGGGTTTCCTTTTATGCAGAATACTGAGAACCTGGATCTCCCTCTCTATCTGGACAATATGAACATAGAAAAAATGCAGCATGGGAACAGGCCCTTCGGCCCGCAATGGCTATGCCGTACACAATGCCAAGTTAAAGTAATCTCCTCCACTTGTAACATGTTCTATGTCCTTCCATTCCTTGCATATCATGTGCCTATCCAAAAGCCTCTTAAACGCCACCATCAAATCTGCCTCCCCTGGCAGCACAGTCCAGGCACTCACCACTCTTTGGGTGTGAAACAATAACTTGCCCCTTAAGGTAAATCAGGGCTTTCAGCTGTTCCAGGGGAAGCCTAGGTGCCTGTCTACCCCATGTCGACCTCCAACAGCGACAAGATCCTTGAACGGTCCATCGCTTTACATTTGATCACTGATCTTGCAAATAACAGAGATCAGCCTTGATTGCTGAATGGATAATAAGGAGCCCAAAACAATATTACCACCTCCTTCTCACAGATCCCCCGAATATATGGTAGACACAAAATGCTGGAGTAACTCAGCGTGATAGGCAGATAGATCCCCTGGATGTATCATGCGAGTCTGGTGCCTGTGTTGGGGAAAGTGGGAGTTATTTTCAAGTGAAACTCAACGGCGCTGGGATGGTATTGGGCAGTGCTTTTTCTTTTGTAAACTGAACGGTGCCGATATACATATCGTTCCTTGGTGTCTATGGCGGAACTTACTATAAGCCGCTTAACATGTTTAAGGCTCTATGCGCCTAATTTAATATCTTCGTTTTTTTAATTTAATTTTTACAATATTAAAAAAGTCCAAACATTTAAAAATCTGATTTAAAAAAATGTTAAACTTAATTTTTGCAATATTAAAAAATTCCAAACATTTGGAAATCTACTTATTTTTTTCGAAGTGCTGGTTTGCCGAACCGATGAGTACAATCACTAAAAAGCACAGATGTAGCTAGCGTGCGCCAGATGCCAGGAAATTCTAAACTCCATCCTGTCCTTGATGGCGAACAAAGATCTATTCTGATATCTGCTTTCTCCATAGTTTCCGCTGCAGGAAGAATATTTCGCTGAAAGAAGACTCATTTTTGGAGCTGAATAGATCCCTGGTATCACCCGCGTCCACAAAACATCTGGCGAACACTATGAGCTGGGCAGATGTGGGGAGCTCAGTGAATGGGAAAGGTACGCATTCTACCAAGCTGCCAGGAAAGTTTACCTCCAGATTATTGTATGATCCGGGCGGGATGAGATGGGAAAGGTAGACTTACTTTGATGATGCTGGGAATTGAGGTTGGCTGAGCTCTCTCTCTCGCTCTCTCTCGCTCTCTCTCGCTCTCTCTCGCTCTCTCTCGCTCTCTCTCGCTCTCTCTCGCTCTCTCTCGCTCTCTCTCGCTCGCTCTCGCTCTCTCTCTCCCTGTGAATGCACAATACCCTGAATGTGTCTTTGGTTTCTTCTGTCCTTCCAAAGTATTTATTTTCCCTGAAAATTTAAAAACTGCAGATGTTGGAAATTGAAAGTAAAAACAGAGTGTTGGAAACACTCAGCAGGTCTGACTGCATCTGCGGGAAGCGAAACAGAGTCAAAGTTTGGCTGAAGACTCTTTGTCAGAATTGGGAAGATGACAAAAGAATTTTGTTCAGCAGCAAGTGAGTGAGTCTATCCTCATTAACAGCTCACGGTAATTACATTACATTACCTGCCATGGCTCATTCTGCCATATGTCTGAATGATTAAAAAATGCTGTTGATAAAAAGGTTTTGCCATGTTGCTTGTCCCATGACCGTGTGTTCGTGACCTCGCTATAAGATCTATATTTTTATTTTCTGCTCGGGGTTAACTTTTCTATTTTTGATTCTGAAGAAGGGCATCGACCCAAAACGTTGTGAGTCCATTCCCTCAACAGATGCTGTCTGACCTTTTGAGTTCCTCCAGCAACCTTGTGTTTTTCTCAAGGTTCCAACATCTGCAGTTCCTTGTGTCTCCACCTTTCTCCTTTTACCTGCTCTTCCTCCCTCTCATAGAGTATCCCCACACCTGCATGATTGAGCATGGCCATTCATTTCAACTATGATTTGCTATGGATTTTCTTTGGTTGCAGTCTGTACTTTGCGTCTGCACTATTATTGTATTATTGATGATTGTATATATTGTTGTGTGTTATTGAGCCTTAATGATGCAGCAGGTAAGAATTCCATTCTTCCATTGCTGGTACATATGACAATTAAACACTCTTGCCCACTGTAAATTGTCCCATGGTGATATCATGCCAGATTGGATGCATTGGTTCAGATAAAGCTACCATCAACCTGATTGATTTTATTTTCTCTATATGTTCTGCTAATCCTACCCATCCCTTGCTGTGACCATGTGTAGTTTATAGTTGTGCTTTCCTATCTCAAAAGGTATTCGGGAGGCCCAGCTGTCTCATTGCCCAGAGAATTATCCCTCCACTTATCATGGCCATCATTCTGCAAATTTCTATTAGAAACTTTTATTCGAAAGTTTTATTACAATCTAGATCGAAGCCACATCTGGACAAGCAGACCATTGTGAGTGGAAACTGTGTCAATGTTCAGTTTACTCACCTGTTGAATTCTTTACAGGAGCTGATCAAACTTGTGTCAGCGACGGATCACTGAGACGGGATAAACCAATGGAGCAGTGGTCCCTGTTGCCTTCTGAGAGCCATTATAGGCAGACAATGGAAAGCATTAAGAGCTTGCATTCGGGGGACCGCAGTGTACGGCACACACCGAGCAATTCTTTCAACAAGGTACAACTGTGGAGACAAAAGCAAAATGTAGAAGCAAAGAACTGCAGATGTTCATTTAAAAACAAAAAAAAGGTGGCAAGTGCTGGAGTAACTCAGTGGGTCAGGCAGCATCACTGGTGGATGGGTCTCCTCTTCAGACTGATTGTACTAGGGGAGAGATAGGTGCAGGACAAAGACTGGCAAGTGAAAGGTGGGGGGGGGGTTGATTGGCATATGGGTGGACAAAAGCCAGAGATGAAAATAAGGGAAAATTTTTTAAGAAAGGAGAGAAGAGGCACAAAATGTGAAGCCAGAGAAAGGATATAAATGGACGGGGTAGGGAGAGCGGTGTTGGGGGGGGGGGGGGGGGGAAGGGAAGGGGGACAGGACAATGGGAGAAATGCACGTGCATCCAGGTGGGGCATGGGTAAGATAGGGGTGGGGAGGGAGTGACATCGCTGCTTGTTTAGATATGAGGGGAACTCAAAATTGCCCGTCAAGTCAATATAGTCATTGTCAACCTGAAGTAATAATAAAGGCGGAGGTCATAATTTTTAATGATAAGCTGGCACCAATGAGAAGATGATTGCAAAGGACAACATGGCTCAGCAGAAGGGTGCGTAGTCTATAGCTAAGAAGTGCAGGATTGCTTATTCTTCCAGGAGGGAGAAATGCCATGGACATTTCCTTGAACACGGGGAATGTTGAGGAGAATTCTAAACAACGCTGATTTAAACCAGTGATTAAAACTTGAAGACTCCCATGTTCAAGTGAGGATGGATATTGGAATATTGGTGTCACAAACTGAGCGCTGAGTATAACAGGAAATATTTTCACTTGGGTCATTAGAGCGCTGAATGTTTCATTTCTAAGTATATAAAATTTAAAGGAATTTGATACATATTTATGTTTGAGGTTTGTCGAAGATTAAAGAAAAGAGAATAAGGTTGAAATAGGCAGCTCCATTTGAGCAACTAGCACCCCTGCAGGATTCATTGGCTGAAAAACCTCCAACTATTGGAACCAGTTTTTTAGACCAAGTGTTTGTGAAGTCTCATGATTTGTTTACAGCAATCCTGTGCATTCTTTGGGAACCTTTGTACTTTCAAGGTGTTATATCAATTCTAATTGGTGTTGTACTGATTTGTTTAATGTCGGGACACATGGAGTAAGTAAGACTCTCGTGATGTTAGCATTACCACAGTGCCCAAGGACGTGTAGATTGGGACTCTTGGGTGTCGAGGATTTTACATTTTTTTTAAATTTGTGTTTCAGTGGGAGGAAATGGGGATGCCCTTGTTCGGGAATCGGGACCCGTTCAGCCGCTTTACCCTGGAGATGGCTCACCAGTACCTGAAGGAAGAGGATCTTCGAGCCAGGCACCAGTCGGCTCTCTTCCGATTGAGGGAGAAAGCACTGAAGGAGAAAACCAAGGCTGAGCTGGCCTGGCTCGAACAGCAGAAAATGTGAGCCTTCTTTTCAGGTTTGCTAATGCAAGTTTTAGAGGAGAAAGGTAAATAAGAACAAGGTGCTGGAACAAGAGATGGCAATTTGGCCCATCGAGCCCAGAGGCACACAGCTCCATAGCACAGAAAGAGGCCCCTCAGTCCATCTTGTCGAAGCCCACCAAGTTGGCTTAACAGGTTAAACGCAGCCCCATTAACAGCCCCATTTGCCTGCATCCCTGTATCCCTCTAAACACTTCCTGTCTATATATCTGTCCAAATAACACGGGGAGAGGGGTAGGTGATAGAGCAGCGAGTTCGTCAGGGAAAGCGACCATTCAGGCAGGATCTTGCACCTTTCATAGAGCAAGAATGGTTTGCCTGCAGTCCAGCAGGAAGAGGAAATATCTTTATTTTCTCCGATGTGGGCTCAGACTTTCTACTACTGGTGTAATAGGTTGACATCATTCATGGATGCAGAATATGAAATGCTTTAAACATGACTCCTCCATTTTCATTGAATTGTTAAATTCCACAGACATCTCTTGGACAAAGGGCAAGATGATAAAAGGCCTGCTATCATCAGGAAGCAGCGGGAGGTTTTACTGAAGCTACAGAAGGAAAAGGTGAGGAATCCAAATGTGCATTCCCTGTCCAAGACCTTCACATCCCTTTCATCCTCCTGACCCCTCACTTAACTTTACCCCTCGCTCGTCTACCAATACCTTTTTCACTCCATTTCCCAGAGTAGCTATTCTTGCCCCTAGTAAACACCCCCTCCCTTTCTTGCCCCCTTCCTCCATTGCCCCTGTAGTCCCTTCCTGATCGACCCTCACAATCTTGCTTATTTTGCCCCACACTCACCATTGCTTGCTGTCAACCCTGACCTGGTGGGCAGTGTTCTTGTGCTTGAGCTACCATGCGGTGGTTTCCGAAACTGCAGCAATGAGGGATGCTTCACTCTAAGAGGTACTGGTTAATGCCAGGATCAAAGCTGTGTCGACCCTATGCAATCCCAAGAGATTTGAAGACATGTTTTGGAGAGTACGCTGGGGGTTTCTCCCTGACCTCCATGACCATCACCATCTCACTACCACCTTTTCTATCTTCTCCCTTTGCCATCAGTAAGAAATATCACTTTGTTTGTTTGTCGGGGCTTGTTGGGAAATGGTTTTCTGCTATATGTTTGACACCTGAGGAGTGAATATGATTCGGTGATATTTCATGAGCTGAAGTGTTTTTGTGACTGTTTGCATCTGGACAGCATCCTGGCATCTATTTTTTCTTTTAAAGATTTTAACTTTTAGATTTTTAAAATATTTCCAAAGAATGACTAAGATTTAAAAAAATAAAAATTATTAATTAAATTAGGCACTCAGACCCTTAAACAAATTTTAGGACGGGTGATCTACCACAGATGCCAAGGAATGATATGCGAAACTGGCACCTCTTTGTCTATTTAAAAAAAGCACTGATGCGCTGTAAAATGATGTCCTGTAGTGGTGTAAGGCGCCACGTAAATCAAATATCTAAATTGCTTTCCTGAAATTGAAGAGACGGAGTGTCTTGTTGGAGTTGGTGACTGGATTAAACTCTAGTTGTCTAGCTACCTGCACTGGTTTAACAGACCCATTTATTTTTCCAGGCAGAGATCAGACATCTCCAGAATGCCTATCGGGTTGCCCACGAGGAGAGGAAGCTCCTCCTCAAACAGCAGCAGGAGATCTTTAGGATTCACCAGTCAACGGCGAACCTGCAACGGCAGCTGAGCTTATCTGCAACGGGCCCTTGGGTAAGAAGCCATAACACCGCTTTCTGCGGACTCTACCTTGCGCCCACAGTACATCTCAGCTCACGTTCCAACTCGCAACATGTCCTTTTCATCCATTTCCCTCCATTGTATTGGCTCCCAGTTTGGCAATAATTTATCTCGCCTCCCTTCCCACACTTCATGGGAAGAGACATTGGTTAAGGTTCACATTGGGTTGGACTGTAGCATTATGGAAAAAGCGGAGGTGATGCTGTTGGAACAGTTTGACTTTCTCAGTGACATGGGAAACATTTTGACTCCGTTATTGCACCAGATGATAACTAAGGGGTGTGGGATGTGTGCAATGGTCAGGAAACATTTGGCGGAAAAGCTGATCAGAAACATTAACGTTTGTACAAGTCAGCTCCTGCAATTGGAGGGGTGCTGTGGTAAACAAAAGTGTAGCATGCTATGCTTTAAATTGGGTAGTTTTGTTGCTTATGACAAGTGGGACAGCGTACACCAGAAGTGAAAGTGACTGGGATTGCATTCCCAGTGTGTGGTTCATGCTGGATTTCCTGGCCCATCACTACTCTGCTCTCTCCGTCTGCTTTAGTTTTCAGGAGTGAAGGATGCCTCGCCACCCACAGCTGATGGTGAGCCCACACTTCCGACTGGTCCTGAGCCTGACACGGGTGTGGGGGGCTCTCCCCCTTGGTCACTCTCAGGGAGTGAGGACAGTGCAGCCACAGACCGACCAGAGGATGCGCACAGCAAGCTGGATGAAAGGTGAGCTGCCCCATCAATATTTGCTGCTGCGTGCCAAGCCAAGGTCGCAACATTGTATCTCAGATCCTTCCACAGAAGGGTAGAGAAGGCTAATCAATTTCTAAGCCTCTTCAGCCATTTTTAATATGGCTCATAATTATAACAGCTTTCGAGCACTTTGAGTGAGCTGATGTCTTAATAAGTGCCGATTAAATGCAAATCATGAATTCTCCCTGATCCTTTCCTTAACTCCAGTTGTGGCTGTACTTCTGTCACAGGCAAGGAAAAACACTTGCAATCTAGATTTTATATGTAGGAAAGAACTGCAGATGCTGGTTTAAATCAAAAGTAGACACACAATGCTGGAGTAACTCAGCAGGACAGGCTGGTCATGGTGGGACCGCGCATGATGGGTCGTAATATGGTGCCCCTCTTCCCGCTATTTCATCTGAATGAATACTATCCCTTCTCCTGTCCCATCTGAGTGGGTAGAACATTAATGGGGCATCTATGTATCCTGGGAGCCAAGTCGTTGTTTTTTGAGGCTGAACACCTCACTGCCTGAATGTCCTCTAGATTTGGTTGGGAGTTAAGGGAAGTCGCCAGTAGGTAGGTGCAGGGACACAGAATCAGTGCCACATTGCAACTGATCAATTCTACACCAACTCTGACTTGCGAATGACTGAGCTGGGTGCCAGAGGCTTGCTTTTGCATTTCATAGGATCCTTTTTCAAAGAGAGGAGGAGCTTATGAGACGGCGGAAGCAGGCCATGGGCGTGCTGGCCTGGAAAAGACCTTTGGATAAAGAGGAACCGGCTGTTCACAGGACTGAGACGGAGGTGTTGACCTCCTGGAGTCCACGGATCAGGGAGCAAGTACCAGACGCATGGGATCCTTCCACAGGTATGCCATCAGCTCAATTACTTTGTCGGACTTTTAATTTGATCTCCTGCAAGTTCTCCTCTCTTGTGCCTCAAGTCACGCTTCGGTCCTTTTCCCACCACACCAGCCCCGTAACTGCAACTCGGGCTGTCTTCCGATGAAGTGTGTGAAAGGGTTAAGTGTGATATATTTAATCTCCTCTTTTTCTGCCCTTTCATGGAAAATAGCTCCTGCTATTTTACAACCCATCATCGATGCCTCCAAACTCAAACACCACTGGCCATGAATAAGAGGATGATGCACTTGTCCATGATCTGATGGTGTACAAAGGAGAGAATTGCATGTTTTAAAAATTGTTTGTGTGCATACCATGAAGTAGAATATAAAATGGTTTAGATTAATAACTCACTCCAGGTGGGCAGATCGGACCCCCCACAACCAAACTGATTTCTATAGGAAGAACAGTGCAGCACAGGAACAAGCCTTTTGGCCATCAATGCCCGTCTTGAACATGATGCAAAGATGAACAAATTTCCTCTGCCAACATGATCCATATCCCTGCACATCAATGTACCTATCCAAAAGCCATTATCATATCTGCCTCTACCACCAGCCCTTGCAGTGCATTCCAGGCACCCACTTTGTGTGTAAAAAAGAAAAACTGGCCATGCACATCTCCTTTAAATGTTTTCCCTCACTTAAAGCTAACTTCTCTAGTCTTTGTTATTTCCACTCTAGGAAAAAGGTTCTGACTGTCCTCCTTATCTATGCCTCTAATTGTGGATGGGAAGATGCTTACATAGTAACTTCTCAGTATTGCACACTGTAAATTGTTTTTGTCGAAAAGACACCACTTGAATTGTCCAAATGCATTTTGCTCATTAAAACACAGATTAAATCCATAAATTGCGCTTTGAGCTTCTGTCACAATTGCAATGTGGGAGAGGCAGCAGAATGCATGAGCGGAGACGCAAGAAACTGCAGATGCTGGCATCTTGAGCAAGCAACAAAGTGCTGGGGGAACTCAGCAGATCAGGCATCATCTGTGGAGGGAATGGACTGAGCATGTTTTGGGTTAGGACCCTTCTTCAGACTATGGAGTGGAACTTGAAGCTTTCAAATTCTGACACAACTGAGAATGCACCTATTGAACCTTGGCTGATACCAAGCCAAAAACTTGTGTTGGAGTTCAAAATGAACTCTTCCTTTCCTCAACAGGAAACATTGTGAAAGGTGCTAGAAGGAAGCAGGATGAGCAGTGGCTCCCATAGAATTAATTAACAAGAGTTTGATGATGCTTTCAATAAGTATCTTAAGCAGATGAGGGTAACTTACATTTTATTTTAATACTCTGAACTTGGCTGGAGTGTAGTGTAAACAAATCCAAACTAATTGCTGCTAAACCTTCCAGTGATTTGTGTATTTGCCAATTGTTGCCAGTTATTATGGGTTTAGTAGGCAGCAATATGCTTGGCTTGTTTTCACATTGTTCATTAGGGCCTGATCAGGGTCATTTCTCACTCGGATTGTTAGCAGGTTTTGATTCTCATTGAGAGATTAATTGAGGGAGACACAGGAACTGCAGATGCTGGAATCTTGAGCAAAACACAAAATGCTAGAGTAACTTAATGGGTCCGGCCGCATCTGTGATCCTTCTACAAAGCCAGAAAAGAGGTGAGGGCAAGTTTGGCCAGTCTGGCAAGTTGAGGTGGATACAGAGTAAGCAACAAAGGCTAGAGGTGAAAAGGAGCGTCAAATAAGGAGTATAGGACGAGTGATGTGTAAAGCCTGAGGGAGGGATATAAGTAGAAAGGGACATGGATGGAAATATAGAGTGACACAGGAAATGCTGGGTGGAGTCAGTAGACTGAGCAACATCTCTGGATCATGAATCATGGTTAAAGTTTTGGAATTAAGGACTTTGACCTGAAGCATGAACTGCTTTTTCTCTTTCCACAGATGATCTGTTGAGTGTTTCCAGCATTTCCTGTTTATTTCTGATTTCAGCTTCTATATTTAAAAGAAATTCAATTGCTGGAAATTCAGGATGATCCTTGAAATTCTTTAGGTGTTTCGGAAGGAGTTTGTGTGACCATTAGAACAATTTGAGAAAAATTGCATTGCTGTATTTAATTATAAACTTATTAAGTCTTATAAGGATAAAGAACATAAGGTAATGATGGGTTAAATGAAGAGGTTGTAAGGAGATTCATAGAATCATACAGCATGGAAACGGGCTCTTCAGTCCAACTGATCCATGTCCAACAAGATGCCCCATTCAAGCTCGTTCACTTCACTCAATGTCTGGCCCATATTCCCATTAACTTTTCTTGCTTTTCATTCCATCTCTCTGGAGATGAACCCAGTGCTTAGTTGGCTTTTCCAATGTCAACTTTTATGGGTATTTTTGATGATTTGTGCCCTTGCATCATTTTGTTCCTTCACTTCTTGTTACTCAAGGAATATGCAGCTTTCTTCTTCTTAAAATATAACCCCTTCCATTTATCTCAGTTGAAATCCATTTACACATATTTGTGTCTGGCAGTCTTTTTTAAATCAGCTAATGGGTTTTAGTCACTACCAAAGTCAGAATTTATTGCAATTATTAACTGCCTTTGAGAAGTTCATGGTGCGATGCTGCTGTTCTGCCAATGAAAATACTCCCATTGTTTTTGAGGAGCGAGTTCCATGATTTAGAGGCAGTGACAATGAAGGGACAACAGGTACATTCTAGTCCAAGCAAAGATCAACCTGCAGGGGAACCAAGTGTTGGCAGATGGGTGGAGTAAGTGACAAATGCCAGAGGTGAAGAGGAAACAGAAGAGTTTTAGGTTTGAGCAGTGAAATCCAAGGATCAAGAGAAGGAGAAAGAGGAGGCAATAAAAGAGATAGGACATGAGCATACGGTGGAGGGAAAGAAGCATGATGGCCATGTTACAATTCCCAAATGCCTGCTGCCCTGTCTTCAATGGGATAGGGTTTTGGGAAGTGCTGTCAGGAAAGCCCAGACAAAAAAATAGCTGGGTCCCTCAGATGGATAAGCAACACCTGACACTGTTTTGAAGAAAGGCAGGAGAATTCTCCAAGATGCCTGGCCATTTATTTAGCTCTTCAAGCATGATCAGTAAAATTGATGATCTTGCCTTTATCCACAATGTTCAGTGAAAATTAACAGCTGCATCTTCTAAATTACAGCAGCAAGTACGTTTTAAAAAAAAACGTTCATTGGCCTCGAAGTACCTTGAGGCATGTGGAGGCGGATGAAAATCGTCCATAAATACAGGCCAATTCTAGTGGGAATCTCCTTGATTCTACTTTTGCTAATCAAGGAGTGCTCCAGCCAGTGTTGATACTTTAATCATTGCTATTGACCAGCTGTTGAAGCTGAGATCTCTTGTATCTGTATAGAGTGGCATGAGTTATGACACTCCTTTGTGAATCTCTCTCCCTTATTGATTAGATAACTCGAATGTTAAAGAATGCTCAAATTCCCCAGAATCAACAAAGCACATTGAGATCACCAAAGTGGTAACGAGGGGTATGGATGAACTAACTGGAGAGAAGCAGAATGAGGTAAGCACAATCTCAATGTTCTCTACAAATATAATAAATCCAAGGAGCATAAGGAACAGGAATACCAATTGCCCACTGGCCCTTACGCTTACCATAACATTCATTATGATCTTGGCTAATAGAACAGAGAACAATGTCTGTGCTAAATATGATGCTAAGACCAACTCTTATCTGCTGGCACATAACCCATACCACTCCATTTCCTGCTTCTCCACATGCCTATCTAAAAATCTCATAAATGCTACTATTGTATCTGCCTGAGCCTCTGTCGACATCTTGGGGAGGTTTCTGATGGTTTGCTACTGTCTGAGTGAAGAAATTTCTCCTAATTTCAATTGGCCTATTCTGAAACACTGCTTCTTGGTTCCAACCTCCTGAACCGGAAAAATAACCCCTGGCATCCGGCGTGGAAAGCCATTTAAGAATTTTGTATTTGATGAGATCTCCCCTCATTTTTTGTGTAATTTTACATCGCCACTACCTGACAGCTAAGACCTTTGCCTATGTAAGGATGATGCAGTAGGTGAAAGTTTGCATCTGAAAGATTGAGGTGTCATGAACTTTGAAACAGTAACAAATAAACATAAAAAGAGCAAGTCTTATGCTCATTGATGCTGATACTTTGGCTGTCCTGCAAGGAGTTATGAACATCTGCTAATTTACAGAATGCTTCTCCAAGTAGAGGCGATTCATTGTTAGGTTGATCTCCGGACGTGCACCTTTGGAACAGGGAGAATAGTAGAGCAGTGGTCCAACAGTTTGATGCAATTCTGACACCTCCAATCTCCGCACGCCAGCATCACTTACCCAATCCAGAGTTTAGACCATCCTGCAACAATACAGCACAATGCCTGATACCCCAAGTTTAATTATGGCAAGTCTCTTGGTGTTAAAAGTACGAGTGAGATACCCAACCATGACTGACTAATCTCCTCTTTAGAATTGAACTTTGGGTTTTTGAAATTTGTAGTTACAATAATATATTTTACATTGAAAGGTTTTTCATTTACAGAAACCTGCTGAAACTTTGAAACAGATCTCTACAGTTCCAGAACCTTCTGAAAAGTTGGCGATGAAAGAAGCCAAGATTCAATCGGAGAAGAATTTCCTAATTAATGGTAAAAAATAAATCTGCCACATGCCTAGAAAAAGAGAGTTTATGTTGTTGCTATGAATTTTGGAAGCTGTTTATGTTGATGTTCTGGACATGGTTGTATCTGGTTGGTACCATCAATACATGCCTAATTGACAGGTTTGATAATTAATCTTCCCAAAATGTATGTAGATGAGTATCGATTTTTAAATAATACTGAGTATGAGTTTTAAACTAATGGCACAGTTATAGTTAATAAAATCACACATCCCACATCGCCATATTTGCCATGGCCAGTCTTAGGCAGCAGTGAGGTCCCCAGTTGGACGCAACTGGTGATTGGTTCCAGCTACCATTGCCCATTCCCACAACAATTGATAACATTTAATTTAAAAGACATTCGGACAGATATATGAATTGGACGGGTTTAGAGGAATACTAGACCAAGTGCAGAAGTTTGCTCCTCCAACGGTGTGGATTGGGGAGCTGATGAAGCTGTTTTTGAAATCAGGCTCTCCCCCTGACGTCACTGGAAGGTGGTGGAATATTTTGTTTCATTGTACCGTTGGGGGGGGTGGGGGGGGTGGGGGCGGCATTGTGACGCCACTGGAAGTTGGTGTTTTAAAAGGTTTTTTATAAGACTTTATTCATGAATAACCCGGGAGGTGGCAGGGGGTGCGAATAACCCAGGAGGGGAGGGGGTGTGAATAACCGAGGGGGGAGGGGCGGGGGTATGCTGTCTGTGAGGCTGCCGTTACTGTTGGCAACGTCCCATTGTGATGTAATTGTGGCACTCAGCAGCTTGAGAATCCATTGTGATTGGTGCACTGTGAGTGGCATTGTGACATCATCATTGGAAAGTCCTGGAAAAAGGCTGTGTGTGAGAACCGTTTTTTCCCTTTTTTTTTAAACTTGAATTGTCAATAACTTTTGAAATATAGCATGAAATCTGAAGGAAACCTGTTTACTGTGTCGACCGGGTTAATGTGAGTAATCTGTAAAAAATTTAAACTCTAGCGTGTAGCGTTTTGACATAGATAGAAGCACAAACGGAAACTACACACATGCACGTGTGCACACGTGCACGTGTACACATGTACATACACACTCTTATAGGTGTAAAGATAGATCGGCCAAATGCAGATAAATGGAACTGGACCAATGTGCCAGCTTGGACACGAAGGGTCTATTTCCATGCTTTATAGCTCTGTGCCTCAATGACTGTAAAATAGGCCCTTGCGTACGCCATGTGCTGATGCAGAATTATTTCGCATTACAGAGCCCACAGCCAGAGGAACCCACACTTCATCACTGACGCATGAGCTGGCGAGCAGCAAGGAGATAATGGGCAGTGTACAGAGTGAGCAAAGGAGGCGACAGAGGGAAAAGTTAAAGATGGAGGAAGCTGAACTGTGCAGGCAACTGGAGGTTTGCATGTGCCAAACAAGTTTTTGGTTGTGACCCTTAACTGAAACCATGTTGTTGAATTAATATTAGCTGCAGTTTGGTGGATAGCATTCTTGTTTCAAAATCTGGGGCATAAGTTGCACACTGTGGTCTGATAATGGCCACACATATGCTCTGCAGCATAAGACATGGTCTCCTTTAGGTGAGGTATGTGCTTGGGCCTAAAACAGGAACAAACAAATCCTTTACAAGGATGTTGCCAGGTCTCGAGACCCTAAGCTTTCAGGAGAGGTTGAGCAGGTTAGGACTTTATTCCTTGGAGAGCAAGAGGCTGAGGGGTGATCTTGTAGAATTGCATGAAATGAAGATGGGGAATACATAGGGTGAATGCACAGGATCTTTTTCCCAGGGTAGGAGAATCAAGAACTAGAGCACATAGGATTAAGGTGAGGGTGAATGATTTAATGGGAACCTGTAGGGCAGCTTTTTGACAGAGGATGGTGGGCAAATGGAACAAGCTGCCAGAAGAAGTAGTTGAGGCAGGTATAACAAATATCAACATTTCATCCACAAATGCTGCCTGTTGGGTTGCTGGGTTTTTCCAACACTTAATTTTGATGATTACTTCTGTGATGTGGTTAAAGCAGATTGTATTTAAGACTCCTACTTACTTAGATTCAGATTCAGATTCAATTTTAATTGTCATTGTCAGTGTACAGTACAGAGACAACGAAATGCATTTAGCATCTCCCTTTGATGCTGAACATTGATTTGAATGGCTTTGAGTTAGTAATTGGGTGATTGCGGCGAATATTCAAAAGCCAATCGGATTCAGAATGGTGGTTGTTTAAAATGGCACCTGACGGACGTATTTATTTGCTCTGAACTGTTTCTTCTGTCTATGTTTGATAACTTGCTCATTGATTCTCACTGTCATGTTTCTGCTGTTTTTATTGCAGGCCTACGATGAGTTTATCCGTAGGACAAAAGCTGAACTGAATTCGGACACTGATGTCAACCAGATTCAAAAACCTCAAATTAAAATCCCTGCCGCAGCTCAGTACAAGTCACAAGTGGATTTACGTTGGCTGCAGCGGTATAGAGATTATAGAAAAAAAAAAAAGGCTACATATAGATTAATACATTAAGATAATACATATAGATACATACATTCTTCATAATGTGGCAGGCATTACTAATTCCCAAATGGAGCTATCATATTTATCCAATTTTGGTATTGATATCTGACCTGTAAGGGGGGCAATTGATGGTGTTGCATTTGGAACATGTGCTACCATGGGATCACGGCTACCAGTTGCCATGGCGACTTGTCTGTGCTGTCTTAACTCCTTGCCTTGGAAAAGGGACCAGGAACAAATTCAGCTGGGACTCCTGCCGTAGCTTGCTGCTCCTTAACTGTTTCCTTGAAAAGCCACAGATTGTGATCAGGTCAGGGGCAAGCATGGAGAAAGTTGAAATAGGTTACTACCCAGTTATCTTTGAACACATGAAGGATGTTGTGCATTTAAAACACTTCATCAAAGATGGGCATATTTAAGTTCCTGAGCATGACTTTGTGTTTGTATGTTATGGTCATCTGTTCTCTTCCCATTTGCATCCTGGCTGAAAAATGTCGAGCGGTTTGCAGGTAGCAAAGCAGGAGGAACCAAAATGAGAAAGATGAGTGAAGAAAATGAGTAGGGACAAAAAAGGTACAGAGAACCAAAGGGGGAAAAAGTGGACAAGAGAAGTAAAATAAAAATTCAATCTAGTTGCAATGTGGAGTGTGTTAAAGAAAACTTTAAAATACAACACAACGATCGGGTTGGACAATCAAGGCATTATTTAAGAGCGCTAAATACAGTGATCACTGGGAGCAACCTAGGAGATTGCTCAATGAACAAGGACACATCTGCTCCTTATATACAGAATTTCCCTTTAATGTACTGTTTACTGTAGCGAGCACTTTAGGAAATTCTCCTTCTTCCAAATGGTCTTATAACAAATATACATCATGCACCTCTGAAATACACAGCAGAGTAAACACAGCCCAATTCCACAGCATTACAGATAAGCAAATGTCCTGTTACTCTTTCAACGTTATTTTATTATTTTACCATTGCCATTTGTCCTTTGACAGCAGAGAACAGAATCTGACTAAAGTAGACTGCAGTGCGTGTCAGTTACACATGCTCAGTTCCAACCTCCTTTAAAGCACAGAATTATTACAACACATAAAGAGAACTTTAAACATTTTTAAGCACTCTACCTATCCCAATCCCTGTCTTCCTGAAGCTTTGCAACGTACCTTTGACAAGTACAGTGAGGGCAGTCAGGCATGGGCCTCCTCCATCCAATCCCCTCACTCCCCCTGCACTCAGAGAATGGATAGTGTGATATTGTGGACGAGTGATTGTTTCATAATGTAATGGATGTTTGCATGCACATTCCTCCCAAATGCAGTAAATTTAGTGTCTGCTGCACGTCCCTATGCCCAGAACAAAATAACACCAAGACTGAGCTGGAACTGAAGATGCTTCTGAGCTGTTACTAATGAAAGAATTTCTACTTCCATCCAGATCCAATCTCCTTCAGCGTTCAGTAACACGAGGCGCTACAATAGTTCAGTCACAGGACCTGGCTTCAACACAAGGTAGGGCACACAGAGTGGACTGGAATATGAGGTTGTTTTGACCGTGACGCTCAATGCCATTCTTGATTTAAGTCGTTGGCAGCTTCTGGAATTGAGTTTTAGTTCAGCACAAATTTGGAAGGTGCTTTAGATGTTTGTTTCATGATTTGCAATTGCAGATACATTCAGCACAGGATTAATTATACGATGTAAATTTATCGTATAATTTTGCTGTAAAAGCAGTTAAAAATATTTAACAGTAAAAAGGAGATGGAGGGTCCTGACCCGAAATGTTACCTACCCATGTTCTCCAGAAATGCTGTCTGACTTGCTGAGTTATTTCAGCACTTTGCGTCTTTTAAAAAAATATTAAGCATTGTTTTATCCTGAGAAACTAAATTTTTAATGGAGTCCCATTTCACAATTACAGCTGAATAATAACTCTAGCCCTGAAAATTGAACATTAACATGGATATTCAGGGAATGGAGGGGTGTGGACCGTATGCAGGTAGACAAGATTAGTTTATTTTAGCATTATGTTTGGCAGAGAAATTGTGGACCACTGATCATGTTCCTGAGCTGCACTTTCCTGTATCGTATTGCATTTGTGTGTCTCATTCACTCAAATTAAGATCTTAAACCTGCTTTATTTTTTTTTTTTAAAGGAAATCTTGTGGTATCATCTTTGTTTCCAGTTTTCTCTTTGATCCCTGTGCCATTTGATATTCTTGGTATTTAGAGTGGTACAGCACGGAAACAGACCTAAATTGTCGACACTTCCCAAGATGCCTATCTAAGTTGGGCACATTTACCTTTATTTGACTTGAATCCCTCTGAATCTTTCCTATTCCTCCAGAACAAGGGGTCACAGTCTAAGGATAAGGGGGAATTCCTTTAGGACCGAAATGAGGAAAACATTCTTTACACAGAGAGTGGTGAGTCTCTGGAATTCTCTGCCACAGAAGGTAGTTGAGGCCAGTTCATTGGCTATATTTAAGAGGGCGTTAGATGTGGCACTTGTGGCTAAAGGGATCAGGGGGTATGGAGAGAAGGCAGGTACGGGATACTGAGTTGGATGATCAGCCATGATCACATTGAATGGCGGTGCAGGCTCGAAGGGCCGAATGGCCTACTCCTGCACCTATTTTCTATGTTTCTATGTTTCTATTCATGGAGCTGTCCAAACATCTTTTTAATGTTTAGTTTATCTGCAAACAATTCTCCGATATAGAAACATAGAAACATACAAGATAGGTGTAGGAGGAGGCCATTCGGCCCTTTGAGCCATCACCGCCATTCATTGTGATCACGGCTGATCGTCCCCAATCAATAACCCGTGCCTGCCTATAGTTCCTTGTTACTTTCTGTTGTTCAACCTTTGCGATATCTTCAATCTGGCAATAAATCTGTCTTGAGGCCACATCTGCTCTCTGAGGCTGTAAATAGTAAATCAGTGCTCATTATTCCACCAAACCTTTCTGGGTTGCTTTTCCTGAGGTCAGGTTTGAGTGTTGGGCCAGCAAGTTCCAGGCCAAACATTCTTGTAACAACTTATGTGCTATTTTTAATGAAGAAATTGACCATGGAATTCAGCACGGATACCTGTTTGAACTAACTGGCCACAGTTAGTGTTAGAGCACATTAAGAGCCTCGCAGATGAAGTGAGTACAGCGTTTTTTTGTTTTTTTTTAACATTTATTAGAAGTACAGTAAATTACATTAATACACGTCCCGTATATATTATTACATTTATTGTACCCCTTCGTTTTTTAAAGCTATTAAAAAAAGGATAGAGATTGAGAAAATAGAGAAAGTGAGAGAGAATTGTGAAAGTGAAGAAGCGTGACGAAAGGAGAGAAGAAAGACCCCTTAGTCGAGGAATTGGAGAAAGGAAATTAAGAGATAGACCCTAGAAAAGAAGAACGAAAATGACGAAAAAAGAAAAAGACAGTTGCTCTATTGTAAACATCACGCAAAAGGAATATACCAACTTGGCACTTTTCACCCCCCTAGAAAAGTGAGTACAGAGGTTGAACGAGGTTTTATCATCATCTCATTGTCATTTCAGACGAGGCGGCTAGAGAAGTGGCAAAGGCATGGAAATCACAAGAGATAGCTGGAGCTGTGGATTTACCCTTGCCTGGTAGATCTGATTTAGACAAAAAGTTAACCTATGGCTTCAAGTTCCAGCCTCATCCTCCTCCTCCCAATCCCATCGATAAGACGCAGAGTGCAGAAAACCATCACACAGCTGTGCAACTGTGTGTCAATCCAGAGTCACCTGACAGTGTGGATACTGTCATTAAGCCACCTGGCCCACCCACCAACTCCACGGAAGAGACACTACATTGCAATGAGTCCAACTATTCAGCTTGCTATAGAACCAAAAGCCACAATGACCAATTACCTAGAAAATCTTATACTGTTCAAAATGCAGCCATATTTCCATCAAAACCGAGGGAACCATTCTTTCAAGTGAAGTCACTATCGAACACAAGTGATTTTTGGAGCGACCTTCCAACCAAGGCAGCAGATCATTCTTCACAGACCTCCTGTTGGCATATGGTAAATAGCAATACCAAACTGATACCAGACCAAGGGGAGGAATCTGAAATAAATCACTCAAGTACTGTTGTCGTGAGTGCAGAAGACATCAAAGAAAATACGTTAGGGATTCCAATTATTTCTGCCAATATGTCTGGTTTCGCACCTTCCTCTATTCAGCAGCCTCTTTTCGAGATGAGACCAAATGAACCTGCAAGCAAGGAGATGATGGCTGCTCAATCACCCATCTGTGAGCAAGCTTTGGGTCCATTTCCATTGCAAAGCAGCTGCTCGCTGAAAGAGAATACAGGTTTGGCAGGTTGTCAGCAGTCTTTCTTTAGGGATTCCAGCACTGCAGAAACTATTTCCCCAGCTAACGTCCTTTCATTTATTGATGGCGTTTCCAGCTCCGAAGATAAGTCTGATTGGATGGATCGACTCCAACTGGGCAAAAGTGAAGGGCAATTGTTTGTGAAAGATACTTTGTGTGGAAATGATACATTCCCATCTTTACCACAAGAAGTAAATCCTTTAAGAAGTGAAGTGGTATCCTCGCCTAGCAAAGATCAGGCACCTCTCACTGAAGGTATTGAATCTAGAAGTGTTGCATTCCCTTTTTTGAATGCTGAAGGAGTATTATGTAGTCAGCAAGATTTATTGCCAGTTTCAAAGCCCAGTTTCAAAAAGGAACTCTTGGCCATTCCACTCATTGACTCGTTGACTCAGAAGCAACAGGTATCTCCTGTGGCAGAAATCTCATTCATAACTGAGGATCTGCCATCTCCAATGGAAGAAGAAAAAATGCTCAGTATGAACGAGTTGAATTCTCTATTTGACGAATTAATACTATTTGAAACAGAAGTCTCCTCACCTCCTGCTGAAGCTAATATCGCATTTGAAACTGAAGAATTTCCTCCACCACCTGAAGAAATGATCTACCTAAGGGAAGAGCTTCCATCTCCATCACGAGGAAATGACATTGAAGACATAGCACCATCATCTGCTGGCAACTCTTTCAAATACAAATCTTCGCTGAGTGATAAAAACTGCCGGATGGACACTGATGATCTCCAACGCCTTCCTCCTCCGCCTGTTGAAGAGATGGTGGAGGGTAGGAAAGGCAATTATACAGTGAATTGCCCCCTCAGAACAAGTAGAGGCAAGGAAACCTCCACACAATTTTGTGGAGATCAGCTCTTGTTGGAGCCCTCCAGTATCCACCAATCTCAAACAGAAGGAGAATTGGTCAATCATTTAAGGTGTTTTACTATAGGGGAACAAATGCTGGTAGATAATAAGGAGCCTGATTCCTTAAAGTTTAAAGGGCACACACTGTTTGATGCTGCAGAACTGGATAAAGCAGAAGGAGGTCATGACAAAACCTCCTGTGGGCTGAAACACATGGAATGCTTAGAGAAATGTGATAATTTTGTTACTGCAGAACAGCTTCCCCACCGATGGGATAATTCTGATGGCAATACTGATGTCTCTAATAGTGAAGACTCATTCTCTGAAGGGCTACCTATGCAAAACCTAAGAGGTCTAGATGATAGTTTGAGCCAAGCTCATTCTTTTGAAGAGGAACCCGAGGAGGTAAAAAAGAAAAGTATTGCCTCTCAGGCAAGTGACAACAGGCTGATTTCAGACCAAGGCAATGATCTAGAGCTGGAACGGGTAATTTTGGAGTGTGCGAAGGCAGTAGAATCGTTTGCAGGTTCTCAGAAGTTGCTGTCTGCTGAAGTGGAGGCAAATTCGGACTTAGATACTCATCTTAATTCAGAAGATTTAGTCTGCACTTTAGTTCAGCATTACCTTGTGGGCAAAGACAGTGAGCAGTCGGTGAACGATATTGAAGAGTATCTCGCAGAACATCTGGTGGAAGGGACTTTGGGTGAAGTGATCACCTCCGGAGACCTGGAAAATCAGAGCACCCAAGAGGAGCATCAAATCAAGCTTTGTTCTGAACTGAGTTGGCAAAACGCTCGATCAGTTAAAGGACGGATAGGTCACGACAAAATGAACAAAGGTGTTACTGACCACCTCGGCATTGACTGTGTGCAGCTGCAAGATAAAATTAGAATTGCACCCACAGGATGGAGCCAAGAATCCATAGAAAAAGTGACCGAAAATGTAATCACGGAAATCATAGATGAAGCCACGAAAGAATACGAAAAAATCAAGGAAAAACACATTGGAAATGGAGAAGCAAAATTAATTCTCTGCTCTTGGCCTGCACGAGAATGTTTGACTGTGAGTACTGGTATAATTTGTATAAATATAAGTACTTGTTTCAAAATAATTAACTGCACCAGAGGGGAGAAAGGAAATTTTTGCACAACAATCTGGAATGGTGTGTATCAAAGGGTATTACTGGAAGCAGATTTAATAGTTACCTTCAAAGAAGAATTACGTGCAAAGGAAACATTTGATGCTGTTGGGAAGGAAAGTGGGTTGGACCAATTAAGCAGCCCTTTCAAAGAATTGTCAAAGGCAGAGTGGATCTAATTGCGTCCTCTATGTGGCAATAGAGTGGTCCTATGTGGTCCTCTATGCTTTAATGTTTTGCAATCATCCAGAATATTATTGAACAATATTTTATTGTCTCCTGGACCGTACACCAAGCGAGATCCTTTCAATCTTTCAGAGTGATTTAAGTAGACATAAAAGATCTCAAGAACCCCAGGATATCTCTGTTTCCTAGCATTCTCCCTTGAATTTAAAACAGATTGGCTGTTTATAGGAAACTGGTGGTTTGGATTAAGTATCTAATTTCCATATGTAACTGCTGTTACGTATCAATAAACCTATTAATTTGGTCTTTGATTCCACTTTCCCCTGCATTTCTGCATAAAAGTATTTGGAGCCTTTCCATTAAATGTAAAATTAAAATGTTCATTGGACCAATATGACATCTTAAACCATGCTGATGAGTTAGGGCAGCACAGTGGTGGAGCTGCTGACTCGGGATGTGTGAGACCCGTGTTCGATCCTGACTTTTGTTCTGTCTGTGCAGAGTGTGTACGCTCGGTTTCCATCCACATTCCAAAGACATGCAGGTAATTGGCTTCTGTAAATTGTCCCTAGTGTGTAGGACGTAGAACTAGTGTACGGGTGATCAATGGTCCATGTGGGCTGAACAGCCTGGTTTCACGCTGTATCTCTAAAATAAACTGTGGTTTCCCATCTCCAGATCGAAGATAACTCTAAGTTATCCTAGAATTTGAGCACACAATCTAGGGTATGACTCTGTATGATCCTGAGTAATTACTGCAGAGTCAGAGAGTCTGGCTTTCAGATGAGACATGAAACTAATGTCTTGGCTTCGCTCCTTGGGGGTACATGAAAAAAATACATGGTGTAATTTCAAACAAAAGTAGGAGTGTTGTCCCCTGTTTCCCAACCAATATTTATTATCTCAGCTAACAGGTTGGATTATACACACTTTCTGGTCATTATTTCCGCTGCTGTTTCTGCTGTTACCTATTAATTTTCCTTTCCTCACTCTATTGTAATCCACACCCGTGTAATTCTTGCATTTGTTCATGAAAACATGCCTTTATTAATGTTGTCTTTCAATTCAATTCAGACTTACTGTTCCTTGCATTTTTTACATCTCAATAGCCATGCAAAATGATGCATCACGTGGGGATTTGTGAAAGCAGCCAGGATGTAGGTAACAAAGAGCTGAATGTGCTACAGCCCTTCCTGGGCACTAAAACCCATGGACAGATGTTTCTGTTGGACTGTTGGTGTTCTGTTCCCCAGAGGCGGACGGAGGAAACAGTGTTTGTTGTGCCTCATAACTTCACAGATGTCCGACATCTGGCTGGAAACGCTGTCGATGCCCTGTGGAGCCAACGTGGCCAACATCTGGTTGGCAATGAGATAAATGTTTTGGAGTGCCAGAAGGATAAGGATACTGATGAAATGGATGCTGATGAAAAATGCAAGAGAGTATACAGACAGGTGAATGTCATGAGGGTGGGTGGCATCTTTACAGGTCTGGAGCCTCTTGCAGTTGGATCAGACTGAGGACATGAGACATCACACAGAAAATGTACAGATAATTCAGGTAGAACAAAAGGGAGAGAAGAAGATGCTGATGCAGGTAGTTATCTGAGTAGAAGGTGGCTCATAAACATTGTCACAGATCAGTTGGGAAAAATATTTGCCTTTCTGTGTAATAAAGCCCCACAAAATAAAAGGTCTCCATTTTCCAAACTATCTATTGTGCTGGTGTTTCTGAGGAGTTGAATCATATGACATATTCTGTTTTAGGAATAAAGACAAGTACAGGGTTGGTGACTCTGTCGAGATGTGGCCCAGTAAGGACTCTCTTCCTCCTCTCATTGTTGTTGTACATCTCACTCCATGGACCTGAGCACAACATTTTGAGAGGGTTCTCCAGTGCAGTGCTGAAACTGAACCACTCTCAGAAAGGTGGCCTTCTTAAATAGAGGCTTCCTTCCATCTCGTGTGGTTTTAAACATTACAAAGCTTCTGTTTCACATTATTTTAATCCAGCTGTTATTTACTTCTCAGCAGACACCATATAAACAATGAGGCACTAGGAAGTACAGATGCTGGAATCTTGAGCAAAACACAAACTGCTGGATGAACTCCAAGGGTCAGGTATTATCTACAGAGAGAATGGACAGATGATGTTTCAGGTCAGGACCCTTCTTCAAACTGATTCAGCCTGAATGAACCATTCAGTGCGAAGAAGATTCCTAACATGAAATGCCCCCCATCCATATCCTTCGCAAAGGCTGCCTGACCCATTGAGCTCCTCCATCACTTGATATTTTACCACATAAACTGTTTAGGAGGAACTCTGCAACCAAAATAACTAAGGCTAAACTGGCTGCAGATTGCCAGGTTCCCTTCTGTTACTGCCAAATGAAAAGACCTGAAAACACAAGAAATAGTCACATCAATTAAAAGTAATGACACCAAACTGGGGCAGCCATGGTTTCAGCAGGCAGGATAATGGTAGGAGAATGTGAATCAAGTCATACAGCACAGAAACAGGCCCTTCAACCCATGTTATGCTGACCAAGATGCCCCATCAAAGCAAGTCTCTTCTGCCCGCTTTTGGTCCATCTCTCTTTAAACTGTATCTACTCATCTACCTGTCCAAGCATTTTTTAAATGTTATTGTACCTGCCTCAATTACTTTCTCTGGCAGCTCGTTCCATATACCCACCACCCTTTGTGCGGAAAAAGTTGCCCCTTGGGTTCCCATTAAATCTTTCCCTTCTCACCTTAAACCTATGCCCTCTGATTCTTGATTCCTCTACCCTGGATAAAGCACATTGTGCATTCACTCTATCTATTCCCCCAATGATTTTATACACCTCTATAAGATTATCCCTCGGCCTCCTGCGCTTCAAGAAATAAAGTCCTAACCTGCCCAAGCTCTCCCTCTAACTCGGACCCTTGAGTCCTGGCAACATCCTTGTAAATCCTTTCTGCACTCTTTCCACTTAATGGCAAGAGTGTCTTGGTTTTTTTGTGACAGAATGTGACTTGGTTTCTTTCAAAGTTCTTTAGAACTTTGATAATCTGAAATAAGCAGCACTTTTGTTGACTTCATCTTATTTTATCTCCATTTTTGTTCATAGACCATTTTTGATTTGACATCTGATATTTTTCAAAATGTCTTGATAAAAGAACCAAAGCCCAAACTAGATCCATGGATGAAAACCAGGTCTCGTGCTTTAATCTATTCTGGTCATTCTCTCAATAAAGAGGATAAAACGGAAGTAACGGTAAATACTAGCTTTCTTTGCAACAATAGAATACCAGTTATAAATGTGTGTCTGGCTGTAAAATGTCTGTGGTTGTGCAAGACTATATAAATGAAACTTAATTCTCTCATACACTCTCCCAAGTTCTCCTTCCCCCTCTCCCCCGTTCTCTCCTTCCCACCCCCCCCCCCCCCCCCCCTCTCTTTAGTTCTATGTTATCTCACTTTCACATACACTTGAGGGAATTTACAGAGGCAAGTTAACTTGCAAACCCACATGTCTTTTTGGATGTTGTGGGAAACCAGAGCACCCGGAACAAAGCTACTCAAGTTATAGGGAATAGTGCAAAGTCCATACAGACAGCACCCAAGGTCAGGATCAAACCCAGGTTTCTGGTGCTGTTAGGGGGCAGCTGAACCACTGTGCCACCCACGTCTTGCTTTTGCTGAATGTAGGATGAGACTGTTTAATTTGTTGAAGAGTTACCCATGGAGATAAAGATTGTAGGTAGCACAAAATGCTGGAGTAACACAGTGGGTCAGGCAGCATCTCTGGAGAGAAGGAATGGGTGATGTTTTGGGGTCGAGACCCTTCTCGATTTAAACCAGCATCTGCAGTTCTTTCCTACACAAGCTAAAGATTGTGCTGTCCACAGAGAACATCTCCACTTGTGATGGAAGTAGGTTATTGATGAAGTCGCCAAAGATAATGAAGCCCTGAGGAAATTCTGCAGTGATGTCCTGGGGATGGGGAATTTGCTTCCACAATTGACCACCAACCTCCTTTTTGTAACCTCAATTTTACCAAGATTTTTTGATGCCACATTCAGTTAGATGTTTGCTTGATGCCAAGGGTAGTCACTCACACTTTGCTGTAGAATGCAGCTTATAGCTCCATGTTTGGACCAAGGCTGGGATGGGATCTGAAGCCAAATTGTGTGAAGCCCTGATTAGCCACTTTGCTTCAAAGATACTTTGAGGTAGAAATGTGTCCTTAAGATTGATTTATATATATATATATATATATATATATATATATATATATATATATATATATATATATATATATATATATATTTTTTTTTTAAATATTTTTTTATTAGACGTAACCAATTTACAATGTTAAAACAAGTTTACAAACATCAGCTTAATTCGGTATTTATACAAATAACACATTGATAATTATTATCTTCTTTTTTTTAGAAATAAAGACAGGAAGAAAATAGAGCAGTTGTAAATCAAAAAAGTTGTGATTAAATAATAATTTGATTATATATAAGAAAAGAGAAAAAAGGAAATTTTAAAAAAATATAAAGAAAAAAAAAACCACAAACAAACAAAAAGGTGAAAAAATATTATATATATATATAAATGAAAAACAACAAAATATATTGTAAATAAAACTATTACAACTAATAATATCAATAGCGACATGCATATTAATCCTAGTTTGAAAATGAATTATTTTCTTCAAATCCCGTAGGGTACCCGTCGAGCCGTGATGCCAAGAACAGCTACTTCTCTAAATACTGTATATATGGAGACCATATCTGTTCGAAGGAATTATATTTGTCCAATAGGACAAATCTAATTCTTTCCAAATGTAACGTCTCCAACATCTCTGCTGTCCACATTTTAATTGTGGGGGATAATGTTCCCTTCCAAAATTTCAGTATAATTTTTTTCCCTATTATCAAACAATAATAATCAAAGAAATTTCTTTGATTTGCTGTTAGTACCAAATTTGAATCCGGAATTTCGAATATTACTAACTTTGGGTCTGGGTCCAGTTTAACTCTAAGAACTTCAGAAATAACTTTAAAGATTTCTGTCCAATAATAATTTATGTTACAAAACTATGTATTAAATTTGCTTCTAAATTCTTACATTTATCACAAATAGAGGAAACATTAGGAAAGATACTATTTAATTTAGTTTTCGAATAATGTAATCTATATAATACTTTAAATTGTATCAATGTGTGTCTAGCATTTAACGAACACCGATGTATTCGTTGTAAACTTTCTTCCCAATTTTCTTTTGTTATAGATAATCCTATTTCATTTTCCTATGCTTGTCGATATGTTTCAGTTATTGGATTCTCCCTATCCAGGATAGTGTTATATATATATATAAGATATTAATTTTTCTGTATTTGGGTGCAAGTTAAACAGTTCATCTAATAATCCTAGTTCTTTATTTTTATAATCTTGTGTAGTTGATTTAATATAATCTCTAATTTGTAAGTACCTAAACAAGTTATCTGAAGACAATCCGTAGATATCTTGTAACTCCTGAAATAAAATAAATTTTCCTTTTCTATAAAGGTGCTCTATCCTTTTAATTCCTAAATTATCCCAATGTCTAAACCCCCCATCTAATATAGAGGGTTTAAATAATGGGTTATTCATAATTGGTAGTCTAAGTGGGAGATTATCTAAATGTAAAGTCTTAACTATTTGTTTCCAAATGCGTCTATTATTATAAATTATAGGGTTGTCCCTATAAATTTTTTTTTGTACTTTTTGGGGCAAAGAGAATCGAGCCTACGTTGAAGGTAAACAATCTTCCTTTTCCATCTTTAACCACATTGGTTCATGATCCATATTTACCCACCAGAAATTCATATTCTTAATCTGGACTGCCCAGAAATAATATAAGAAATTTGGGAGTGCTAATCCTCCATTTATCTTAGATTTACATAAATGTTTTTTACTTATTCTATGATTTTTATAGTCCCAGATAAAACTATTAACAATATTATCAATTTTGTTTAAATAAGTATTCGGGAGGAAAAAAGGAATAGCTTGAAACAAATATAACAATTGTGGTAAAAAAAAACATTTTTATAGCATTTATTCTACCAATCATAGATTTAGGAAGTGTTTTCCAATATAAAAATTTTTTTCTAAGTTTATCTAATAGTTGGGGATAATTAGATTTAATTAATGAGTTATATGATTTTGATACGTTGATTCCTAAATATTTAAATTTATCTAACTATTTTTCGTGGATATTGTTGTAGTATATTTAAATTTATTCCAGTTATAGGCATAATATCACTTTTGTTCCAATTAATCCTATATCCAGAAAATGTACTAAATTTAGTTATAACATTAAACAGCTTAGGAATACTAATTTCCGGTTTTGTAATATAAATCAAAACATCATCTGCATATAAAGATATTTTATTAGTTGTTGTATCAGTATTAATAACCATATATTTCAGGTTCCGATCTAATTCTTTCCGCCAAAGGCTCTATCACCAAAGAAAATAATAAAGGCGATATCTGACATCCATGTCTACATCCCCTAAAAAGCTTAAATTTAGCTGATAATATTTGATTAGTTAATATTCTTGCAGTAGGATTCGAATATAGAATTCTTGCCCATTTACAAAATCTATCCCCCAATTGAAACTTTTCCATTATATTAAATAAATATGACCATTCCACCTGATCGAATGCTTTTTCTGCGTCTAACGATATAACCGCTAATTCTGTATCCCATACTCTTTTTGAATATATAATATTAAATAAGCGTCTAAGATTATGGGATGAATAACGTTTTGGAATAAAACCTGTTTGATCGTAATGTATTAATTTAGAGATCACCAGACTTAATCTCCGAGATAAAACTTTAGTTAATATTTTTTGGTCTGTGTTTAAAAGAGCAATCGCTCTGTATGATCCAGGATCTTCCAAATCCTTGTCTACCTTAGGAATAAGTTTAATTGTGGATTCATTTAAAGATTCTGGTAATTTTCCTTGTTCATATGCATATCTATTTATATATTGTTGATTTAGATTTTTTTTTCCCCCCAAGTCTTTCATCCAAGATAAGGTGACCAAGTTACTAAATCTGGACAGAAATGACCTAGAAAAGAGAAGAATACAAAAGCTGACCAAATACAAGAGCAAAAGGGACCGGGTGGACATCATTCTGGTAAGGAAGTGGCTACTGGCTGTTATCTTATTCATGTAGTTTCTGTAAATTAATTGAAACACATTCAAATGTAAATTAAATTTGTATTTCTTGGTCCACCAAGTACCTGTAGTATTGGAATAGTTGACTACTTCAATGTTGCAAAGCTTTCTAATAGAGAAAGAGTAAGCGCTTGGAGAGAAGAGAAGAAGGGCTAACTCCAGCTCCACTCTGCCTGTCCCGCCGGGTTAACCGACAGCCCTGGACTGACGGTCCGCGCTGGCTGTAAGCCTGGGACTGCCACTGCTCCGGGCCGGTGTTCCGTCAGTCCAGGGCTTTTTTTAATATTTCAAAATAGACTTTATTCGAGTAATAAATATATACAATATATCAACCGTGCGAAAAATCCATCCGACATTTTCGGAGGCTATACAAATTGTTCCATACAGTCTATATACATTGCTCAAATTTCGCGAATCGATCCCCCACCCGTGACCCTCATGTGGCCCCCCCGGCATGGGACACCTTCCCTTATTTTGAGGGGCGTCTCCACCATACCATGCCCCCCATGTCCAGCAGCGGAAGGACCCTAGACTGTGGCCCTCCCCCACCGAGCCTTGGCGTTGGCTACACCGAGCTTCAGTGCGTCCCTCAGCACGTACTCCTGCAGTCTGCAGTGGGCCAGTCGGCAAAATTCCCCGACGCACATCTCACTCTGCTGGGTGGTGAACAACGCTCGGGCAGACCAAAGAGCGTCTTTCACAGAGTTGATGACCCTCCAGCAACACTCGATGTCAGTCTCTGAATGTGTCCCTGGGAACAGTCCGTAAATCACAGAGTCCTCTGTGACGGAGCTGTTTGAAATAAAGCGTACCAGGGACCCTTGCATTTTTCTCCAGACTCTTTGAGCAAATCCACACTCTGCAAAGAGGTGGGCAACTGTCTCCTCTCCATAGCAGCCGTCCCGAGGGCAGCGTGCGCTGGTAGTGAGGTTCCGACGTTGCAGGAAGGATCCTCACCGCCAGCCAAGCCAGGTCTTGGTGCTTGTTGGTGAGTTCTGGCGATGAGGCATTTTGCCAGACAAGCTGGGCAGTCTGCTCAGGGAACCATGCCACCGGGTCAATCGAGTCCTTTCCCTGCAGTGCCTGCAGGACATTCTGTGCTGACCACTGCCCAATGGACATGTGGTCAAAGGTGTTGGTCGGTTAACCCGGCGGGACAGGTAGAGTGGAGCTTAGCGCTTCTTCTCCGTGCTGGCTGTAAGCCTGGGGCCACCACTGCTCCAGGCTGGTGGCCCGTCAATCCGTGGTCACCCCGGACATCTCTGGCCAGTCCCGGACAGGGATGGGACACTTGGGAGGGGACGAGGACGGTACAGTAGCAATTCAACAGTGCTTGCAGCACTGGAGACCCGGGTTCGATCCTGACTACGGTTGAAACGCATCTGTACACACGCAGCACTTCAGCTGCCGAGATTGTCTCTCCGCCGGTCCAGTCTCTCTCCGTCCCCCACCCGCATCTGCCCCCTCTCTCTCACTGTTACACCCCACTCTCCCGCAACGTGGTACCCCCATTCCCCAGATTAAATATATTTTAATATATAAATTATGAATAAAGATAAGAATTTATACACAGTTTATACAGCCAACACTTCGTTCGCTTTTTCTTTATCATGAATGACCTTTGACAAATCCCATGATTCCATGCGATTTTCAGTACACTGAACACGTTTATTCAAAAGTCTCCCAAAGATAAACATCCTTAACTTTGGAGAGTGTTATTGTGGTTGGGTGTCTAGAAGAGATATTAAAATGCAAACAGTCTGCTGAGGGGTGACCTGAAACGCCATCAATGCTGTCTCACTTACTGAGTTCCTCCAACACTTTGTTTTGCTCAAGGTTCTAGTATCTGCAGTTCCTTGTATCTATCTATCTCAGGGCTGCCAACTCTCACGCTTTCAGCGTGACAATCACGCCTTGGAACAAATTCTCACGCCCTCACGCTCATGACCGAGTTCTCACGCTGAGTTCAGTCACTGCGCCAGTTTGTCCCTTTGCGCCGCCTGCCAGCAATCTGTGCGGTCTGGGGAAGCACGTCGGTTGACGGCTGTGAGTGACGTCGCTTTTCTTCTCTTCTCTTCGCTTTGGTCGAATGTGCAGCTGCCGACGGGGGGGGGGGGGGGGGGTTACGACGACCACAATGAGGCCAAACATCTAGGACAGGGTTCGGACTATGGGCACACGGCCCGTAACCCGAAAAAACCGCGTATATTTTTTCGATTCGTTTTCGCGGGGTTGGGGCAGGCGAGCCGACCTGGGAACTGCAGCCAGTCCCTGGAACACGAGCTGACCTGGGAACGGCAGCCAGTCCCTGGGCACGCAGAATGCCATCTTGATCAGTATGGACAAATTGGGCCAGCCATGTACATGTTGTATAACTGACTCTATGCAGATCTGACTGGGCTTAGAATTACCATTTAAGCAAAATTGCCCTCACTTTCCCCATTTTGATTCTTGAGATTAATATCCCTTTGTTCTGTTAACAACGTTAAAGTACTTTTGACGTAGAGTCAGGAAAGGGAACATGTTATTTTGTTTTAGTTTGCTTTAATTTGTTAGTTGATTTTTTGTTAACTGCCATAATTTCTGAAATAATCTTAAGGTATCTTAACTGTTATAAAGCAGTAATAAGTGATTTTTGTCCAAACAATTGGAACTTGCATAAAATGTTTGAATTATTAGTAAGGCTGCCAACTCTCACGCATTTCACAAAATTCTCATGCTCTCATGCTGATCACAAAATGATATAATGAGAATAGGACCTGTTTTGCTTAACAAATAGTGTAGGAAGGAATTGCAGATGCTGGTTTAAACTGAAGATAGACACTAAAAACAAGAAAAACTCAGCAGGACAGGCAGCATCTCTGGAGAGAAAGAATTGGTGATGTTTCGAGTCGAGACCTTCAGCCTGAAGAGGTTGAAAACCAGCCATAAAACACAATGACTGGGCATGTGTGTTTTCCAACTAAGGGCAGAAATCAGAATCATGTGTTCATCTTTATTCACGTGACACCATAATAAATATATTACAGAAAAACTAATTTAATGGGGTGGCACGGTGGTGCAACGGTAGAGTTGCTGCCTTACTACCACATGGGTTTTCTCTGGATATTCCGGTTTCTCCCATATCTGAAAGAAGTGCAGGTTTGTAGGTTAATTGGCTTCTGTAAATTCTCTCTGGTGTGATGGATGGAATTGGTGTATGATAGATTGCTGCTCGGTGTGGACCTGGTGGGCGGAAGCGCCTGTTTCCATATATATTTTTACATATATATCTTAATTTCATTGAACCATATACGATTGAATATGTGGCATTATTTTCGTCTTGTTTCTATATTCAAAGGGTAAGGTTGAAACCGTCTGAAGAAGGGGTTTGGCCCGAAACGTTGCCTATTTCCTTCGCTCCATAGATGCTGCCTCACCCGCTGAGTTTCTCCAGCAATTTTGTCTACCTGCTGCACCTGTTGAGCAGAGCCTGGTTCTATTGTGGAATGTAATTTAGCCTAACCTTATTCATACCTAATCCAATTTAAAGCAGAAATGTTGCATCCAATTGTAAGTTAAAAGACTCGCTACAGTATGCACCAGATTGCACAATTTCAAGCTGAAAAATGTAAAAGCTCCTTACTGTTGGAGGGGGAACACCCCCCCCTCCCCCCCCCCCCCCCCCCCCACCCAGCAGTTGCTACACTCCCTCACTATTTATCAATCTCAACTCTCACCCAATGTTGGCTGCCCTGTTATCTATAGATATAAAAGTCTCGTCTTGTTTCTATCTATCTAATTATTTGTTGTCCCAAGTGATCTGGGACCTACGTCAAAACGGTGCAGTGTAGTGCAATGTACATTGTAGCAATCTAAGCACACTCAGTCATGCCAGGCTGCTAGCACTAGAAAGTGCAATTACAAGCTAGAATGTTGCTATCCTTTTATTTTAATCCTGGCAGCATAGAAGGAGGGTGCATTAAAAAATATATATTTTAAAGTCAAGTACACTGAATTTTGAATAAGGTGAACTGAGCAATCCCTGCGCAGTTGGGGGCTATGGGTGAGTGGTGGAATCTTGCATTGGGAGAATGGGTTGCGTTGGGGGAACAGGTGAGTGGCGTGCAATATTGCTTTGGGGAACAGGTTGCATTGGGGGACCAGGCCTCCCATGGGGGCTATGGGTGAGTAGGTCCCAGTTGGTCTATCTATACTATACCCCCCCCCCCACACTTCCCCACACTTCCCCACTCTCCCATAGCCCCTCAACCCCCCCCACACCCTGGCCCCCACAACCCCCCCGCACCCGCCTCAACCCAACACCTCCCCTCTCCCCCCTCCCCTTCCCCCACACCACCCCCTCTCTCACACCATGGTGGAATATTGCATTGGGGAATGGGTTGCATTGGGACCAGGCCTCCCGTGTGACTGGGACCCAACCGTTGTGCCTGAATTATGCCAAAATGGTACACGGTTGCGCTTTTACCTTGATTACCTTGCTCACCATTGTCCTGTGGTATGGTGTATCAAAGTTTCATTCAGATTGATGTTATATTTTACAAGTTATTCACATTTTTAACTTTACAAAATCCCACTTTGAGAAAAAAAATTCCATCTGCACTGGCAGTTAGCAGCTATGATGTCACAATGGGATTGTAGCCCTGCCGCTACAATGTTGCAAATCCCAGGACTGATTCCTGGAAACAAGTACAATTGGATTATTTTTTTCCTGGCAGCACGTGCAATTGGGTTTTTTTTTTAATTTAAAAAGAGGGAGGGTGAATAAGGGAAAATGAGCCAACCCTGCGCACGTGGGGGCTATGGGCAAGTGGTGGAATATTGTATTGGGGGAACGGGTGAGTGGTGAAATATTGCATTGGGGAACGGCTTGCGTTGGGGGACCAGGCCTCCCATGGGGGCTATAGATGAGTGGTGGAATATTGCGTTGGGGGAACGGGTTGCGTTGGTGGATGAGGCCTCGCGTGTGTCAGGGACCCAACGGGTCCCACTTGGTCTAGTGTATATATAATACTAAAACTCTCATCTTGTTTGTTTGTGATTCTGCATACGAGTCAGTGAGTGAGATCCTGAACTTATGCCAAAACGATACATGATAACACTGCCATTTTGGCCCACCTTACTCGCCATTGTCCTGTGGTATGGTGTATCAATGATTTGTTCAGATTGATGGTATTCTCTTGTTCTCTCCCTCTCCCCCTCCCCCTACCTGTACCCCTAACCCTACCTCGAGTGGGGGAGGAGAGGAAGTGAAATGTTATTTAAATATTGTGTTTAGTGGGGGAGTGGAATATGGGAGAGGTGAGGAGTGGGAGATAAAGGGGCTGTCCCACTGCGGCGACCTAATCCGCGAGTTCTGGCGAGTTTACCCTCAACTCATATTCGCACTAGGTCCTAGGAGGTCTTTGTAACTCTCCTCATGCTCGAGAGTAGTCCACGTGTACTCGAGACCTCAGCTAGTGCGCGGCGTGTTTTTCAACATGTTGAAAAATGCTCAGTAAGTTAAAGGTTACCCTGGAAAAAATCGATACTTTTTTTACTCGTAGGTTTAGTCCAAGTAAGTCGTAGTAGGTTGGCATGTTATTCGTAGGTAATCGAGGGTAGTCGAAGTTAGTCGTAGATTGTCTTCAACATGATCGAAGAGAGGTCAAAGGAGATCGAAGGAGGTTGTCTTCACTCTCCACTATTCGGTGTCCAAAACAATACAATACCGTTTATTGTCATTTGAATTTTCCCGAAGCTAGTCGAAACTCGTCTTCAACATAGTCGAAGGAGGTCTTCTACATAGTCGAAGGAGGTCTTCAAGATGACATTTTTTCAATCTATCCTAAACTCTTCTAAACTCGCCAATTAGGTCGCCGCAGTGGGACAGCCCCTTAAGGGGGGTAGGGAGGGGAGAGGGGTTATGGAGGGAGGGAGTGACTAAGGGTAGGGGAAAGGAGGGGGAGGGAGGGGAGGAGGAGAGGGGAGAGAAGAGGGAGGGTGAAGAGGAGGGGGAGGGAGTGTTGGGAGATGAATGGGGGGGATGGAGGAGGATAGGGGTAGGAAGAGGGATGGCGAGGCGCAGTTGGGAAGGGTTGCCATGACTCACGTCGCAACGGGCATCTCTGGCGTCACAATGGGAACCCGTCAGCCATGCCTGCACAATTGGGGGCTATGGGTGAGTGGTGGAATATTGCGTTTGGGCACCAGCCCTCCCATGTGACAGGGACCCAACGGCTCCCACTTGATCTGGTTTCCTTTAAAATGCAAACTCTGTGTTTTACCAATAATCCTGCTAACTGCACATGCTGTTGGGGTGGTGTAAAAACTCATGGGGAAAACAGTCGCCCCTCTAATGTGTAACAGATCAATCATGCCCAGTGACCAAAGGTGGTTTTGAGACTGCACTGTAAGCAGCAGTGATGGGTCAGCATCGAGTGCTCAGCCAGCTGCAGTTATCAGTTCAAAGATGCTGTCACCTGGCCAGCAACAAAGTTTGATAGAAATAAAAACTACCAGCGATGATTTTCAGCATGCACAAGGTATATTCTTATTTTAATTTAATTTTTTTATTTATTGGAAGCAGTGTACAAAAATGTAAACAGCGGCATATGACATAATACAATTATTGTACAGCTTCCGTTTTAATTTTTAGCTAGAGATGAAAGAAAAGGAGAGAGAGAAAGCAAGAGAGAGAAAAAAAGTGGATGTGCAAGAATAGAACCCCTAGACTACTGAATTGGTGTAGCCAAAGAGTGAGTAAGTAAAAGAAATAACAAAGATGTAGAGAAATGGAAAGATAAAAACTGAAAGAAAATCAAAAAGTGATGATATACCTGCTTCGTATCCCTCCCCACCCATCACCCAACCCATAATTAAATTTAACTCCGAAATTGTGTTGCATCATACTATTCTTGTAATAAATCAATGAATGGTGTCCTCTTCGAAAAATACTCTGGTTTTTCTGTTAAGACAAGTCTCATATTTTCAAGCTTCAGCATCTCAGACATGTTTGTAATCCACATTTTGAGAGTAGGGGCAGATGTACACAAGGAATATTCTGTGAGTTTATTTCACGTGGGTTCTGTAGCTTTCAACATGATGTCCTCCGTGATGGCTTGTGTTGACAGTTGAGCACAGAATCAAATGAATGACCCCTTGATTTGCTGTAAATATATGCTGCATGAAGGCAGGGCCCAGTTCATTTTGCTGGACTTGACATGACAATATGTGCAAATGACTTTAAAAATACATTTAGTCTGATATATTTGGAGATTAAAGGTTTTTGATGGATATCGGCCAAATGCAGGCCAATATGCCTACTGAGCCTGCATTGGTCAAAGTGGGCTGAAATGCCTGTTTTGTGTTATACTGCCCTATGATTCCATTACATAATTACCTTAAATGTATTTGTCTCTAATGGAAAAATAAAACTAGTTAAAACTAAACACTTGTGGCCACAAATCTAAAACTGCTGCAGCTGATCGAACTGCCTCTTGCATACACAAATGAATTGTGCACTCGGACTTGTAAAAGGGGTTTTAATGCATTAACCAGTGTCTCCTCCTGTCTTTTCTCTGTGCCTTCTGTTGGTTTCAGGCAGTCAGACAGTCTGTGGACGCCCGCCTTTGTGTAGCGTAATAGAATTCTGGGAACAGCTGGTAGTGAGGAGAATTGTCCATTATGATATCATTGCAGCGGTACCTCCTAATAAATAATTCATTTGCTTCTCTCTTCCCCCCCCCCCCCCAACTTTGCCATGATCCATCTGTAACTATTCATACTCTAAGTTATTTGTAAATTGTGGACAATTGACTGAATGCGGTCAGAGTTTGTCCTGCTTGTGTATATTTCCCAATTGCAATAAAATACACGAGGCTTTGTGTTGTATGAACAATTTCACTGGTATTCCATGATACACAAAGTACACTGGAGCCTACAATGTACTATTTACCCAGAGTAAAACAGCATGTAACTACCCTATCTAAAACACAAAAGGAATCATTCTAGGCCAAATGGCTACTCATCTGTCCATTCCTCTTAGCATTTAAATAAAAATAATAGAAATGCATTTAGGCTTAGCCAGGCGTACCTTTCACCAAAGCGTTGATGCAATCCAGCACAACACAGCATATTAGTTGAGCTAATTCCTGGGGTAATTATCTCTACCCTGAAGGGAATTCCTCACTGAAAGTAGAAAGGTTGCACGGTTCTGTTTGAAGGAAAGGGAAATGTGTGAACATTGCAGATGACAGAGGTGAAACTGTCTTCTTCATTGGTTCAGCCCTAGGAACAAGGATGGCTTGCTTCAATTTCTACCTCCAAAACTGCAATGAAATCATTGTAGCCCAGGTTTCTACCTTGGGCTTGCATCCACTGAGTGTTGACAGGGGTCTTGACATGTCAACTGAGTGGGTGAGTTGGGAGATGGTGCATTGCATTCACCATTTTTGCTGGGCTTCTGTGTGCTCCCTGTGCATGGACTCAAGATTCTCAGCACTATTCTAAATGGACGTTCTACGTTTCAAATGATTTATGTGCCAGAAGCCCAGTTTATGAATCTGCCGACACACTGAAGACAGTGATGAATTTAATCAATAATGGCTGCCTTCATTGAGAGAGGGCTCCGCACAAATGGGAAGGGGGTCCATGTTTTTCCAGGGTCTCGCCATGAATCATTAAAGGGCACTGTTGAACAATGGGAAGGGGGGGGGGGGGGAGGAATGATGGCAAAGGATCTTTGTTTTCAAGATATTTTGTTTAATGCTTATTCATTTGCACACTTCAGTGAATGAGTCGACAATAATCTGAATGTTAATTATGCAAGTGGTCTCCGAATGGTGCAGCTCAATGGAAGTAATGTGGGTTAGATAGTTTCCTCTTTGAAAGAAGAAGGATCCCGACCTGAAATATCACCTATCCCTGTCCTCCAGAGTGGCTGTCTCACCTGCTGAGTTTCTCCACAACTTGGTGTTTTACTCAAGTTCCTTGTGTCTCCTCTTTGTGTTGTACATTAGTTGCACTTCATTGGGATAATTGTTGTGAGTGATGTGTAGTAATGTAATGAGAAAGATGCCAAAAAATGATGCAACCTTGCTTATCACCAGTTTGCACTAAAATTGTGTGTGTTCTGGGTCCATTGGCTACCTTCATGGCACGCCTGTCTAACATGGCAGGCAAAGGGGCAATATGAAGTTCTGAGAGCAGTCACTTTTGAAGAATACTCCAGAGGATCTCTTGCCGCAGTCTAAGGATTTTGTCAGGTCAAAATGGCATATGATTGCTGGAATTTTTTGGAAATATGGTGTGACGGTTATGCCCATTGTCGATCAAGATGAGACGATGCAGACTGTGATCATGTGGAATCTGCGAAGGTGATTGAGGAAGACCTTCAAATTATTTTCCCTGTGGCTGGCAGAGACCTCTCTGCCATTACAGTAATTCAACTTATCTCCTTTTGTAAAAATGGTGATGACAGCTCTGAGATCCCCCTAATGTTTAGTTTGGAAACAGCGCGGAAAAGGACCCTTCGGTCCACCGAGTCTACACCGACCAGCAATCCAGCAAGTTAACACTATCCTACACTAGGGACAATTTTTACAATTATACAAAGCCAAATTACATAAAAACCTGTACGTCTTTGGAGTGTTTGAGGAAACCCGAGTTCTCGGAGAAAACACGCGCTGATGTATTCTGCTCTTCCCAGATACTGTACAGGAGCCTGAACCATCTTCAGTTGCTCTCTGCTAAATCTTAGAACTTCAACTGGATACTCGCAACTTTTGTGGATAAGGCTAGCAGCTGATATGTGTCCAGTCTCAACCAGGACAAGTGCCTCTGGTGTTGGATTGGGGTTTGTAGAGTGATGGGAATTTAATTTCATCAACCTTGGCCAATGAGCAATATTGCAATGGGCAAAGAGTTGTGCTGATTTGGTTCAATAGTGGGAAGTAGTATTGGCTCAGTTACATGTGAAAGAAATCTTAATTTATTTTTTCCATTGAGTGCCATTTTGGAGAAGTTTTCAATACATGGATGACCCAATACTGCACTATAATTTGAGGACAATCATGGCCACTCCTTCTCCCCACTTCCATCAAACAAGAGGTATATAAGTGTAAAAGGCACACCTCCAAATTCAGGGACAGTTTTTTCCCCAGTTGCTGTCAGGTAACTGAACCATCCTCCCTACAACTAGAGAGCAGTTTCAAGTTGCTATCTACCTCACTGGAAACCCTCGGACGATCTTAAATCGGATTATACTGGACTTTATCTTTCACTAAACATTCCCATCATCATGTATTTATATAATGTGGGTAGCTCGGTTGCAATCATGGCCAGTCTTCCTCCTGAAAGGTTAGCACAGGACAAAAGCTTTTCAATGTATCTTGGTACACCTGACAATAAACTAAACTACCTCTGCCCTCCCAGCAAGAGCAGCCCTCTTCACCCCTCCCCACCTTCAGTTCAGAATGTGACATTGGATTTACATCTCCCGCAAAATGCTGAATGTCCAAGTTCAAAAGGGCACAAATGCTGACTTCATTTAATTTCAATTCAATGTGAGGTTTTTTTAGCACTAAATTCTGCTTCATTGAATTATCTTTATTCTTACCGATAACAGCATAAACATACCCAGCTCATAACTATTGGATTTTCTGAAAAAAGTGAATTACACCCCAGGCTGACAAACAATACCTTTAAACACAGATGTCTGTAAATGGCTGCCATTGTCCTTGAATGGATGTCCCATCTGACACATGATCCTATTTTTAGAATTGATGGATGTGTCTTGCCATTGGGAATCATTTTAAATGCATCAATTTGATTAGTGGCTGGCCTTGTGTTGAAGGCTTGAGCAAAGCATAGAAAATGGACAAGGCCACACCATTCGTCTGCTCTTGTGGAGCTGGTCACAAGATGATATTGTCGCACCTGTTCTCAACACAATAATCAGCCAGGGCAGATTGGGTAAAGACGGATTCCATGAAGGCCATATATTAAAATAAATAATCTTGTACGTCATGAGTTCAGGGTTAAGGATAACGATGCGTATTTGTTATTTTTAACTTTTGAGGAGATTGGCTGCTCGGGGAAAAATAAAATACATTTTACGAAATACAAGAACAAGGTGTGATTAGAACTGTTTGCTCAGGTGGTGGATAATGTGGATTTGTTGGACCGTAAGAACTGTTTCCATGTACTGTGCTACTGATACTACTATTTTGTGTATTTAATGATCAGCAAGTTTATTCAGTGGCAGTAACCCTGAACCATGAACATGGGCATGTTACTCTATGACCTCAAGCAAAACGCAAAGTGCTGGAGGGAACATGGCAGGACATGCCGCATTTGTGGAGGGAATGGACAGACAATGTTTCAGACCAGGACCCCCCCCCCCTCCCCTTCAGAAAAATTGACTGCCTCTATTACCTCTCCAGCCAAATATATGCAAGCATTGAAATCCTGCTCTAACCACAAGTCCTAAAGGAGCACTTTCAGTTTCTTCTGTGAGTTGACCATTGTCAGAGATGGCCACTTACGTGCCAGCTATATTACGATCTGGTGCCCCATGTCCCATACCGAATAGGACTGTCTGCATCGAATTACTCCTATGCCAATGCTAAATTGGGTGCGGTCGGTGGAAGTGGGATACAATCGGCTTCAGTATTCCTGGGTGAATGAGTAGGAAAATCAGAGTACCTGGCTCTTGTTTTGCCGAGATGGGCATAGGGCAAAAATCTAACTGGAGCCCTGTGTGGATTACTGACTTGCTGACAGAGTGAAGTGTGATACTTGATGTACCAGAGATCCTCTGACATCTGTTATAAACTGCCCCAGCTAAATGGAAACAAATGCAAACTGATAGTGCTTGTCCAGTAAAGATTATAAAGTGGTATTGAGTGGATAGTTATCTTTCCGTGGGGGGGGGAGGGATAATATTAGTATCAGTTTAACGCGAGAAAGGGAAAGTTGAAAAGATGTGTAATGCAAGTCTTTTGGACACAGGGTGCTGGGTGCCTGGAATGTGCCACCAGGAGAGATGGTGGAATCGGATACAATAGCAATGTTTTAGAGACGTCTGAACAGACATGAAAAGGCAGGGATACGGATAATGTGTAGGCAGATGGGATTAATCAGGTTGGCATCATAAAGAGTTGCATAGTGGCAATGTTGATAGAGCTGCTGCCTCACAGCGCCAAAGACCTGGGTTTATCCTGACTTTGGGTGCTATCAGGGTAGACTGATACACATTCTGATGCACTAATGCACATTCTCCCTGTGAACCTGTGAGTTTCTTTCGGGTGCTCTGGATTTCCTCCCACACGGAGGGAGTGGATGGGAAAGTGGGTTAACATAGAACTAGCGTGAACGGATGATCAGCGATCAGTGGGGACTGTGCTGAAGGGCCTGTTTCCATGCTGCATCTTTTAATCAGTCGTGTTCTTTGTGGGCACGGTGGGCTGAAGGACGTGGTCCAGTGCTGTATTAATATTCTCACAATACTCTCCTGTTTAGATTCAGGAACTGCATGAAGAAGAGAGTGACTGGGTGGAGTATGCTGCTGATGAGCTCACAGTGAAGATGAAACTAACTGAGGACATCTTTAACATCCTGGTTCAGGACACAGCAAATATTCTCAGCACCATCTATAGCAAGAGGCTGGCCGAGCAAGAGTTCATCACCTCTACCACATGACATTTTAGGCAATGTTTCATTGACAATGTACTGGCAAGACCAGATGAAGAACCAGTTATTAACATGTTTCTCAGAATGTTCATAATCACCACTTAATGTGCAATATTAAATACAGGCAATCTAGTTAACGCTGAGCAAATGGATATAACGGCCTGATTTGCACTGGGGACAAAGTATAACTTGCAAGTTGACAAGCAAGGTGATGGCCATCCATTGACAGTGGCCTTACCATAGCACGGAGCACCCACTTCTAGATTGAAAGTTGTGGGTTCAAGTCTGCCACAAGGACTGTACAAAATCCATGTGAATATAGGGAATGTTGTGGTACAAGAGGTGCAGTTTTTGAGTCTGCTCTTTCACGTGGATTTTAAACTTATGCTAGAAGGACAGAGACATTATCTGATTTTGGAGGAAATAGAATGTGCAAAGCTACGAGGAGAGCAAGTACCAGGATTGCTCTTGGGTAGAACTGGTATGAACCTGACAGTCTAAGTGGCCTTTTGAGAGATGTAACTCTTCTGTGAAATTGAACAGAAATGAGTGCTGAGTGGATTATTCTCTCTTTTGAATCATTCACGAAGGCACTAAATTAGCGTTACCAGAGATGCATTTTGGGTGGGTGACTTAATTTAGTCACGTAGCTCGCCTTAAGTGTTTAGTCAGGCAGGCGTTTGCTGGTTGTTTTCTGTACACAGGTGTTAAATGAAGTCTATTATGGTGGAACGTAAAACAAATGGAACTGAAATATGAACTATACGCATGCCAGACTATGCTAGAGTCTTGTGTGCTCATCTTTTTCTGGCAGTTAAACCTCCTTAAGAAATGTATGGAACACAGCAGATAAGTTTGGAATTCTTACATTTAGCTTTTAACTACCTTCGTAACTGTAAAATACCTTCACAACTGTAAATGGTTCATATTTATTGGTATCCTGCAGGACATGGCTATATTAAGCGACAAGGAGTCTGTTGTGGTGCTGGGCAGCTGTTTAGTATCTGCTCAACATGTTCTCTGAATGCTGTCCAATAGTGTGAATGTTTATATCAGACATTATCAGTGCTTTATTTACTAGACAAAAAGGTGCCAGAATGTACCATTAGTAAACATGTGTCACGTTGCCAGAAAACAAAATAATGTTTAACTTTTTAGAGGCGCCCACCATCATAAAAAGCCTGGACATTACACACCTCAAACATTCTTCAGTTGGAGATTAAAGTGACTTGTACTTTAAAGGAAGTTAAACCTAGAACATGGAACAGTACAGCACTGGAACAGGCCCTTCTGTCCCCAATGGCTGTGCCAAAAATGATGCCAAGTTAAACTAATCTGCCTGCACTTGTTCCATATCCCTCCATTCCCTACATATCCATCCAAATGCCTCTTCAACAACTCATTTGTATCTAACTCCATCACCACTCCTGGCAATAAATTCCAGGCACCCACCTATCACAATAACTCTTAATTATTCAAATTATTCAGCTGTAGAAATGTTTCAGATATTTTTAATTCCCTGGCATTGACACAAGGCATTAGGTAAATTAAAACATCAGGGACCTGGCTGTGCCTTGTTTTTTATTTCCCTCCTCAGTTTCTGAGCCTTGGGATGCTGTTGCCATGACTCCAATCTCCTCGGTGACAGAGACCCACTCATTATAGCACATACCTTCCAACCTTGAAAGAAAATGAGAAAATACAGGAAATATTCAGCAGGCCAGGCCTCATCTGTGGGAAGAGCATCGGAGCTAAGGTTTCAGGTCGAAGACCCTTCATTAGAGACGGGAAGTTCCTGTGCTTCTACTATTCTATGTTCTATAAGAGCAATAAGTGTAAAGGCTCAATAAGCATGAGATTTATAAAAGAAAATGGAATAATTGTACAACTTTAAACCTTTATGAAGATGGACACAAAATGCTGGAGTAACTCAGCGGGACAGGCAGTATTTCTGGATAGAAAGAATGGGTGACGTTTCGGGTCGAGACCCTTCTTCAGACTGAAATGTCACCCATTCCTTCTACCCAGAGATGTTGCCTGTCCTGCTGAGTTACTCCAGCATTTTGTCAATCTTCAGTATAAACCAGCATCTGCAGTTCCTTCCTACACATTTAATCCTTTGTGAAATTAGAACTAATGTTAATTAGAATTATACATGTGGAATTATATATAATTTTAAGCAGTTATAACTTTTACACATAGTAATAATCTCATTGGAAATGCTGTTTTATAACAATTAATTATTACAAATATTCAGTTGTAGGCAATTGATGGTGTGGCAGTGATATCAGTTATGTTATGAAAATGGACGATTAATTTTTCCATTTTTACTATTCATAACATTGGGTAAATTTATCCTTATGAGTTGAAGAGCCAACAGACCTGATTGATCTAAGTTTCTCAATTTCAAAACCGAAAACTGACTTTTGTTGCACTTTATAACTTTGGTACTAAATGGTTTGACTTTCAAGGTGGTTAATGGTCATGACAAATTTCCAACTTTATTTAGATCAATGGAAATTAATATTCCGTTATTTCATGTTGAGCTCAGTCTTTTCTTGGTGCGGATTATTAGGGGAAAGTCTAAAGTCTAAGGAGAGAAAATATTGAGCTCAAAACTAGTGTTGAAGTAGGGTCCTGACCCAAAGCATCTTCCATACATTTCCCTCCACAGATGCTGCCTGACCTGCTGAGTCCCCTCCTATTTAAATTTTTCCCAAGCACTGATGAAATACATCAACTTCCTACAGCATTTTGCTGCAAGAAACAGACAGCATGCTATTATTCTGCTTTGAGGGAAATAATAATCAACGTTAAATTTTATATTATTCACCATGTACCTATGTCATTGAGTGATCTGTTTTGTTATTCAAAGGTGATTTGCATGAGCTTGTATTGTATATTTATTACTCAGATTTTAATTTTTAACAAAGTTGGACTATGATACCAATTAACGAATCATGATAATTCACTTCGGAAATCTTCCAACTGAGTAATTTAATTGTTCAAATTATGGCAAGGCAATCATTTAAATAATAATAATGGAAACTTTAAAATTCTATATATATCCCTTGGAAAATTCTTATTACATTGTATTTTTTAAATCATGTTTGTATTTTTATGAAATAAAGTGTGCAATGTTTTGGTAACAGCTGGAAATCAGCTTGTCCTTATTTTGTCCTGAGCGTGGAAGTGTGGAAGAAATGTTGGTTCTGCTCTGGTCTGGCCAATCTTTATTTCCACATTATGAAACAAAAACGGATTAGTCATTTGCATATTTTAGGAATTTATTTTATTGCTATGTTTTTGACATAATGAACAATTACAACTCGGAGAAACTTAGTTAACTGCAAAGTGTGTCGGATATCAGGAAAGGAATGCGAAAAGCATCATCGAAAACAAAATTGTTTCTTTTCTCGTGCGCTAAATGTTGCGCCCTTTACCCATTATCTCTGCACTGTAGACAGCTTGATTGTATTCATGTATGGTCTTTTCATTGACTGGATAGCACGCAAACAAAAGCTCTTCACTGTACCTCTGTACGTATAACAATAATAAACTAAAGTAAACTATCTTTGCTTCCATTGGACTTTTAGATGATGCAACAATTCCATAAAACAAATGCAGACCTAACATGAAGATGTATTGAATATATTTCTGGTTACCCTCCATGCAAAGGTGTCACAAAGGTACTGAAGAGATTTACAAAAATTTCAGGCATAAAGGATTTCAGCTACATTTTGTTTATGATACAATTGACACTGCAGAGTAGAAGAGGTCTATTTTACATTTTACATGCTGAGACCTGAAAGCTCAAAGGAAGATTAAAAACGTTTTTAATTCAAGTTTGAGTGTCCTATGTGTCAAAAGGCTGAGATCAACATCCACATGATGCTATTGCTGACACTGTATCAGATTTTAGCAGCTAGATGAACATTGTGTACCTTACAAAACATAAATGTTTCAGGATAAAATTGTTTGCGGAGTCCAGAATATGTAAGTACAAAGGAGGCTGTTCAATTAGAAGAAACTGAATTTTACACTAACATTTGATATTGTCTCTGCAATGAAGGATTTTTAAATCTCCCAATGAAAGATCAGAGCATGTTCTGGGATAGCTCTGTGGCATTTCCAAAAAAAAAGGAAAGTACATGAATAAGAATAATTATTGTGGAAGCACAAAATTAAAATGTCTTTGATGTAATATTGATATGAAGAGACAAATGTTTGCTTGAAAGCCAAGCAAGATGATGTCAAACCGAGTGAGTGCCTGGAATATGTTGGCAGGGGTGGGTATGGAAGCAGACAGGGTAGAAACATTTCAGAGGGTTTTGGATGGGATATACATGGAATGGAGGAACATGGATCGTGTGCTGGCTGAGGAGATTAGTTTGTCTTGGCAGGTTCATCACAAACATTATGGGCTGAAGGGCCTGTTCCTGTGCGGTACTGTTCCATGTTCTGTAAAACCAAACAAAAGTAAAGACATAATAAACACCTGATTTACATACAACTTTAATCCTTTGTGAAATTGGAATGAAAGTTAATTACTGTAGGTAGTTGAGCTCAATACTAGTGTTGAAGTAGTGTTGAAGTTCTGACGCAAGGTATCATACATTTACTTCCCTTCACAGATACGGTCTGACACACAACGTCCCTCCAATCGTGGGCTTCTCAACCACTGTTGAATTCACAGCATGATTTTCATCACTCTGAACTCCAATCATAATCATACTTTTATAGCCAAGTATGTTTTGCAACATACAAGGAATTTGATTTACCATACAGTCATACCAATAAAAAGCAATCAAACACATTAAATGCATTTTAACATGAACATCCACCACAGTGGTTCATCCGCATTCCTCACTGTGATGGCAGGCAAAAAAAAGTTCAATCTCTCCCTTCTTTGTCCTCCAGCGGTCAGGAGCCTCCAACCTTCCGTTGACAGGACGATCTCACTCCTGTAGCCAGCGGCAGGCCTCCTCATCGGGGCGATCAAGCTCCTGCATTGGGGGGGGGGGGGGGGGGGAGGGGAATCTCAACTCCCCCGCGCCGGCAATCTATCTCGGGTCGGGGCTAGACGAACGTCGTGCGGCTTTTGGAGTTTCCTGATGTCGGTCTCAACGCAAGACTGCAAGCTCCTTGATGTTAAAGTCCACAGGCCGCGGTTGGAGCATGGATCCCAGGCAAGGAATTGGCTCCGATGGTAAGTCCATATTCGGTGGTGGGGCTCAAAGTCAGTCCCGAGCAAGGCCCCCAGCTCCACTATGTTAGCGCAGAGGGGCTGGAGATACGATCCAGAAAACAATCGCATTTCCTGAATGCCATGTAAATGGGCTGCCACCGTGTCTATTTTTTCCTTTTATCCTTTTCATCCATGCCTATCCTTCTGTTAATTTATTGTGTTGCACAGGGAGCCAAATGCAACGTAATTTCGTTTGGAACTGCATATATCAATGTATTTCTAAATGACAATAAAGTTTGTTTGACTTTTGACTTGACTTGTAAGAGATTGGGAAAAAAAAGACAAAAAGAACAGACAAACTGTAGGCGAGGCTGCCATAGAAGCGCCACCGCGTAAGACGCAAAAAACTGGAGTAACTCAGCGGGACGGGCAGCATCTCTGGAGAGAAGGAATGGGTAATGTTTCGGGTCCGGACCTTCGGAATAGTCACGACCCGAAACGTCACCCATTCCTTCTCTCCAGAGATGCTGCCTGTCCCACTAAGTTACTCCAGCTTTTTGTGTCTATCTTCGGTTTCAACCAGCATTTCTTCTTACACACAATGAACTTTTACATCACTTATTGGATTACTAAAGGAATTAAGGGATATGGGGAAAAAGTAGGAACAGGGTATTGATTTTAGATGATTAGCCATGGTCATATTGAATGAGGATGCTGGCTCATAGGGCCAAATGGCCTATTCTTGCACGTATTTTTTCTATGTTTCCATAACTAGTTTCCCCCTTCCCTGACTCTCAATCTAAAGAAGGGTCTCAACCTGAAACATCACCCATTCCTTCTCTCCAGAGATGCTGCCTGTCCCACTGAATTACTCCAGCTTTTTGTGTCTATCTTTGGTGTAAACATAGCATCTGTAGTGCCTTCCTGCAGATTTCTCTGGTAAAGTATCCAGCCTCCCGTTAGGTAACAGGAGCGACGGATGCCTCCGTGACGTCAGGCCGCGGCGCGGGTGAGAGGTGACGTCACAGGAGTCCCGGTTGCCCGGGCGACGGACGCCCCGCCCCTCCCCGTGACGTCAGGCCGCGGCGCGGGTGAGAGGTGACGCGGCTCGAGCGGCTGGCGGCCGTTGGGAAGATGGTGGCGCCGGGTCGGGGCAAGTGCTCGAGCTCCCGTGCTCTGCTCGCCCTCACCGCCGCCGCCCTCACCCTGCTGGGGCAGATGCTGCGCCACGGACACGCCGCCAGCCTGTACGGCGGGGAGGACGAGGTGGTCATCCTGGAGGCCCAGGCGGTCAAGGCGCTGCTGGCCAACTCGCCCAGCGCCTGGGTGGTGGAGTTCTACTCGTCCTGGTGCGGCCACTGCGTTAGCTTCGCCCCCACCTGGAGAACGCTGGCCCGCGATGTCCGAGGTGAGGCCCGCAGGCGGGACTAACACCGTTACCTCGGGGCACACTAAGTGCTCGACTAACTCAGCAGATCAGGCGGCATCTGTCGGAGAACAAGAACAGGCGACGTGTGTAGGAAGGAACGGCAGATGTTGGTTTTCGGCTCTGAAGAAGGGTCTCGACCATAAACGTCGCCCATTCTCTCTCTCCAGAGATGCTGTCTGTCCCGCTGAGTTACTCCAGCATTTTGTGTCTGAACAGGCGACGTGTCGGGTCGGGACTATGCAGAAGAAAAGAAACCTCGCCTACCACATGATCTCCTGAGAGGCCCTTCTTCAGACTGATCTTCAGACAAGCTCCTGACCATAAGCGACACCCAGATGCTGAGATGTTGCCTCGCCCGCTGAGTTACCCCAGCACTTTGTGTCTTTTTTTTGTAAACTAGCATTGCAGTTCTTTATGTCTCCAGTTACATTGGGATTGTCCCGGTACTGACTCTGACTATGAGCCTTGATCTGTGTGTGTTATGAATGTTTTGGATTTCCACGTCATTAAAGCCGCAAAACATGCCGTAGTGTCACAATCCGTCTATTAAGAGAGAGAAGAGATTGCAGTTGCTGGAATCTTGAGCAAAAAAAAAGTGGTGGATTAACGCAGTTGACCTGACAGCATCCGTGGAGGGAGTGGACAGACAATATTTCAGGTCAGGACGCTGAGGTCCACTTACTCCACTGATCCGCTGAGTTACTCTAGTACTTAGTGCGTTTTTTTGTAAATAGTCAAGTCAAGTCAAACAAACTTTATTGTCATTTAGAAATACATTGATATATGCAGTTCCAAACGAAATTACGTTGCATTTGGCTCCCTGTGCAACACAATAAATTAACCGAAGGATAGGTATGTATGAAAAGGGTAAATAGACAATAGTGGCAGCCCATTTACATGGCATTCAGGAGTCTGATGGCTCGTGGGAAGAAGCTGTTGCGGAACCTTGATGTTCTGCTCCTCATGCTGCGGTATCTTTTTCCCGAGGGCAGCAGAGTGAACAGTCCGTGATGGAGATGTGTGGGGTCCTTTATGATACTGCTGGCCTTAGACACACAGCGTTTGGTCGCAATATCCCCGATTGAGGGGAGAGAGGTCCCGATGATTTTTTCCGCTGTCCTCACCACTCTCTGCACAGACTTCCAGTCGGAGGCTCTACAGTCCCCAAACCAGACAGAGATACAGCTGGTCAGAATACTCTCTATGGTGCCCCTGTAGAAAGTAGTGAGGATGGGATGGGGGAGATGAGCTCTTCTCATCCTGCGCAGAAAGTGCAACCGCTGCTGCGCTCTCTTAACAGTTGATGAGATGTTAGTCGACCAGGTCAGACTGTTAGTGACCTGCACCCCCAGGAACTTTGTGCTACTGACCACCTCCACATCGCTGTCATTGATGTGAAGTGGTGTGGGACTGTGCCGGGTTTTCCTGAAGTCGACGATAATCTCCTTTGTTTTCTCGACATTCAGGATCAGGTTGTTCGTATTGCACCAGTCCACCAGTTGTTTCACCTCCTCCCTGTAAGCCAGCTCATTGTCGTCCCTGATGAGGCCCACCACTGTTGTGTCATCTGCGTACTTCATGATGTGGTTTGTACTAAACCTGGCACAACAGTCGTGAGTCATCAGGGTGAACAGCAGTGGACAGGACGCAGCCCTGAGGGGAGCCGGTGCTTAGAGAGATGGTATTGGAGGTGTTATTTCCAACCCTCACAGACTGAGGTCTGTCCGTGAGGAAGTCCAGTAGCCAGTTACACATGGGGATGCCGAGGCCCAATGGAACCAGTTTGCTTATGTGCTGCTGGGGGATAATGGTGTTGAATGCTGAACTGAAATCCACGAACAGCATTCGCACATAGGTGTTTTTCTCCTCTAAATGTTCCAGGCTCAGATGGAGCACGGAGGATATAGCGTCCTCTGTGGAGCGGTTTGGCCTGTAAGCAAACTGGTATGGGTCGAGTGTGGAGGGGAGTCTGGAGGTGATGTGGTCCCTGACCAGCCTCTCGAAGCACTTCATCATTATGGGGGTGAGTGCTACAGGGCGGTAGTCATTGAGACATTGTATGTTGGATTTTTTTGGCACAGGTATGATGGTGGCAGTCTTGAAACATAATGGGACGACCGCCTGGTTCAGCGAGGTGTTAAATATGTCCGTAAGGACATGTGCCAGCTGATCAGCACATTCCCTGAGCACCCGCCCTGGTATGTTATCAGGGCCTGCCGCCTTTCGCGCGTTCACTCCTTTTAGGGACCTCCGAACATCCACTATGTCAAGACTGAGTGCCTTTTCCTCACAATGAGGAATACCTTTGCTTGCAGGTGTGTTATTTAGTGCCTCGAACCGACCAAAATAGTTGTTGAGTTTATTGAGGAACTCAATGTTGTCATCACAGGGTGGTGAAGCAGTCTTATAGTCCGTGATTGATTTGATTCCCTGCCACATGCGCTTGGTGTTCTTGGGGTCATGGAAGAAGCTCTGGATTTTCTGACCATGGGCACGCTTGGCCAGCCTGACGACTCGGTTCAGGTTGGCTCTTGCGGATCTGAGTGCCACCACGTCGCCGGATTTAAACGCGGCATTACGTGCTCTCAGCATTCCACGTACCTCTGTGGTCATCCAGGGTTTCTGGTTGGCCCGTACAGTGATGGTCTTGGTGACACAGACATCCTCAATGCACTTCTCCATGTAAGCAGACACGGACGCAGCATACTCCTCTAGGTTGATGTGTTGGCTGACAGTTGCAGCCTTCTTGAACACGTCCCAGTCCGTGCATTCAAAACAGTCCTGTAGTGTTGCCATAGATCCCTCTGGCCAGACCCTAACCTGCTTCACAGTAGGTTTTTCTCGGGTCAGCAGGGGCCTGTATGCAGGAATTAGCATCACAGAGATATGGTCTGAGGAGCCAAGGTGGGGGCGGGGGACTGCCTTGAATGCCTTCTTGATGTTAGTGTAGGCTAGGTCCAGTGTATTGATTCCCCTGGTTGCAAAGTCTACATGCTGGTAGTAATGTGGGAGAACAGACTTCATGTTGGCCTGGTTAAAATCCCTTTGATTTTAACTAAAATCCCTAAAATCATTTGATTATTATGTCTTTTAGTTGCTCTGAGTGATGTACTTGGTGTGTTGGTGATCAGGATAATCTGGAGGGATGGAAGATAAGGGGAATGTTGATGGTGAGATGCTGCTGTAAACAGCTGCAAGTTCTTCCAATTAATGTACATTCTTTGTGCTGTTGAGGAGAGAGTTCTATGATCTAGATCCAGTCATGATGAAGTACTCTCTAATCAAGGTGATACTCTACCAGCAGGGGGACCAGGTCAGAATGTTCCCAAAAAACAAAGTGTTGGAAGAGCTCACCAGGCCAAGGTAATAGACAGACATTTTATGTCAGGAACCTTCTTCTTCAGGCTGATTGTAGCAGGGAGAGGAAAACTGGAAACAAAAATGGAGGGTTGCATGTCAAGTGATAGGTGGATAAAGATGAGGGGATTTTGATTGGCAGAGTGATAGAGTAAGTGATAAAGGCGAGAAGTGAAAATGTGACAAAAGGGTATCAGATAAGAAGTGGAGTGAAATGTAAAGCCAGAGATAGGGATATAGTGGAAGGGGACAGGAGGGAACAAGGGATGGGATAGTGAGGGTGGGGAGAAGGGATGAGATAATGGATGCACATTATCTCATCCATGCATAATGGTGGGGAGGGTGCCGAGGAGGGGGATATAGACAAGAGAAAATCGGTGCAGGAGTAGGCCATTCAGCCCTTCGAGCCAGCTCCGCCATTCAATATGATCATGGCTGATCATACCCAATCAGTACCCTATTCCTGCCTTCTCCCCGTTTCCCCTGACTCCGCTATTTTAAGAGCCCTATCTAACTCTCTCTTGAAAACAAACAGAGAACCTGCCTCTGGGGCAGAGAATTCCACAGACTCACAACTCTCTGTGAGAAAAAGTGTTTCCTCATCTCCGTTCTAAATGGCCTATTCCTTATTCTTAAACTGTGGCCCTTGATTGTGGACTCCCCCAACATCGGGAACATGTTTCCTGCCTCTAGCGTGTCCAAGCCCTTAACGATCTTATGTGTTTCAATGAGATTCCCTCTCATCCTTCTAAACTCCAGAGTGTACAAGCCCCGCGCTCCATTCTCTCAGTATATGACAGTCCCGCCATCCCGGGAATTAAAATTAACCTTGTAAACCTACGCTGCACTCCCTCAATAGCAAGAATGCCCTTCTTCAAATTAGGGGACCAAAACTGCACACAATACTCCAGGTGTGGTTTCACTAGGGCTCTGTACAACTGCAGAAGGACCTCTTTGCTCCTATATTCAATACCTTTTGTTATAAAGGCCAACATGCCATTCACTTTCTTCACTGCCTGCTGTACCTGCATGCTTACTTTCATAGACTGATGAACAAGGACCCTCAGATCCCGTTGTACTTCCCCTTTTCCGAACTTGACGCCATTTAGATAGTAATCTGTGGTGGGGGTGTTACATAAAATTGGAAAATTTAATGTTCATACCATTGGATTGTAAGCTACATAAGCAGCATCTGGAGCATGTTTATTTTTAGTTTCACAAATAACATGAATTATTATTATTAAATATATTGTAAAAGAAAGAATATGCATGTTTGTACATTCAATATAACTAGTGTTATACCCACTAGTATTAGGATCTCCCTTTATTTTACATATAGCACATATAGGACTGGGGAACGGGAGAGGGGCTTTCTCCCCCCCCCCCCCCCCCACCCCCTCTGCAAGTCCGGGTCCGCCACCAGACAGGGACCAGTGGAGAAGGGAGAACTAGTGTCGCTAGCTCCAGTAGCAATTCAACAGCGCTTGCCTTCCTGCAGATTTATTTCGTAAAGTATCCAGTCTCCCGTGACGTAACAGGAGCCACGGTTGCCCCGACGACTGATGCCCCCCATGACGTCAGGCTGCGGCGTGGGTGAGAGGTAACGTCACTGGAGCCCCGGTTGCCCCGGCGACGGACGCCCCCCCCCCCCCCGTAACGTCGCAATTGCCATTCATGTGACTTCCTGGGGTGCTATCTGAGCACTATGCTGTCTGAGGCAATAGGCAATCAACATTTTGGATTACGACCCTTCAGGCTGATGGACTAGGGGGGAGATAACTGGAAAAGAGATGTGGGGATGTTGCAAAACCTGGCAAGTGATAGATGGATGCAGATGGGTAAGGGGGTTGTTTTGCAAAGGCAAGTCTGAGGAGAGACGTGGCTTTTGTCACGTCTGGGTTCGAGTTTCACTGTACTTTAATTGGTACACGTGACAATAAACAGACCTTTGAATATGGTCAAGCATAGAAATCACAGAGGGGGAGCGGTGAGAGAGGATCTCACAGGACTCCGGCCGGGGATAGGAAGCAAACTTCTTTGAAGAGATTTCGCAGTGAAGCAATAACACAGAGACACAAGGAACTGCAGGTGCTAGTTGTCCAACTGAGTATTAGACCAGAGTTATTGTCTCCGGCTCTCGATACAGTGTCCCCTCTCTGAACATATGTTGACATAATTGGACAATGGTCTCATTCGCCTTTAGCTTGCGTACAATTATAGTTTTAATCTTAAGAATGGTGATAAGTCAATTAATGAAAAATTGTCTATCTCAATAGTTAGTCTCTTTTAGTTAAAGATGTTAAAATATATTGAAATGGATGAAGATTAATTTCTGCAATCACCATTTAAAGATTTTGATAGTGGTTTGTTCTTTGGACTGTTGTTCAAAGGAAATTGGACATATATTTGAATGTGATTTTTGACAGTACATCTCAGATCAGTGCAGCTTTTTTGTGAAGGTAATTTTCTGACTATTTAGAAACATAGAACATAGAAACATAGAAATTAGGTGCAGGAGTAGGCCATTCGGCCCTTCGAGCCTGCACCGCCATTCAATATGATCATGGCTGATCATCCAACTCAGTATCCCGTACCTGCCTTCTCTCCATACCCTCTGATCCCCTTAGCCACAAGGGCCACATCTAACTCCCTCTTAAATATAGCATTTTAAAAGGTACTTTGAGTAATATGTGTACAGTAAAACATTATAATGGATAATAGAGGGTCTGTTACTGCTGATTTCCCATTATAACTGAGTAGGGTGTTATTATTGTATGTAGTTGAAACAAAGAACTGCAGATGATGATTAATGCACAAAAGGATACAAAGTGCTGGAGTAACTCAGCGTGTCAGGCAGCAGGTTGGAGAGGGGAGGCAAACTTACAGAGTTATAGGGTCTTACTGCGTGGAAACAGGCCCATTCAGCCCAACTTTCCCACTCCGGACAACATGTCCCATCTACACTAGTCCCACCTGTCTACATTTGGCCATATCCCTGTAAACCTGTCCTATCTATGTGTTTACCTGTCTAATACATGTAACCTCTACAAGCCAGGCATACTACTTTGCTTAGAGCATGGATAGGTGATGTTGGGTTACTCCAGCACTTTGTGCCGCATCACCTTAAAACTAAACGCCAATGCATGGTATGAGGCAGGGGTGGCGTCGGCAAGGTCCGATCACTATAACCAAAATCCGTTATAAAGGAGTTCGTTAAAATGAGTGTTTGCTGTGTTTTCATTGGACTAATTGGAAGCAAAGCTTAAGTTTATCTATTATTTCTCTTTTCTTAGGTCCACGCTAGTGAATTAAATTAAGGGTTGTCTGTTCTTGGAATGTTAGATTTATATATATATATATATGCGTTTTGAATGCTTTTGCAAATGTCTTGAATAATGGCCCAGAATGTAACTATCAGAAATGTTATGTCTTTTACCAGTAACTAGTGCAAGTGCAGACTTTGCATTTAAATCATTTTCTTTGTATTATGTGGCAATCTATTCATCTAGATCTTCTTTATGTTTTAAGTTTGAGTCTAAAGTGGTATTATGCATTATTTATGGTTTAGGCTTTTCAATCTGTAAAATTCATAACATGATTTTGGCATCAAGAGCTATGAAGTTCTGGTAAGGTTGATAATTCAAATCCTTAGCCAAGAAAGTTGCATCATCCAATTTTTTACTTTTTTTCCCAAAATCTCTTGGTTTATTACAGTCATGTGTACCAAGATATAGTGGGGAAATTGTTTTGCATGCTCTCAGGCAAATAATATAAAACTTGAGTACAATCATACTAGGCATCAGTACAGCAGGTAGGATGGAATGGGAAACTTATTGTCACAACAAGGCACAATGAAATTCTTTGCTGGCATACCCAAGGTATGTAAATAGTCACCGCATCGATGCCTCCTTTGTTCTCCAGAGAGAGAAAGGAATATAGTGTTACAAATATATTTATATTTCAAATAATAAAGGATATTACATAAGCAGCTTTGCATAAGCAGGTTTCTTAAGCAGGTGACAGTGGTAAGGATTCAATTTGTTATTTTAGTTTGATGAGCTTGCATTCCTCCATATCTTCTCTGCCGTGGTCGTATACAAGCAATGCGAGAGCTGCAGCTGATTTCAGTAGATATAGCAACGCTCTTGCGCTTTAACTCCATTTTATGTCATAGTTTTCCTGAATTTAGTGTTAACAACTTGTCCAATGTAAAATTAATCTGGGCTTTGTAAGTACAGTCCACAATAGTGATAAATTGTTGAAAAATTAGTTGACCTGTTTGATTTGTGAGGTTATCCACTTTGGCGGCAAAAACAAGGGGGCAGATTATTATCTCAATGGGGTTAGGTAAGGGGGGGGGTGGGTACAGGGAGACCTGGGTGTCCTTGTACACCAGTCACTGAAAGTTGGCATGCAGGTACAACAGGCAGTGAAGAAAACTAATGGAATGTTGGCCTTCATAACAAGAGGATTTCAGTGTAGAAGTAAAGAGGTTCTTCTGCAGTTGTATTGGGCTCTGGTAAGACCACATCTGGAGTATTGTGTACAGTTTGGTCTCCTAATTTGAGGAAGTACATCGTTGTGATTGAGGCAGTGCAGCGTAGGTTCACAAGATTGATCCCTGGGATGGCAGGACATACCATATGAGGAAAGATTGAAAAGACTAGGCTTGTATTCACTGGAGTTTAGAAGGATGACGGGGGATTTTATAGAAACATATAAAATATTAAAATATTAAAAGGACTGGACAAGGTAGATGCAGGAAAAATGTTCCCAATGTTGGGCGAGTCCAGAACCAGGGGCCATTTAAGACTGAGGTGAGAAATTGTTTTTTCACCCAGAGTTGTGAATTTGTGGAATTCGCTGCCACAGAGGGCAGTGGAGACCAAATCACTGGATGGATTTAAGAGAGTTAGATAGAGCTCTAGGGGCTAGTGGAATCCAGGGATATGGGGAGAAGGCAGACACGGGTTATTGATTGGGGACGATCAGCCATAATCACAATAAATGGCGATGCTGGCTCGAAGGGCCGAATGGCCTCCTCCTGCAGCTATTTTCTATGTTTCTATTTGAAGGTACACATATAAGTAAGAATGTGCATCTTTCATTGGAAGGTGTCCTGTTTTTGCTGTCATGAAAGTACCCCATTTTCAATGGGCTTCTGTACGTAAGTGGAAGTAACAGTTGTTGGAGACACAATACTGAAATCATGTATTTCATTTCAATACAATTATACTGAAACTGTTACTGTTTTCCTCTTTGTTACGATTTGATGTTCATCTGCTTCTTGGATACATAATTGGGGTTGATGTCAGTGAATCTTATTCTCTTATAGCTCTGTCTGAACAGCAGAATACAGGCAAAGTGTCACTTATTGTGTTAAAGAAGGAACTGCAGATGCTGGAGAATCGAGGGTACACAAAAGGCTGGAGAAACTCAGCGGGTGCAGCAGCATCTAAGGAGCTAAGGAGATAGGCGACGTTTCGGGTCGAGACCCTTCTTCAGACTGGGTCACTTCAATAAGTGTCACTTATTCTGTTGACTAGAAATTTCAATTTTGGTGGAAGTGCTGAGAGTTTTAGATGGTTCGGGCCACAAGGAACTTACTAACTATGCGTTGCACATTCTAATTCAAATCGTTGATGTAGATGAAATACAATAATCGTCCCAGTATCAACCCTTGAGGCACACAATTAGTCACAGGCTTCCAGTCCAAAAAAATATATATTCCTCCATCACCCTCTGCTTCCTACCATCAAGCTAATTATGTATCCAATTAGCTAGTTCTTCCTGGAATCCATGCGATTTAACCTTCCAGAGTTGCTTAACATTTGGAACCGTATCAAAGATCTTGCTGAAATCCATGTAGACCATGTCTACAGCTCTGCCATCGTCAACCTTCTTAGTTACTTAAAAAATCTCAAATTCGTGAGTCACAATTTCCCACCCACAAAGCTGTGTTGACTATCCCTAATCAACCTGACTTTCCAAATACATAGATATCTTATCCCTCAGAATCGCCTCTAGTAAGTTGCCTGCCATGGATGTCAGGTGAATAGATGGTTTATTTACATAAGGTATGCCAAGACCGGAAGAACAAGTTGGTGATGTAAGTCAACATTTACCTTTCAGATAGCAGAATTTTTGTCATGCTGCTCTTGACTGGTATTGCAGTAGAAAGAAATGTGCAAAGCTAACACTATACCACTTAGCAGCTTTGTAATTACGTTGTTACTATCGCAGTGAACATTTTCAAGTTGCTATCAAAAGAGGAGTAATGCAAAAATACCGTGAATATTTTGTCTTGTTTTAAGTTTTCAGCTCAATTTAATGCATCCGTTGTATTCTCCACACTTTGCTGTAAGCAGTATTAATGGAATGCTTTAATTTTTCATCTTAGTTTTTATTCCAAACCCCATTTAACTATTGCCAGTTGATGCTTGTGTCTACACTTGACATCTATATAATAAAAGTTTCATCTTGACCACTTCCTGTTTGCACTGTGCTTTGATTTTAGAAAAAACACTGCCACATATGGCTGTGATTTTTGGCCATCTTACTCAGTCCTCCTCCGCTGCGCAGGCCCCAAGGATTTTTCCCATTGATGAAAAATGAAAGACTTATTAGTGTTTAAAAAATCTTGAGATTCTCTCTCCTGTCAATCATCGCCATGAAGGCTATGCCCCTTCCGGTGGGAGGGGGGAGGGACTATAAACCCCAGAAGTGTGGGCGTGGCTCAGACTACAAGATGGCGAGGGAGAGGTCACGCCTCTCTGTCTGAGCTGGGAAACAACAGAACACTGTGAGTATGCAATGTACTTGAATAAATGATTTATTAGCCCTTAATGAAAATGAAATGAGTTGTTTGGCCTGCCCTGTGCTTGAAACTGCAAAGGCAATGGAAGTGAAGTGAAAATGCAATCAGCTGTTTGGCTTGGCCTGCCCTGTGCTTGAAACTGCAATGTCAATGGAAGTGAAATGAAAATGCAATGAGCTATTCGGCCTGCCCTGTGCATGAAACTGCAATGCAATTGGAAATGAAATGAAATTAGTTGTTTGGCCTGCCTGAAACCACTAATTTCGGCTCCTATTAGCCGAGAAACCAGTCCCGTTTGCCCAAAATGCCCATATTAGCCCAGGAGAAGCGTTTTGGTCCAAAAGGCTAGGCCAGGAAAATTCCAGAAAAAGTGCCTTTCACTGAGATTTCACTCCGATTTTTTTTAAAGAGCCCTTTCGGCCCATCAGGCATGTACTAGCCCAGGAGTCCATTCAGCACAACTGTAAGTATTCCCCCTGCAGCCATATGTGGTATTAAACCTCACCCCAGTATTTTTCTCCCTTCATTTGCTTCCTGTGAGATCCAGGCCAGGGTAGACTTTCCTCCTTCATTGTTGTGATCTGTGGAAAAAGTTAAAAATGTCTAAAATTGATTCACCACCCACTCCCCCTTCTCTCTCACAGTCTTTCATCTATTTTGGGCAGAATTTCTGGCAGTTTCTGAGCTGCCAGCACACCAGGCCTGCGTGATTGAGCTGCCAGCCCACCAGGCCTGAGTGACTGAGCTGCCAGCCCACCAGGCCTGCGTGACTGAGCTGCCAGCCCTAGAATAGATTTCGCCCACACTAGCCGTCTGGAAACCAGTCCCTTCGGCCCACAACACCCATACTACAGGGAGAGGCTTCAGAGGGTAGTCAGGGCAGCACAGAAGATCATCGGCTGCCCTCTCCCCTCTCTGATGGACATTTACACCTCCCGCTGCCTCAGCAGGGCGAAGAACATTATCAAGGACAGCTCCCATCCTGCATTTGGCCTGTTCAACCTGCTACCCTCAGGGAGGCGCTATAGGTGCATCAGCACAAGGACAAATAGACTCAAGAACAGTTTCTTCCCAAAATCCATCATCTCCCTGAACTCACACATGCATTGACTTCACAGCCTAACCCCCGGACTTTCATCTATACACCTACTGTAATTTGTACTGTAACTGTAACCCATACTGGATATAGGAATCCTATTATCCATTCTATTTATCCATTGTCGTTTTATAGATATGTATATAGCGCTGCAGAAACTGTGCACCTTATCCCCCCCCCCCCCTTTTTGTCTTGTTTTTGCACTGAGTAGGAGCAGTTTTTAATCTCACTGTACATGTGTATAGTGACAATAAAAGGCATTCTGATTCTAGCTTTCCAGAAAGCCCCCGCCCACACCCACTGGTCAGCAATATTGGAATTGGTGGAGAGGTGGAATATTGCGTTGGGGGGCCAGTCCTCCCAACGGGTCCCACTTAGTCTGGTAGATACAATTTATCCAGTTTTGGTAGTGGGGGAGTGAGTGCACACTTTTGTAATTTGGTGATGTGACACCTCATCAGTGCCAGGTTAATTGGATTCCAGACAATTACATCATTAGATACTGGCACTTCATATTTCAGCAATGAGCTGTGGGGTAAGATGTTAAGCACTCATCTTATGAAAGCTTATTTATGATTATTGTGAAACTGAGTCTAACAAGAAATGATCTGCTTCACTGGCTTATATCCTATGTTTGTGGATATATTTTTTTCCTTCCTTTGCTTTCCAATTACTACTTCCAAAGGTGCTGCCACTATCTGCTGGAGTAAACTCAGTGGCTGACTTGCTGAAGAAGGGTCTTGATCCAAAACGTCACTCATTTCTTCTCTCCAGAGATGCTGCCTCACCTGCTGAGTTACTCCAGCATTTTGTGTCTACCACTGACTTGCTGAGTTACCTCAGCACTTTGGATTTTCCTCAAGGTTCCGGCATCTGCAGTTCCTTGTGTCACTATTCTACTGCCACTATATGTTGTGTTTGCTCCGCCTAGCTGGCGTGAGGAAGAATCTTTGTTTCCCTTATGATTTCGTGTTGTTACTTCTAATGCATGGTGACAGGTTTCGAGGGATGGAATTTGTCACTTCAATTGAACACAATGAATAAAGTGCTGCTTGTTTGAAAATCTTTATTATCATTTTCCTGAGTACTTACATACCCAGAGGAAACGAAAAAATGTTGCTCAACCAGTGTCCATTCAGTGTGCAGTACAAAATAAGTAGAAAATAAAAATAAAAATACATATATCATCATGGGTTCCAATCGGCAGCGGCACGACAATGGCTCTGCTTCAGTGTGTCCAGGTTGGTGGTTGGTGCGCGATACTTTGGCAGGGGGCAAAGTCCGTTTATCAATCTTATGGCCTGCGGGAAGAAGCTGAGGAGCATCCTGCTGGTTTTGCAGCTGATGCTCCTGTACCTCTTCCCAGATGGCAGGATGGAGAATATGTGATGCGATGGGTGGTAGGGGTCTTTGATGATGGAGATGGCTCTGTTGATACATCTCTTCCTGTATATGTCCAGCAGGAAAGGGAGTGGAGCACCAATAATCCTGCTGGCGGTCTTCACAATCCTGTCTAGTTGGTGCTCTTCGTACGCTTTTCAGCTCCCGTAGCGGGAAGTGATGCCGTAGGTTAACGTGCTCTCGATTGTCCCCCTATAAAAAGTTCGTAGGTGTGCAGTGGGGAGACCTGCTTTCCGTAGTCTTCGGAGAGGGTGTGGTCGCTGCTGGGCTCTCTTGACCAGTGCTGTGGTGTTGGTCGTGGACTTCAGGTCATCTGACAGGTGGAGTCCTTGGAACATCACACTGCTGACCCTTTCCACATCAGCTCCATCGATGTGCAGAGGTGAATGGCGTTGTTTTCCCACCCTCCTGAAGTCAACCACCATCTCCTTCCTTTTTCACATGTTGAGAATCAGGTTGTTGGATTTGCACCATCCTGTTAGCAGCTCCACCTCCATCCTGTACGCCGACTCATCATTGTCACTGATGAGACAGTTTATGCTTCCGTATATAGAATGTGTGAGTAATTCTATGATTGTGTAAACTATAATTAGCGTCTAGATGTCTGATTCCTGAAAGATTTGTTCACTGGGAAAATACTTACAAAGATGGCAACTGTTTTTAAAAGGTGCTGCTCATTGATGTACATATTGCTTGGGTATATGAAGGCAAATTAATTGGCGCCAAATCTTTATAGGACATAAATATATATTTTGTTTACTTAAACTGCTCCAGGAAGGCATCTTAAAATTCATTTTGCTTTTCCTGTAGTCCCTAAAATGTGAATTTGCTGGTCCCAGCCAGCATAACATGTCTTTTTTAATTAACAGGATACAAACCTATGCAGTTTCCTATACTACCTCAAGTGTATGACATTATACTTGTCGTCAGTAGACGACTCTTTAAGTCACATCAAAATTGGCAAGCAATTTTATTGCTTTGGTGAAAGAACTGATAGTATCTTTTATTATCTTGGGCGTTCTTCAGGATAAAACAGAATTTTGATCGTTTTTCAAGTGGTACAACATAATCTCAAAGACAGACACGTTTTTGCATTATTTGCAAATGAAATAGTTCAATTTGAAAGAGAAAATTGTCAGCAGTGTTAATCTGTTGAATGCTACAGATTTCTGCCTCTAGCTCGAGTGCAATCAAAAACCACTTATTATTTACAACCCTCCAATTATGCAGTTGTTTAAAATTGTGCAATGTGATGTTTGGCCTTTAATCTCAGGAGCTCTGATTTTTTTCTTTCAGCTGCCTGAAATCATTTTTATGTGGCTTTTTTCCTGAGTGATTCTGTTGAGATGGAAAAATATACTTTTCCAGTTCTAACTCACTTACCTTCCAGTAATTTCTCCTTGCGATCAAACCTGGCATTATTGAATGTGCTATAATCAATTATTCTAGAGTTGACCTGTGAATGGACCATATGATCATTATTACTTTGGTCCGCTGGAGTCTTGCCACGCTATTGTCACCAAGCACAATAATTAAAATAAGTTTTCCCTTCCAATCCAATCCCTGACATTAAATAGAAGATTTAAGTGTTAATAGCCTAACCGCCTTGCTAACCTTTCACCCTTGATTGCATCATTTTTTTATACACTGTTTGCCTTTACAGAAATTAATGTGACCTTTTAATTGGATTTCAAAGTTATCTATTGAGATTGCAGATTAACATTTTCTTTGCATTTAATAAAGCAAATCTCATTCTATCCTTTGTTTCTCAACAGTTTATCGCTGACAATTTAAGCATTAGCTGAAAAAAACCCTGAAATCCTGCCAGATTTGGTTAATCTTAATTCCTGTAATTTAAGTAATTACAACTATTACCAATTCTCAGTCATTTCTAATATAATTCACACAGCAAAGAGTAGTAGTAAACGGGTCCTTTTAGAATGGCAGGCAGCGACTAGTGGGGTACCACAAGGCTCAGTGCTGGGACCCCAGCTATTTACAATATATATTAATGATTTGGACGAGGGAATTGAATGCAACATCTCCAAGTTTGCGGATGACATGAAGCTGGGGGGCAGTGTTAGCTGTGAGGAGGATGCTAGGAGGCTGCAAGGTGACTTGGATAGGCTCGGTGAGTGGGCAAATGCATGGCAGATGCAGTATAATGTGGATAAATGTGAGGTTATCCACTTTGGTGGCAAAAACAGGAAAGTAGACTATTATCTGAATGGTGGCCGATTAGGAAAAGGGGAGATGCAACGAGACCTGGGTGTCATGGTACACCAGTCATCGAAAGTAGGCATGCAGGTGCAGCAGGCAGTGAAGAAATGGTATGTTAGCATTCATAGCAAAAGGATTCGAGTGTAGGAGCAGGGAGGTTCTACTGCAGTTATACAGTTGGAGTATTGCGTACAGTTTTGGTCTCCAAATCTGAGGAAAGTCATTCTTGCCATAGAGGGAGTACAGAGCAGGTTCACCAGACTGATTCCTGGGATGTCAGGACTTTCATATGAAGAAAGACTGGATAGACTCGGCTTGTACTCGCTAGAATTTAGAAGATTGAGGGGGGATCTTATAGAAACATACAAAATTCTTAAGGGGTTGGACAGGCTAGATGCAGGAAGATTGTTCCCGATGTTGGGGAAGTCCAGAACAAGGGGTCACAGTTTAAGGATAAGGGGGAAATCTTTTAGGACAGAGATGAGAAAAACATTTTTCACACAGAGTGGTGAGTCTCTGGAATTCTCTGCCACAGAAGGTAGTTGAGGCCAGTTCATTGGCTATATTTAAGAGGGGGTTAGATGTGGCCCTTGTGGCTAAAGGGATCAGGGGGTATGGAGAGAAGGCAGGTACGGGATACTGAGTTGGATGATCAGCCATGATCATATTGAATGGCGGTGCAGGCTCGAAGGGTCGAATGGCCTACTCCTGCACCTATTTTCTATGTTTACTCTCCAAACATATGCCCGATTCACAATGTAGTTTTCAACAGCACTTTTATTAAACTCGGTTAATGAAAAAGAGTCAAGTCAAAAGAGTTTTATTGTCATGTGATGCAGATAGGACAATTAAATTCTTGCTTGCTGCAAACCTTCGTAAAAAGATTTTCTGCAGCCACTTGGCTTCCTTTTTCAATTTCTTTGAATAATTAAAAAATAATAATATATTTTCATTTAATCAGTCTGGAAAGGTGTGTGGCAATCGAGACATCTTTGCAATTTCCTTTGTTTTCTTACCCAATGAATAATTAGCCAATTAACATTTGAATACTTTATGGTTCCCTTAATTTTCATTTTCTAAATGGACAGCTCAAATCAAAGGAAATTGTAGAACGCAATCACCTTACTGCTTTTGTAATATTGGAGACTTTGTTTCTTACAAACTTTAAAAAAAGGAAATAAAAGCAACAGACTCTGTATACTAATTTGCTAATTATATTGTGAAAGAGTAACTGCAACAGAGGGACAATAGTTTTGTACACTTCATTTCAAATATCTCCTCAATATCCTCTATCCAAAAGAGCACAACCCCTAACAAATATTGTTTTTGTTCATCATTATAATTCTTTAGCCCTGGCAACATGTGCATTATCTCTGCATCCTCTCCAGAGCTGTTTTGTTTGGTGGTGACTGGAGGTTCAATTTTGTCCTGACTAATAATGTTTACAATTTTATTCCATTCCCCATCTGATAAATGTAAGTATCTCATTCACCTTTCTCAATGGCTTTATCTGGCCACTGTCAAGTGCTAAATTTGTATTGGAAAATAATGAAGTAAAATTTTCTTTGCAGATTGGGAATTGGCAATCAGGGTCGGTGCGATGGACTGTGCCGAGGAGAAGAATTTTGCCACATGTGCAGACTATGGTATTCACTTCTATCCAACCTTTCGGGTAAGGGCATACCTGTTTACGAAATAATGCTTTGTATAGTGAATGTGTGTAGTGTGTCTTTGTGTAGTGAATCATTCTTTGCAAACTTGCATATTTGAAATTAAAGTGAGATTTTTATTTATTAGTTTTTTCAGTTCCTTGATGTGCAGTCTTCTGCTGAATTGTAAGAATGTTCAGCTAATTTTGTGGGTGGAGAGAAATACAAGCTTTATAATTGAGAACCGACTTAACAGTAACTTTTCTTTGCATTATGAAATGTGCATAGTAACTAGAACTGCTAAAGGTTAGTTTTAGTTTAGTTTATTATTATTGTGGATTATTGTTCTGTAAGCCACCTATGACTTTGAAGTTTGACTAAATAAATACATTTTTTCCGATCTAATTTATTATCATACTATTTTGGCTGGTGAGCCCTGTATATTTATCGTCTCTGTTAAAGCAATGAGAGACTGGCCCACATTTTCCCAGTCATGCTGTATCTTTTGGTTTAATATGTACTTGCTTCTTGCCAGAGCTATACCAGAGATACACGGTTGACGAGCATGCAGCTTAGTTAGTGTCTCACTGGATAAATTCCCTGCAGCATGAACTTATCAGAGGGAAGTTAGGTGCAGAGTATACCATGAAGAAAGAAGTTCCCCTGAACTAAAATTATGCAAATCTTCTCAACACTCCTGAATCAACGGGTAAAAGTCAATGTTTCCTGATTGATATCAGTAAAGTAATCTGTTATATATATTTACATGTGAAAAAAATTGGGGGAGATACTTGTCCAGGATACGTTGTGACTGTCATGCCACCAGGCAGAAAAAAGGTCCAGAAACGTTTTCCATTGGAATAAACCTTGTAATGATAAATTGTACAGAAATTAATTTATTGCTATTTTGAAATTTGAAAATTCAATTGCACTTTCTAATTTGATTTCCATTTCCATTACTTGTATAATAATAACTTTTTTTTGTCCCATTGTCCAGCCTGGCTGGTGCTTAGTAAATAAATAAGGATAAAGTTTTGCTCTTACCAAATTTACATCCTTCGTCTCATGATCAAACTGCTAAGTTGTAGAACAAGTTCTTTGCCTTGAATTTTCTTTCAGCAGGGTACTTTTCGAATTATCTGAATTAATATGGCAGTAGGTCCCAAGTGTTGAAATTGAGATGAAAACAAAGGTTTATTGCACAACCTCATCCTTCAGGGAGAATTAGAACTTAACCCATCTGTACATGCTTGATCATTTATTTAACCAAAGTAAAAAAGGCACATACAGTGCCGTCCATAATGTTTGGGACAAAGACCCAACATTTCTTTATTTGCCTCTACTTCACAATTTGAGATTTGTAATAGAAAAAAATCACATTTGGTTAAAGTGCACATTGTCAGATTTTATTAAAGGCAATTTTTATAGATTTTGGTTTCACCATGTAGAAATTGCAGCTGTGTTTATACATAGTCCCCCCATTTAAGGGCACCATAATGTTTGGGACACATGGCTTCACAGGCATTTGTAATTGCTCAGGTGCGTTTAATTGTCTCCTTAATGCAGGTAGAAGAGACCTCTCAGCACCTAGTTTTTCCCCCAGTCTTTCCATCAACTTCGGAAACGTATTGCTGTTTATCAACATCTTCTTTTGTGTCCATCATCTTATGTTTCCGATGTTCGGCCAGGCTCTTGCACAGTGGACAGCATTTTCGTTTGCCTCCGCTAGATCTTCCAGGCAGCATTGTTCACCAAGAAGTGGGCATCTTAGTAGGTGTGGCATTGATTGTACAGATGTTCCACATTCACATTCTGTGTCTGCCACATCCGCATAGCCCCATTTGCTCATATTGGTCTTGCCTCAGTCCATCCCTGTACAAAGCCTATTGGGGCGGCATCAACTTTCTTTGCATGAGATAATCTCTCCCAAACAGGACAAGCATACTCTGCAGCAGAGTAGCACAGCACAAAAGCAGTTGACCACAGTGTGGATGCATTGGTACCCCACAACGAGTTTGCCAGCTTACGGAGGAGGCTGTTCCTTGTCCTCACTTTGCCCTTCACCTATTTGATGTGTTGCTCGAAGGAGAGGGTTCGGTCGAGAGTGACCCCAAGGTAGACACGGTAGTTCACTGTGTCTCAAAGGGACATAATTCCATGTTACGGACAGCTTCCTCCCAGCTTTGTGATTACGAAGGTGGGACATAACCTGGGTCTTAGCAGGGTTTGCCTTCAGTTGGTTGTCCTTGTAGTAGTTTGTCAAGTTGTCTAAGGATGATGAGAGGGTAGCTTCTACCTCATCTATGTGAGTGCTCTGGGCTGCTATTCCAAGGTCATCAGCGTAAATGAAGCTTCTTGTCCCTGGGAACACTAGCTGATCATTAGTGTATACATTGAACAGCACCGGAGCAAGGACACTGCCCTGAGGTAGGCCGTTATTTTGTTTTCTCCATCTGCTGTGTTTATCATTCTGCTCAACATAGAAGCGTCTGTTTTCCAGTAACTGTTTGAATCAGATTGGTCAAGTGGAAGTCCTCTGTCATGTCAGAGGTGAGGTGCAGCCTGTGGTTCACAGTGTCGTCTGCAGCTGTCAGATCAACGCCAATTGGTTCATTCCTTTCAAACTGTCCTCAATGTGCTGAGTTAGATTGAGCACTTGGCTGGTACACGATCTCTCAGGCCGGAAGCCAGCTTACTCTGGTATTAGGTGTTGTTCTGTGATAGGGTCTAGCCTTTTCAAGATGAGGCACTCAAAGAGCTTGAAGAGATGGCATAGTAGGGAGATCGGTCTGTAGCTTTTTGCTTCCTTAGGGTCTTTCCCTGGCTTAAGGATAGCAATCACAAGAGCTTTCTGCCATATTTTAGGTAGCTGGCAGAGGGTTGCACAATTGTTGTACAGCAAGAGGACCAACTTGTGTAATCTGCCCAAAATGTTTGATCTGTTGTGTGCAAATGTCATCAAGGCCAGCTGCCTTGCCGTTCTTGAGGGAATTGATTGCTGTCTGGAGTTGCTTGCTGTTGAAGTACCAGGTTGACTCTTTATCACCCTGAAGCCATCGACTCCTTTTGTGGCGCTTCTTGTGTGGTGGGTTGCCATTCAGAAGCAGCTAGTGAGCAACCTGATCTGCTGTAATGCTAGAGTGCAGCGTTGCCTTTTGGAGGTCGTTGTTTAGCTTCTTGATGGTTGACCAAGCTCTCTTACTGTTGTGTGTCATATCAACACTCTCAATAAGTTCTTGCCAGGATTTTCTTCATTACCCTGATATTGCTAACATGAGCATCGTCCCGTGTTCATAGTTTCCTCTGAGAAGAAATCTTCCTCGTACAGTTTTGAGTACTTCTCGTAAAATGAGGCACTGAGATTCCAGGTATATAGTACTCACTACATCCGTGTGGAATATACTTTCTAGAAATGTCTTGCACTGTTTTGACGAACTGATCATAGTTTGCTGGGACTGGCTCGAGATTAGATAGGGCTCCATCCAGATTGCTGGCAAACTGCTCCCAATCAGTTTTTTGAAAGTTGAAACGTCGTCTTAGATGAACTCTCTGAGGTACCACAACAGTAATGCCAATGATGATTGGTCTGTGTTGTGAGTGTGGTATTGGCTCGAAGACTTTTTTTTACCTTGACATGTTATTTGATCACTTGTAAAGGCCAGGTCGAGATTATAGCATTTCTTCCATCGGCAGCTATTGAAGGAAAGAGGAAGTTTAACATCATGAATTAAGTCAAGATGATGTGCTTCTGCCAAACTCTCTACAAGATTACCATCCTCTTTGGTTTATTTTTGGCCCCATGAGGTGCTGTGGTTGTTGAAACCCCAAATGGTAACATCCATGTGTTGGTAACTGATGGTTTGGTGTTCTTCAAAGGCTAATAAAGAGCCTGGCGGTTTGTAAACAGAGGTCACAATTAGTTTCCCCAGGTTCACGGCAAGGACGTCTATGTTGTCCCTTGTTAAAACTTGGTAGGCTGGTGGTTGTAGCTTTGCAGGAGTTGGTACAATAGATACAGTAGATGATACAGTACAGATACCTAGCTCAGGACACTTAGAATTAGCTCAGGACCCTTCCAGTTTCCAGCCCCGCGACGTGGATGCTTCTGCTTCTGCTATGGGGCTGTTTATCAACATGAGGGCCAAAGTTGTGCCAATTAAAGTCAAATAAGCCATTATGAGGCTGCGAAACAAGAATAAAACTGTTAGAAACATCAGTCAAACCTTAGGCTGACCAAAATCAACTGTTTGGCACATCAGTAAGAAGAAAGAGAGCACCAGTGAGCTGACCAATCGCAAAGGGACTGGCAAGCCAAGGAAGACCTCCACAGCTGATAACAGAAGAATTCTCTCTGAAATAAAGAAAAATCCACAAACACTGTCCGGCAGGTCAGAAACACTCTTCAGGAGTCAGGTGTGGATTTGTCAATGACCACTGGCCGCAGAAGACTTCCTGAACAGAAATACAGAGGCTACACTACAAGGTCCAAACCACTTGTTAGCTGCAAAAATAGGATAGCCAGGTTACATTTGCCAAGATGTACTTAAAAGAGCAATCACAGTTCTTGAAAATGGTCTTTTGGACAGATGAGACGAAGATTAACATATCGGAGTGATGGCAAGAGCAATGTATGGAGGAGAGAAGGAACTGTCCAAGATCCAAGGCATACCGCTTCATCTGTGAAACATGGTGGTGGGGGTGTTATGGCCTGGGCATGTATGGCTGCTGAAGGTACTGGTTCACTTATCTTCATTAATGATACAACTGCTGAATGTAGTAGCATAATGAATTCTGAAGTGCATAGACACATCGTATCTGCTAAAGTTCAAACAAATGCCTCAAGACTCATTGGCCGGCAGTTCATTCTACAGCAAGACAATGATACGAAACATACTGCTAAAGCAACAAAGGAGTTTTTCAAAGCTAAAAAATGGTGAATTCTTGAGTGGCCAAGTCAATCACCTGATTTGAATTCAACTGAGCAGACCATTTATATGCTGAATAGAAAACTGAAGGGGACTAGCACTCAAAACAAGCATAAGCTAAAGATGGCTTTAATACAGGCCTGGCAGAGCATCACCAGAGAAGACACCCAGCAACTGGTGATGTCCTTGAATCGCAGACTTCATGCAGCCATTGCATGCAAAGGATATGCAACAAAATACTAAACGTGACTACTTTCATTTACAATACATTGCTGTGTCCCAATGGTGCTCTGGAATGGTGGGGGTGGGGACTATGTATAACCACTGCTGTAATTTCTACATTTTATACAAAATATATAAAAATAGCCTTTATTAAAATCTGACAATGTGCACCTTAACCACATGCAATGCAAACAGATGCAAATATATAAATGCTGGGTCCTTGTCCCAAACATTATGGAGGGCACTGTATCTTACATTTTATAATTGTTCCTTTTAAATATGTAGGTTTGAGCTCAGAAATGAAAACCACCTGAGTTGTGTGCAATAGGTGCTGTTTTTTTTTTTTAATTTGCTCTCTTGACTGACACTATATGGGCTAATTATATGGGCATTTCAAAGAAATTCTATCTGGAATAGCTATGCTAACAATTTTCTTCAACTTCCAAGAATTTGCATGTGCCTTTGGAATATATAATTTGAGGACTATATCACATTGCATTTTCTCATGGGGATTAAAATACATTTCTATTTGATTTTCTTGACTGTGCCACCACAATTCTGCAGAATTGCTTAATGTGGTTGGAAATTAATTATTGCCAGTGAAAGGACATGGCTACTAGGAAAATGTTGTTGCTAATCACAATTTTATAGACAATAGACAATAGGTGCAGGAGTAGGCCCTTCGAACCAGCACCGCCATTTAATGTGATCATGGCTGATCATCCCTAATCAGTACCCCGTTCCTGCCTTCTCCCCATATCCCCTGACTCTCTATTTTTAAGAGCCCTATCTAGCTCTTTCTTGAAAGCATCCAGAGAACCTGCCTCCACCGCCCTCTGAGGCAGAGAATTGTGTGTGAGATTAACCCTGAAGGTGAAATTTAGGAACAAATTTGCCTTGCCAAGTTTCTTACTAATTTTCACAATTGAATGTACTTATTGGGTAAATGTGAATTTTTTTTTTAATCTACAAACTCTTGTGTGTTTTCAGTAAGAAATCTGTTGTTATCATCACTCATTTTTCTTTTGTTGTTCCTTTGCAGTACTTCAAAGCACTCGTGGGTCAGTTCACAACAGGAGAAGATTATTACGGTATGGTACTAATCAGATAATTATTGAAGAATTTCTATAACTAGCAGAAAATTGTAGAAAAGGCATTTCACGTTTCCTTCAAGAATCTGAAATTGTGCAATTTGGATATGGATAGCTCTGATATTAAGTTACAACTGTGGGCAGGTATATGAGTTTCTGACAGCAACATAAGTGGTACCTTGCATTTAAATACTCTATCTCTGTAGAACTATAGCTGTTTCCTTTTCTATTTATTGGAAGGTGGCTGAGAGTTATTTTTGTATTCATCTACCAATCACCTAAACAATTTGATCTAACCACCCTCTGAAATGGTGTACAGTGCTTTCAGAAAATATTCCAACCCCTTCACTTTTTCCACATTTTGTTACGTTACAGCCTTATTCTAAAATGGATTAAATTCATTTAAAAAAAATCAATCTATACATAATACCTCATAATAAAAAAGCATAAACAGGTGTATAAATATTCAGACCCTTTACTCAGTACTTTGTTGAGACATATTTGGCAGCGATTACAGCCTCAAGTCTTCTTGGGTATGATGCTACAAGCGTGGCACACTTGTATTTGGGTAATTTCTCTCATTCTTCTCTGCAGATCCGCTCAAGTTCTGTCAGGTTGGATGGGGAACGTCGATGCACAGCTATTTTCAGATCCCTCCAGAGATGTTCGATCGGGTTCAAGTCTGGGCTCTGGCTGGGCCACTCAAGGACATTCACAGACTTATCATTAAGCCACTCCTGCATTGTCTTGGCTGTGTGCTTAGGGTCGTTGTCCTGTTGGAAGGTGAACCTCCGCCCCAGTCTGAGTTCCTGAACGCTCTGGAACAGGTTTTCATCTAGGATCTCCCTATAATTTGCTCCATTCATCTTTCCCTCGATCCTGACTAGTTTCCCAGTTCCTGCCGCTGAAAAACATCCCCACAGCATGATGCTGTCACCACCATGCTTCACCTTAGGCACGTGCCGTCAGGGTAGGCAAGGTAGGCACTGCCTACCCTGACTAAAATTATAACATAGTAATAACTAAATATACATAGTAAAGGCATGGGAGAATTATGCCTATGTAAGAGACCGATCTCTTAGGTAGGCATAATTCTCCGTGCCTTTCATCCGCAGCGCTCGTAACACGGGAAGCTCTGTGCAGCCCACATGCCGTCAGCGCTGCCTGAAACTGTCAGTTTCAAGCGGGGCTGAAGGCAGCAGAAATTCTGCCTTTGCGGGGTTTTCAAATATGGTTTTCAGTTTCTTGGCGGGGTTTTCAAATATGGTTTGTCAATATTTTAAGTGTATCTTAGGTAACAAAGAGAGAAGAATGGAGTTTGTGTAGCAATAATGTGGTCAGTACATTTTGTGTTTATGTTTTTAAATACTGTATTTCCCGGGGTGTGGGGGTAGGGAGAGAGCTCCTTTCCAAGCATTTGGCAAGTCTGGCCCGGGCTAAAGTTGCGGGGAGGGCACGAATGTTGTGAATGAGGGGATTGGGATAATGCCGCTTGCGACGCTCCTTGCATGGAGGCGTGGAATGCCACCGCACTGAGGTCATGGGGGGGGGGGGGGTGGAGGGAGAGAAGTAGCTCGGGTGGCTGAGCGCCCGCCGGGCTGGACAGCGGAACCAGCCGCCACCTTAGCTCCTTCTGCCGGTCCCCGCTCAGCTCTGGCAGCTCTCCGTCTAAAAACCTCTCTCCTGCCGCTCGCTAGCCTCACTCATGTCCTTAAATTCCGACAGCGCGATTGAGGTTACTCGGCTGTGGGAATTTAAGGATTTGCAGGAAGCCGCTGACATGAGCGAAGTCGGTGAACGGCAGGTGACAGGTGTTCCGACGGCGAGCTCTGCCAAAGGGGAGCGGGCCGGCAGAAGGCGCTGAAGTGGCGGCCAGTTCTGCTGTCGGGTCCCGGTGGCCGCTCCCCGAGCTGCTTCTATCCCCAGCTACAGTGCGTGGCTTCGCGCCTGGAGAGCTGCGCTAGTTGTGAGTGAGTGAGTTACTGGCTGTATCCCTGACACCCTCCTTCTCAACACTCGTGCTCTCCCCACAACTTTACCCCTGACTCTCCGCACACTGTGAAAGGAACTGTTCCCCCAATTGGTCTAGGACAAGGAAGCCTAGGAAGGGCAAATTGAAATGTCACAGCTTTTTGTTTATTTATTTATTTAACGGAGAGAACAATCTGCGCATGTGCGGTTTAATTTTTAAAAGTGGACTGAATGCCTACCCTGAGTAATTACTCATGGCACGTGCCTGCCATACCTGGTTTCCTCCAGATGTGACGTTTGGCATTCAGGCCAAAGAGTTCAATCTTGGCTTCATCAGACCAGAGAATCATGTTTCTGGGTGGGTGGGGTGGGAGGGAGTTGTGAGGGTAGAGGGGTGTGTGGGCGGGGAGTGGAAGGGGCGGGGGGGGGTGAGCTCGGAGAAAAGACAGAAGAGCCATGGGCGAGAGGGGGGTTATCACGGGGGAGGGGGCAGGAGCCAGCGAGGGGGACCAGACGGGTAGTGGCTGGAATTGGCGATGTGATGGGGACTCACAGTGGGCGCTGATCGCTGGTCATTCTCCTTCGCCGGGATTGGAGTCTCCGCTTTCCGTTTGGTCACATCTCTGACTCTGGGCTGGGCTGCGTTGGGTCCCTCTGAAAATTGTGTCCGCTTGGAAACCTCCGCCGGCCATCCTCAGCTCTAATAAAGACGCGATGGCGCAAGAAGGGGCTGACCGTCTCGGTGAGTGACGGGGAAGAGACTAATCCGTGCGGTGCTGAACGGCAGAAGAGATCGATCTGCCCACGCGCCGGTTTTAAGATTTTTTAAAACCTCGCTAACTTTTACGACATTCAACCGATCGGAACGAAACTTAATGCAATCGCAGCATAGGAGAAAGGTGAGTGAACTGGCGAAAAATCGTAGCGCTATCGCGAACCGTTTTTGCGCAAATAGAAATACTGCACAAACCGGAAGATAATAAGAGTTTTAGTTATGTATAGATTATACCACAAGTTAGCTAACATTTAAATTTACTTTATTGGATTACCTAGACTTTCAATATTTAAAAAAAAAAGCAAAGTGTTGGAGTAACTCAGTGGTTCAGGCAGCATCGCTGTTGGAGTTGATAATAAAAAACTGTGTGCCTTGACAAAAAAAAATCCAGTTACAAAGACCTAATAAATAGTTGATTTCATAGCAAAGACAGAAATATATTTGTCAATTGGAGACAATATTTGGGAGCAATATATTGATTTTGCAAAAACATTTTAGTGTCTTCAATCCAGAACCCAAATACAAATGACTTGAGCGGAATTGGATTGCAGAACTACGATTATGGAGGATTTGCAAATTATGTGGAAAGAAAAATGGAGTGGATTTTGGTTAATTTTGTAGCGAATAGACACTTGTCATCCATAAACTATCCTTTCTTTATTCCATTGAAGATTTTGGGTTGCCCGGTAGTCGTACTGTAAAAGTGACACCTTGGCCATGTGGGTGACTGCTAACCTCACTGGGACTTCCGAGGGCAACTCATGGACCTGGGCTGCAAGTGCAAGAAAGTTTTACTGTAAATTTAATGTACATTTAATATTTTTAAATTTAAGTTTCTAGCAGTCCATTATGCTTTAGAGACACGGGAGAGTAATAATTAATGGGTCAGAATGTATTGTTGAATTATAATTACGTGACCTCGGTTGGTCCGGCAAAATAGATAATCTGGCAAGGCTCTGGAACCAAAGGTACTGGATAATCGGTGGTGAACCTGTGCTTCAGAGGTATTCAATTTTGGAAACAATCTTATTCATATTAAGTACTGGAAAGAATTTCAGACTTTTATATATTCTTGTTTGAAGTCTCAAAGTTTAGACAGTTATGGGCCTGTCCCACAGGCGATTTTTCAGGCCACTGTCAAGTTGCTGGCAGTCGCAAGAAAAACCGGCAAATGGAACGGCGACTGTCAGAGTGGAACACACGCACGCCCGTTATGTGGTGGGAGCGCTGTGTATAAAATGCACACGCTGCAAAGCCAAGGTGAAACAGACACACACTGCGATGAACAGGAAGGTTGCCGCTGCATAAAGACAGCAAAAGCACAGTGTACGGTAAGTACTTTAAAAGAGGGGGGAGAAGGAGTGGAGACAACTTTTAAGAAGCCTGAGATACACGGCTGTGAAGCTCGGCGGACATTTAACATTACCGGTAGGTTTATCCTTGGTTCGCAAATCCTTGGTTTATCCTTGGTTTACCTTTTTTACCCCCAATGAGCCAATGATATTCACCGGTCAGCACCGGCTACAACCTACGAGAACCTCCGAGAACCGCCGACCTCCTGGTGACCCATTAGGACCTCCTGGTGACCCACCTCTGGCACGAGAATTCTCGCTACTCTCCATGGCGGCTTAATTCTAGTTGCCGCTAATTTTTCAACATTTTGAAAAATTCACGGCAACCATAATGAGGCCGCGACTAGTTCCCAGAATGCGGGAACTCCTCATGACCATGAAGGCAACTCCCCGGCGACCATGTAGCGATTGCATAGTCACCTGCAGCCGCCTGAAAAGTTGCCTAAGTGGGACAGGCACATATGGTTTACTTTTATGATAATGCTCATGAAAAATGTATTAGGGAACTCATTAAAATCTCTGAATATTTGTTTTGCAGGACCAAACAAAGAGTTACAGACATTCCGACATATCATGATTGATTTTCTACAAAATAGTACATATCCAAACAAGCCCCCTGCTTGCCCTGTGCTGGAACCAGCCAGGTATTTATAAAAGTACCAGTTTTTAAGTAATAACATCAGTGATTTTTATGGTGACTAATAATTACCTTGGTACAAGATTAGAGAGATGTTGATTTTTACATATTTGAAGAGGGTGCCCCCTACTGTTACTTTACTTTGTGGCAGGCTCTTCATTTTTACAGAGATGTATATATTCTAACATACAGCTACATTTTATTTTCTCGCATCACTTTGCATCAAATCAATTACTCTTCCAGCCTTTCTTTTGGTCAATTAGGAAATGCAAGAGCAATTCCTTGAGAATTACTTTATTGTTTTCTCTTGTGCCTTTCATGTGCAAAATTCTCTTGTGTCTGTTTCCACAACATTAATTGATTACATTTCTTGTATACAATCTTATTGATGTTCATTTCTTACAATACACTAAAAGGAACTGTTCTTCGTAGTATATAAACATGCAAGACCTTAAGACCATTGCTTCATTTTTCTGTACTAATACTATTAATTGAGGTCTCAGTAATTTTACGGAACGACCAAGATCTCTGTTGAATGATTATTTATCAGAAGAGATAAATGATCAGTTGTTCCTACCCTAATAAGCCCCAAAGCCAGTTTGAAAGGTTAAGAATGCTGATAGAGCCAGGAAAAGATTTGGAGTTAGGTGAATGAGCCCCAAAGTCACATAACCTACTAGGAATTGTTTTAGTGTACTCTTTGAACATTTATTTTTGTTTAGGAAAGACCATGTTGTATTTGAAGGCTGTCAGAATTTGCAAAACTATAATCAATCAACTAATCTTTAGAAGATGAACCAAAGAAATTGATCAAACTTAAAATAAAATATCATGGATGTTGTTAAGCCTGCTGTTTAATTTAGAGTGTCACCATTCACAAACAAGAGTTCTCAAGTTTTACTAAATATATTTAATGTTCTTTACCGGAATTTAGAACATCAATATAGTTCAATATTCCTTTACTTAGTTAAAATTTACAAAATTACCCGTGGCATCTATCTAATGTTTTGTTATAATTAGAAAAGCAGTCTTCTTGGGAGATGCCTTGGTGTACATTTTTGTACCAACCATCATCCTCAAAAGTATGTCTTTTAAATGTGTTTCTCTCTTTCAGCTCCTTTTCTATCCTATCAGACTTGGGTAAACACCAGAAGCATTATACTGCTGTTATCTTTGAAACAGCGTCGTCATATGTAGGTCGGGAGGTAAGTTTGATTTTTTTTTAATATTTCATTCCAAATTCTTTTCTGCTCCTCCATTTCACTGGAAATGGAGGGATTGTCTCTTGCATCAAATATTGTTTTGCATAAATGAAAATGAAGAATGGGTGTCAGGTAACCTTGTTGGTTTAAAAATTAATCTGAGGATTCATGAATGATGAATGCCTTTGTCAGTAAACAGGCCACCAGTGCGAATAAGCACGTGATCATACATGTAATTGAATCTGTAAGCAAAAACCTAAGCAATCAATGTCTGGCTTTCTTTGTGGCAAAGTTAGAAACTTAAATAACATATGGTGTACCATAGCAATGTGAATGCAAGTTAAATTCAGTTACACAATGTTAAATTATTTCATTTCAAACAGTTAAATTATTTTCTGTGGAATTAGTTTGAATAAAAGTGCCAGTTTGTTAGATGGCACATTCCATTTGGCTCATCTGTATATCAGGTACTTGGCTCTTTGGCTTAGAAGCTGAATCCAGACACATTTTATGACAATATATCTGGGCAGACTGCTGGTATTCATGCTGTATAGAGCAAATAGAGCATTGTTTTTTTTTAAATAATAAAATTTAACTCTTCTTTCAAAATAACCGTGCTATGATGTTTACAGGTGTGTGTTATCTTCTAATAGGTGATACTTGATTTGATGCAGTATGAAAATATTGTGGTGAAAAGAGCAGTGAATACTGATGAAAAGTTAATGGTGAAACTAAATATTACTTCGGTGCCATCCTGTTACCTGTTCCATCCCAATGCCTCTCGTGGATTGATTTACACGTAAGTGTGCAAATTACTTTTTGGCACTGTAAAAAATCTTAATCTCACCAGATCATACAGACTAAAATGGAGTGGGGAAGAAACAAAACCATAATGCATTAGGGAGCCAATGTCTGATGTTGTAAAACAGGAAACACAACGCATACCTGATCTTCTTTGGAATGAAAAACATATATTTTCCAGTGACTTTACTATTTGTGATGGGAAAACCTTTCTTGATCGCACTTGTATGCAATGTGAAGAGGTTTTGGAAAGTATTTCCATTTTAAACTGGAAGTGAATTTAGAGATGGAAGGTGAGAGAAATATATGCAATAAATTAAATTTAAATTCAATTACATTTTCGTTCTTGGGAGCATTTGCAAATTTATGTCCAAAATGCTCTGTTTCTGGTAATCACTTGTTAATTAAGTGGCCTAGATTTTGTTATTCTCGTACTTGTAAAATATCAACATTATTATACCGTCTATAGAAAAATCTGGAGAGTGTTTAAACACAAATTATGCACCACTGCTGGTGATTCCTTGCTCCAATGCAACTTTTTTTTAAACCTTCCTTCAGTGAAACTAACAGAATCAAATTAACTAAAAACCAAAAACTCTCTGATCTGTTCTTGTAGCCACTGTATTTATGTGGCCAACCAGTTGAGTTTTTAATGGCCCTCCCAAAATGTTGATGGGGTGGGGGAGCGGGGCGGAATTGAGGGGAATTTGCTAAGAAGCTACAACTTGTATTGAAAATCAGGCAATCATGAGCTAATATTTTCACTTCTGATCTTGTGATGAAGCAATTAAATTGTGCAGCTCACTGCCCTGAGAAACCTCTGCAGCGATGTCCTGGGACTGGGATAGTTGACCTTCAACAAACACAACCATTTTCCTTTGTTTACACACCCGTAGTGAGAAATTACTTTTGGAAATTTATTTTAGCCTGAAAAATAAATATCTAACTTTATTTGTAACATTCTTCAGGAGATATTTTACTCTGCTATTGAATTGTCACACTATTATTGCTCCTTTCTTCCCCAGATTATATCCTTTAATGTCTCTCATACTGTGGGTAGATATCTTTCTTCAAATGTCCTTCACATTCAGTAGCAGAATCCAGGAAAACCTCTTTAATGGTCCCATAATGAAAACGAAATTAACAAAATGTGCCACTCTTTAGGTAATGCTAACTTGGTGAATACCAATTCCTGTTCTGAAGCATTAACATTTGATCTAAGTTCATTGGAAATTTTGCAACCAACAAAATAATACAAATGTTCTTTCTGGTGGGTTTGCATGAAAATTATTTGCAACTTACATTATGCATATGCTAGGAAATTCCCCTGAAACTAATGGATTAGAATAAAAAATGTAATTACGTCAAATACAACCAAATAAAATATATTACTACTGTTTTACAATTTTAAACTTATAAATAAGATGGCATAATTTTACTGGCATGACTGTCCTTGCCACGAGCTATTGAAACTTCATGCTGAATGTAGGTTTGCTGTGCATATTAAAATACTGATTGTTCTCAAGCATTAATGCTTGCCGAATCTTTTTGAGTGTAATGTAACATGCTGTTAAACATTTGTTGGCCATTTCGCATGGATAAAAGCAGATTATCCTGAATGACTTGCTGATAAATGTGGACTGCCTCGATCGATCAGTTTATTGGTGTCATTCATAATTTATAAACGAACTGGAATGATTTGGTAATCCATTTTTTGCGTTCTTGATCTATGCCTTTACTATAAGTTGAGTGATACAGTTTAAGCAATTAAACTTTAATAATTTAAAAACAGGATGCAGCTTTGTAGGCAGAGAATGTTACAGTGTGCACTAGTGCTTTTCTCCTCGTAGGTTTTCACATTTTCTTCTTTACCTCCAATAGTTTGTGATAGTGTTCCACATAAAAACACCCTTCATTTTTTTTCTAACCTCTACAATTGATAGCATTTTATTTTTATTTGTTATCGCTTTACATAGTCTTGTTCCACAAAGAAAATTAATAACTATGCTTGGATTTAATCTGTCAAAACATTGAAGACTTCAGTCCTTGTACAAGGAAGTTATTGTAAATTATGGTAAAAATTACATTTTATTGCCATCTCCTTAGGGAATATTGACTAGATTTTCATATTTGGGACTTTATTAATGTCTTGGATTATTTTTCTAATTTCTACTTTCGATATCTAATGGAAAAAAAATAGTTTTCAGTTTGCTTAGTTTTTAGTGACAATTGTATAATTTTTATCAGTTCAGGCTGAACCTTTTGTAATAACACTTGGAACATAAAACCACATTTATGAAAGTGATAATTTGAAAGATTTGCTCAATGTATCTTATTAATCCACCACTAAACTAATCCGTGCTTGAACTTTGGTAATGAATTTTGTAAAACCTAAATTACTTTGTAATTTTTAAGTATAATAAAGTAGACACATCTTTGGGAATCTTTTGAAAATGCTGGATAATATCAAACAGGAAGGTGATGGCAATATGCATTATTGAATTGAACGATTACTCTAACTCTTTTTTTACAATAGGCAAAAGTCGTTACGACCATTCTATACTTCCTATTTAAAGTCATTGCCGGGTGTAACCAAGAGATTACCTTTCCAAAATGTAGTGTCAGTGAGACCGAAGGAAGATACGATAGCTGCCTTAAAGCCCTGGAAGGACAATGACCAGTAAGTATTTCTTTCAAAGCTTGATGTGCTCTAGCCTTTAACCAAGTTGTCTCTGCCTTGGAGAACTGTGGATGCTCATACTGAGCTAAATGCATTGTGTACTAAGAAGAGTTTTGTATGCAGCGAATAAAGAATTATGAGAACAAGCAGGGATAGTGAAGGTGAAGAGTCAACCATAATTCTAATGTATGGTTGAACAGGGTTGAGGGTCTACTTTGCTAGCTTCAAGGCATGATTAGCAAGTTGACAGTAAATGATGCAATCGGACAGTATATCTATAGAGATTTGTTTGAGTATTTGATGACATTCCAGATCTTTTTAAACTTTGAAGAAAGTAGAGGCACAGTCTTTGTGATTATATCTATGTGCTGGGCCCAGGGCAGGTCACCTGAGATGTTAACACTCAGGAATTTGAAGCTGCTAAGTCTCTCCACTGCTACCCTACCAATTAAAACTGGCACGTGGTCTCCCGACTTTCCCTTTCTGCAATGATGATTGGTTTGGTTTTTGGTTTTGATGATGTTGAGCAAGAGGTGGCTATTTCAGCACCATATAACCAAGATATTCCATCTCTCATCATCTGTGATTCAGCTAACAGCAGTGGTGTCGTCAAATTTTAGAATGGTATTGGTCCTGTACTTAGTCACAGAGTCGTAGGTGCAAAGAGAGTTGAGCAGAATGCTAAGCCTTGAGGTGCACCTGTATTGCTGGTCAATGAGGAGACAATGTTACCAATTCCGTACTGATGGAGATCTGCTGATTATGAAGTTAAGGATCCTGTTGCTTAGGGAGCTACAAAGGTTTGGATCTTGGAGTCTGGTAATGAGTTTGGAGGGTATGATAATGTTAAAAACTGAGCCGTAATCGCTAAACAGTAGCCTGACATATATGTTCCTCTTTAGGGTCAGCACTGGCGACATACATGGCAACTGCGCCAACAGCTTGTCTCGTCTTTGTCTTCTTTTCCTGTTTTGGTTTGTGTTTACTTGTATGTTTTTACTGTACCTTTAGTTTTTGTATTGTGTGAGGAGGGGGGAGGTTGGGGGGGGAACCTTTTTTATTTCTTTCCTCGACGTAGCTGCGACTTTTTCCATCGTATCTCCGTCTGCACTGCGGCTTTAACATCGCGGAGCTGGCGGTCCCTTTGTTCGGGATCGACTGCGGGAGCTCCAACCACAGGAGCTTCGACCGCCCTGATCGCGGGAGCTTTGATTGCCAACTGCGGGAGGTTTGATCGCCCCGACTGCGGAAGTTTCGATTGCCCCGACCGCGGGAGGAAAGAAGGTATAGGTTATTTGCCTTCCATCACAGTGGGGAATGTGAGGTCGCTGAAAAAACAAGATGGAAGTGCTGCCTGCACTGGTGAGGACTCGGAGTGAGTGCAGTGATCTTGGTGTTTTGCGGGGACATGGCTCCATGAGGACATCCCGGAGTCTAGTGCGAGTGTGGACGGGTTTCTGACTGTTCAGGCGGACAGGGACTGCAGAGAGAGTGACAGCAGTCGGTACAACTCTGATCACATCCCGGTGAAGGAGCGAGTGTGTGGCCCGGACATTGAACTGATGGCTGTGGGACTCTGCTTATGCTGTGTGCCCTAGGGATTCTCACACGCTGTTGTGGTGGCTGTTTAAGTCTTATGTTTAATTTTTATGTGATTATGTATCTTGTTGCTTTTTTGTATAACTTGGCAAATCAAATTCCTTGTATGTTTACATACTTGGCTAATAATTTAATTACAAATTATAAAATTACAAATTATTCAAATTGTCAGAGCAAGAGTGAAGTGTCAGTGAGATAGTGTTGGCCGTTAACATACTGTGGTGAGAAGCAAATTGAAGTGGATCCAGGTCTTTTCTCAGTCAGCAGCATTACGTTACAGATGACTTGTATTGCAACTTAGCTAATACTGGGCCATGGTGAGAGTTTGTATTGGAAAATCAATCCACCATTTTTCACAAATTGTGCTAAGTGAATGTATATTGCCTGCTACTTTCCCATCGTGCATGTCTGTGCTTCAGTAAGTATGTCCTGGCAATACTGCTCCAATTTTAGTTGGAATAGATTTTAAGAACTGTGATTAGTGTTGCTATTATTCTCTGTTCAGAAGTAATAATTTGAATTCAAGGGGACATTTTCCAATGATGGATAGCTATTCAAAATGCACAGCTTTTAACCTGTCATTGTTTTCAGGGGTAAGGTATATTTTGCTGATCTGGAGTCCTCTTTGCACTATCTTCTTCGAGTGGAACTTGCTAGCCACAAGATATTGGAGGGGCCTGAACTGACATCGCTGAAGGATTTAATTACAGTTCTATCAAAGGTATTGGAATATCCCTTGAGTGGAATTTTAGTAGTAATTATGATGAATTAACAAATATATTCCGTTTCTGTTCTATCTGATTGTCAATTTGGGCATGCTATTGGGATCTGAAACATGGTTGTTATGATTATGGTCTCATAAGTGTACCAGAGTGCAGTGATGTATGGTGGCAGATGCAACTGATGGGTCTTGCTGGATTTGATCCACATGATGCGCCCTTTTTTGAGCCATGTATAATTAAAAAGATTCATGTTTGAGATGCTTTCAAGAAAACATACAGCATTAGCCAATCACACACAAGCTTTAACGGTAATCTTTGACTCGGTACTTTCCATTCCCTTTCACAAATGGAATTCTGTCTGTGCTAATTATCAGTTAAATGTGTCCCTGTAAATGCCGTTATGATGAAACTGCTCAGCGGATACATCTTTTACTACACTCAGTTCTCAAGTTTTCTTCAACACCAATCCAATGTATCTATGTACGGATCACAGAGAGCAGAGTTCAATGCTGGGAAGAAGTAAGTGTATGATCTTTGACACAAAAGCAGATGAATGTTCGAAGGAATTGCTGATGTGTACTTGTCCTAGTATTACTGGACCATTTTCATTGCCACTTTATACTTATCAAAGTCTAGTAAATATCTTTGCCATGTTATTTATATCTTTGTGTTCTTCATGAGATGCGAAGTTGCCATCCCACCTAGTTAAAACTTAAACTCGGCATCCACTACTTATGCTATTTCTACTATGTGATACAGCATTAAGGAGGAGACTTTCAGAGTGTCCGGGTTATGCTGCTACAATTTATTTTGTTGCAGATTTTAATAACTGTTCATATTTTTCTCTAAAATAATTAATGTTATCAACTGAGGACGATTTTGAAGCAGGTGGAATTGTAAGTCTGTTTAGTGGATGAAAAAGTAGCACGCTCTTGGTTAAATCACCAGATGTCATACTGAACAACTGCTATCACATTATCATCAAAATTAAGAGGCATTGGGATGTTAAGATGCTTCCTGCTGGCAGTTTGCAGACCATCACTTATTCTTGTGTAGTCTATGGACTAAAGTAAGATAAGAACTGTGAAATAATCCTTTAGAGGACTGGTCAAGTGTGGCTGTTTTCAGTCATTGAGCTTAAATAATGCCTTAAATATAACATACATGATTATCTAATTCACCATTATTTAAATGAGCATTATTTGTCAATAGCAACTGCGATTTGTATCAATGTTGAAGAGCTTAAAGTCGCAAATAGGCTGTGGCCTTAATTGGTAGTTCCACACTAGAGATTTCCAGAAAGTGAAGCATGGAGGTTTTTTTTATGTGCATGGGAAAGGTTTCCCTAGCCGATCGATCCATCTACTCATTTTTGTATTGGTTAAAATGGCACTTTTTCTGAACTTCAGAGATATTCTGTCATTATGGCTGCTAATGGTCTATTTTTCTTGACAAACATAAAATCAATAGCACTGAAACTGATTGACACAATTAAGTTATTGTTTATCTCGTCTTGCAGTGGGCATTTAAAAGTTTTGTGTCTCCTATGTTACAAACTGCTTCTTTAATTGCATAATTGATTGTAAAACATTTTGAAGCATTCTGAAGTGTGGAAAGATGTAATACAAGTGCAGGTTCTGAGGAATTATCATCTTTTCTGCAAAACATAAGCATCCCATGGATCTTTTGCACCTTGCAAAACTTGACAGCTATATCGGCAAAAATGAGAAATTGAAAATTAGTCAAAAATATTCACCAACTAGAGAAGTTGGTGACAACAGCACATCCCTTCCGGACAAGCTATATGCATTGTATACTAATTTTGAACAGAAGGGCAATGGATTTATATCACCCACTCTGACAGCCTCGGGGGCACCTGTACCCACAGTCACCGTCATAGCTGTCTGATCGGCCTTCCTGAGAGTGAATCGCGTAAAGCAACTGGCTCAAATGACACTTACTAATTACTACAGAAGCACCGCAGACAACTCCTCTGTCCAACACAGCAAGAAATTAGAGCATCAATTGTGAATTCACGTACTCGTGTATTGTGGCTTCACTATGTGGGCTGACCAGACACACATTATTGGATAGAAAGTCAACAAATTTTAAAGAATTGTTTAATTCCACAGTTGTGCAAGCAATATTATTGTTATCCTTAATACATTATTTAGAAGGTCTTCAAATGAATGAAATACATTTTAATAGCTTGGCACATCATGGTAGCCTCAAGTGCCCTTGAGCATTCAATGTATATGACAATGTCTGACTACACTCTGAAAAGGGTATTAATTTATCAGATTGCATGCAGAATGCTTTACATTTTATGTAACTGATTAATTTTCTGAATTAGAGAATGACAATTAATTTATTTTCTCTGGCTGTTTTATTTTTGCCGCTGACATTTTATAAATTAAATCTTTTTTATCGTGTTTTACCAAAATGGAATCAGTTGGTCAAGATAATGAGATGGCCAGATTAACACTCCACTTTCTTAAAGGAAAATATGTCATATATTGATTTAATCCTTTAACTGACAGAAAGGATTAGTGTTTTTTTTTAGATTAATGTATTCCATAAAGCCAGATCCTCCAAGATTATGAAATGTTTAACTGGTCAAAGAAAACAAAAGAATGATGATCCGAATATTTTAAATGTTTTTTGGTTGTTTATTGAACCGGATTCTTAGTCATTTTCAGCAGTTTTGTTTGTTTCTCAGAAGATTAAAGTGATAAATTCAAATATTGAAATCTATGTGAAGATTTTATATTTATCCAAGTACATTGAACAAGCTTCTTCCCCAATCCAGATCTTCTGGAGAAACTTTTCTAAATAGATTATTTTGTAGATATATTGTTTTCTCCAAGTCCAATCAACCAAAAACTAATGATTTGAAGAAGACCCACATCTTGAATATATGAGAAAAAAGTATTTGCTTTTCCTAGATATTGCGATATTGTTGTAATTTTGAGGTTTGCCTTTATGACCTTGGAACATCCTTAAGTCATTTATTGCCACCGTAATAGTACTTTGGAAGTGTAATCACTGTTATAATGTAAGAAATGAATGTTGCTATATTTCCTTTTTATTCCCTCAAAGATCAGTGTAGCGATCAGTATCTGGATATTGAAACTAGGCCTTCTGCTGTCATGACACTGCATCAAAATGCTAAACAAATGAGTTTGTGTGAAGCCTGATGCAACAGGCTGCACATATGTCTGCTTTTCAAATCGGACAAAATAAATGTCTAACACTTTTATTCTACTCAACTGTAACTGCAGCTCTGGTCAGTGCCACATGTGGAGCAGCTCTGTCTAATCCACATGCAAATATAAATGCTGAACCTAGATTATGGTTTCTGATCTTGGTCAAATAAGGTATTGCATGCCATGTTTATTAGAAAAGATCACAAATAAAATAAACTATATTGATTGCAATGCTCTCCTTTGAATTGAAATGCCATTTATTAATCTCATAGTAGAAAATTGCACACAACAATTGACAGATGTGCCTCAGGGACAGAAGGCGATCTAATAGAGTAATGAATCATAGCATCTGTTATTGGTATTTAGAAAGATCAAGGTAGATTTTCCCCTGGGATCAAGGCATAGGATTGTGAAGGGTTGACTTGTTTTTTGTGTTTCAGTACATAATGCACCGAGTAAACTTCCATTAACCAAATTCTTCTATTATATCCTTATGTATTTGCACACTGTTCTTTCAACCTTCTGAGCTAAGGCTGTTCCTGATTCCTTTAAAGGAACTGAAATTCTAAAGATTAATATTAAATCCTATTTTATTTCTTGACTGACGAGTTTGGCGATTTGGTAGTTTCAGTGGTGCAGCCACCATGGCATTCTTCCTCTGTTTCTTTCATATTCCTCAGCTTTATTTCTTGTGAGATCAGTTGGCTTTTGCTTACACTATTGATCAACATAAAATTTACTAACATTTTGGGATTCTGATCTTGCATTTTGAGTCATGCAAATTCTATTTGCATGACTCAATTTTATTGATGTAGCATTTAGAATATTGCTGTTCATTGTACATGTGTTTCAATCCTATCTGCCATATGCCTATACACCTCGTCGTTCCTTTACTCTGAACCACTTCTAAGAACATAATTTATTACTTAAAATAAAGGAACATCAGGTTAGGGTAATATATTAACGTACAGAAAAGAGAATGGTGTAAAACTGGGCCATTATTTCAATATTGTCTCTGTTCCTACCATCTAAATCGTAAAAGGCTTATTCAAGTGATGCTGGATTTATTTTTACAGCTTTAAATTTAACATGCAATGTAGTTTCCTCTACATTGACGAGATCTGACATGGATTGGATTACTGCTTTATGGAGAATCTCCATTCACTCTGCAAGTATGACCCAAAACTTCAATTGAGTCATAGAGACAGCATGGAAACGGGCCATTCAGACCAGCCCGTCCATGTTGATCAAGATATCCCATCTAAGCTAGTCCCATTTTCCGGCATTTGTCCCAAATTCTAAACCTTTCCTTTCATATACCTGTCCAAATATGTTTTAAATATTATTATTGCACCTGCCCCAATTACCAACTCTGATCAGCAAGTGAGAGATTAATGAAATTCATCAATTAAGTCTGCTGAATTTTGTGCAATTTGCATTGAGTATGTTGTTGATCATGAAGTAATAGAAAGGGATTTGGCCATCATTAATAATGAATCCTTTGTAAGCCTATCCTTCAATAATTTAATGCTAAAAATAAATGAAGTGAATCCTGATTCAATGGCCATGCTCTAGATCTTGATGAGCTTATTTGGTCTTTAGTTCAGATGAAGATTTTGTCTGACAAATAATTTTACTTTTCAACAGCTCTTCCCTGGACCACAGCCAGTAGTGAAGTTGCTAGAAACATTGCAAGAATGGTTGGTGAGCCTTCCATTGGATAAAATTCCTTATGATGCAATCTTAGATTTGGTGAACAACAAAATGAGGGTAAGTGTTTTGTTGATCATTGAAGATACCAACTAATATTCTTCAGCACTAAACGGAAGATTTTTTTTGGAGAAGCTAGAGTGCAGGTTTTGGAATCTTGAGCAAAAAACTGCTGGAGGAACACAGTGGATCACGCAGCATCTGTAGAGGAAAATGAGCAGATGTATTTTCAGCTCAGGACATTTCTTAAGTCTGAAGACTCTGGACCTAAAATATCAGCAGATCAATTCCCTCCACAGATGCTGCTTCACCCACTGAGTTCCTCCACCAGTTTATTTTCTCGCAATTATTTTTTATTTGTCATGCTATTTGTTATGGAACTCCACATGGCATCCATCCCTCTTCTGTGCAAAATGCTTCTACATGCATTGGTGTTGACTGTTTTGGACTCAAAAGGGCCAATACAAGTCCTGGGTCATGAATGTACAAAATAATTACTCTTTTGAGTCTGCCTGAGTCTTAATAGTCGTATACTTTGCTCGCATGCCCTCAATGTAGGTTCAAAATGAAGTGTCTCAGATAACCGTTTGCTTTTCTACTTTTCATTTCCTGCTCAAAATTCTATGTATTATTATTTTTTTAATTATTCATTTGCTTTTTTTTAATACTTTGGCTTTCGACAATTTTTAAAATAGTTAATGCAACATTCCATTGACGTAAATGATGAGATTTTACTGAACAGGATTCTTATGCATTATTCCTGTTATATGGATGGATGGTTGGGGATAAAAATTCTGCGGTGCTGTTTGGAGCTTGGATCTAAAGAGGGTTGATGTAAAGAGGGTTAAGGAAAATTTCTGTTTATACCCATAAAGTGTATATATAATGTGATCTAACAATAAAATCCACTGAAACATATTTCCAGCCACCTTTCCAATTACTTTCTTCCCAAGCAATCCTTTTTCAATTGAGTCAAGAAAGGAAACTCTGGCCTGGAAACTCTCAGAATTACTGTTGGCGTGCTTTCAGAATCAGCTCACCATGAATATGTGGTGATATAGTCAGTGTTGGGTTAAATTAGATGTTGATAAATTATTTTAAGTGGGAAGTCTTTTATTTGCATATTTGTATAGATTTCTGAGCTAGGAACTAAACCTGTTAAATTAGCGCCAAATTGAGCCTTTAACCAAGATGATTAAAAATGGAACATTCAACTAACTATGACCTCTAATATTTCACTAGATGTTAGACTAGTTTTCATATTCAAATATAATCTTAATATTACCATTTCCCTCAATTCCTGCTGCCCCCCGTATGCTGACTGTGAACATTTTGTATTTCCACACAAAATTACTCTATTCTCACATACATTCTTTTTTGTTTTGTTGTCATTTATTACTTAGTAATTGGCTCTTTCGGAAATGCTGCTTTTGCTAAAATATTTCACGCCGGGTGCTCAAACAGGACTTTGCTATGTTCCATGTGTTGAGCTGCTTTTGTTGCAGCTTTGTCTTTTCAAGTGTATGTAGAATCTGAAGGTTAAAACCATTTTATTTTTGAAGTGATGCTGAAATTGTCAGATTGATGAGTCAATTGGGCTCTTATGTTGCATTTAAGAAAAAGAAGCGGGTGTGAGCTATAGGGAGAGGTTGAGTAGGCTGGATCTCTATTCCATAGAGTGCAGGAGGATGAGGGGTGCTCATAGAGGTATACAAAATCATGAGAGGTATAGATCGGGTAGATGCACAGAGTCCTTTGCCCAGAGTAGGGGAATCGAGGACCAGGGGACATAGTTTCAAGATGAAGGGTAAAAGATTTAATAGGAATCCGCGGGGTAACGTTTTCCACACAAAGGGTGGTGGGTGTATTGAACAAGCTGCCAGAGGAGGTAGTTGAGGCTGGGACTATCCCATTGTTTAAGAAACAATCAGACAGGTACATGGATAGACAGGTTTGGAAGGATATGGACCAAGCACAGGCAAGTGGGACTAGTGTAGCTGGGACATTGTTGGCTGGTGTGGGTGAGTTGGGCCGAAGGGCCTGTTTCCACACTGTATCACTCTATGACTCTAACCTTACCTGGTCTGAACTGTAAATGGAAACTTCTTCCACAGTATCATTGTTTGAGTCCTTGAAGTGACATGGCTAGCCACTTATTGGCACAAAGTCATGGCAATGGTTCAAGAAGCTGGCACACTTTGCAAAACCTGAGATGGGCAATGATACCAGTGAACCCCATATCCTGGCGATTATTTTTTAGGAAATAGCAATTATATTCATGACAAAATTATTATTCATTCAACTTTTTAGAGCTAATGGAAAAGTAACATCTTCCAACACTTCGGTACAGTTATTTTGAAAAATCTTATAAATAATGAAGGCATAAATATATTTTTAGGTATTTATTTGTGTGCTCTTCTCTTGCAGATATCAGGAATGTTTTTGAGAAATACAGTCGAGTGGGTAGGCTGCCAGGGTAGCCAACCACAGTACAGAGGTTACCCATGCTCTCTCTGGACACTCTTCCATATCTTGACAGTACACGCCGAGACACGTCCTGAAATGCAGATCCTTGCTGGTAAACATTCTTTAAATGCAGTTGTATTACTGTAACCCAAAGAGATTTACAACATGTGTTAAATTTGTTAATGCCAATGACTGGAAACATACAAATTAGGAGCAGAATAAATCCACCTGACCTCTTCAACTTGCTCCACGATTAAATAAAATACAGGATGATCAGATTATAACCTCAAGTCCACTATCCATTTTCCAGCATAGCTTCTGGTAATCTTAAACTCCTTTACTTTTGAGAAAATCTGTCACCTCTGCCGTATAAATACTCAAACTCTGCCTCCACTGCCGATTAAGGAAGCCTTTTGGCCTAGCTCAAATGTGGTTGGTCCAGAGCAAACATCAATGTTGTTCACAGTTTACACCGTAGGACTGAAAGCACTTGAGCATCTCTACTTGTGTACACTGCTTTGTTTCTTGAAGCCAATAATTTGACACCAAATTACTACGTTCTCTACCTTTCACAACCTAATTTCCTCCCCATCAACAGATTTAATAATGTTTATGTTTGCATAAATAGTTAAATAATTGAGGCACCAGCAGTATATCCCTGTGGCATATCACTTGATACTCTTTGTCAACCAGAGGATGACCCTTCTATATCTACTGTGCTTCCTGTTAGGCAGTCAACCTTCTACCCATGCCAATATGTTATTTCCTGTATAATATTGTTTCCTCTCAGCAATAATCCAAATATTGTAGAGAGTTTATCCTGTTCATTCTTAACTAATATTGTTATCGATGTGAATCAAGTACAAATGAGCTATTGGCTTTGCTACTCGGTTTGCTTTTCTTTTAAGAAACTTGAGTAATGATAAGCAATAAAGATAATTCAAAATTAACAACACTGAATTTGCAGAGGCCAAAATCTTTTTTGTAAACTTAAATAATGTAAAATGGTCAGATAATAAAACCAAAACCAAAATATTGCAGATGTTGTAAACTAATATAAGAAGTGAACATTCTGGAAGTATACTGCAGCTCAGGAAGCATATGTGGAGTGGGAAACAGGTAATATTTTAGATCAATGAGCTGCTAAATTAGTTGATCACAACAGGATAAGGTGGCAGTAATTGTTCTTGTGTCTGTAGATTAGTGAGCTGGGGAGTGCAGGACGGGGATTGTAGCGTCAAAGAAGAAATCTGCAGGATGTTCCTGGTCATGCAAAGCCTGCTGGAAAATGCACACTGGGGATAGCATTAGATTTGATTGAGAGTTGGCATTTCTTTTTTCAAGCATCTTAAACAATGATTGTTAAGACTATAGATAGCATGGTAACTTTTCACATGAATGAGTTGCTGGAGAGGAGATGATAAAATCAGCAAAATGTGCTTTTCATTTTGTTTCCTAACACCAGCTGGTGTTTGACATTTGTTCACTAATGAGATGAAACGGGTTGTGAGTTACTCTTATAATGCTGTTTGAAGAATTGGGTCAGCTAAGTCAGCTGGATTATCTATAGAATTTTTCCTTCTTATGACTTATCCACATTGTCTCATATAACCAGTGAAGATCTTTTAATCCTGCTCTGCAGGTAGGTTTATATTATTGTACACTTTAAAGATTAGTATGAATTAAATTGCAGAGGTCAGCGGTTACTTAATCTTGGATGAGGATAGGTAGATTACGTGCTAAGAGTGGTGTGTTTTTATCAAATATAAATTCTTCTCTTAGCTGACAAAGTTTTAATAAGATGTTTAGCGATACAAATGTACATCTATGTTACAACAGAAGTTAGTGTATCATAACTTTCAGTGTCACAATTCTGTAAATTGCATTGCACAGTTTATTTGTACACCCTTTGTTAAAGCACAAATTATAAAAAGTACTAAATTTCACAATTAATTGGCGTTGTAAATTGCAATAAAATGTTTAAAACAAAATAAAATCGATACCAATTATTAAATAATTTTGTCAACTCTTCTGGCTGTTCTTGTGTCACTGTGACATGTCTCTTAAGGTCATTTGTATCCTCTGCCTAATGTAATATAAGCAGGTTAATCAAAACAATGGTGGAATAACTCAGCAGGTCAGGCAGAATATGTGGAGGGTATGGATAGGTAACATTTCTGTTTAGGATTCTTCTTCAGACTCCAATCCCTCCACAGATGCAGCCTGACCCACTGAGTTACTTCAGCACTTTAAGAATGCTTTTTTTCATGATCTTTACTGTAAGCAAGTTGAGCCACAACTCTGGCAAAAAAAACAAACTCCTGGGGAAACTCAGTGGGCCATGCAGCATCTGTAAAGTAAAATGAACAGATGACGTTTTGGGTCATGATCCTTCTTCAGATTGCTACCTGGCCCGCTGAGCTCCTCCATCAGTCTGTTTTTATTTACTCAAAATTCCAGCATCTGCTGTTTCTTGAGTGTCTGTTTTGTACTATATGTACCACAGGGGGGAGCTAATGTGTAGGAAAGAACTGCAGATGCTGGTTTAAATCGAAGGTAGACACAAAATGCTGGAGTAACTCAGCGGGTCAGGCAGCATCTCTGGAGAGAAGGGATGGGTGACGTTTCGGGTCGAGACCCTTCTTCATGCTTTCCCTTGATATTAGTGCTTTGTATAAAACAAACTGTTTTCGCTGCTCTTAATAATTTTGGGAGACCCGGCCCGAATTTCCCATTGCCAATGCAGAAGTTTACAATATGTTATATAGAATATTTCAGAAGGCAGCTGTACAGTGATGCAATTACTTTTTTTGCTGACATTCCAGGAAACCGGGAAGAACTCCCGGCCTGGTTTCAGAAACGTAGAACAATGAAGCAATTAATTTCACTTGGCTAAACCAAAGCAGCAATAAGCCAGCAAGGTAGACACCAAAAGCTGGAGTAACTCAGCGGCACAGATAGCATAAGGGTCTCAACCCGAAACGTCACCCATTCCTTCTCTCCAGAGATGCTGCCTGTCCCTCCAGTTACTCCAGCTTTTTGTGTCTATCTTCGGTTTAAACCAGCATCTGCATTTCCTTCCTACATATAAACGGGCAACTCAGTTTGTCCTATTCCCTGATTCAGTTCCCATAACCTTGCATGTTCTTTCCTTCCAGATTGTGTTTCTTTTAATGTGACTTGCCTCGGGCACTTAATTGGATTAGTCATGTAAACAGTCTTTTATAAGGGCAGAGGTTCAGAACTATGCTCAGTTGGTTCACCTGTATAAATTGACTGAGGGCAGTTTAGAGCAACCTAAATATGGCTTTTCAATATGGCTTGAAAGAGCCTGCTAGTGAAAATTATCCATGATTACTTGAGAATAAGGTAATGGAGTAAACTGAGAAAGATGAGACTATATGAGTGGCCATGATGGATAAATATAATGATATTGGTAGGTTATGCACAAAAAAATTACTTGGATGACCTAATGATTAATTGAAAAAGAGTGACTAAATTAAGGGGAAATATCTCATTGTCCTGAATTTCTTTGTCTTTCAGCCTATTTAACAAAAAAGCACACTTGTTTTTTGCCTCTTATTTTTCCCCTAGTTGCTGTCTTTACTGAAATGATAGAGCACTGTTTTCCTTAATAACTTGAGATGGGAATGTGTACTAGATCAAGGTTAGTCCCATACTTCTGATAAATTGCTGTAGGATTAACTGAAAGCTCTGAGTTTTTTGCTACGAGCCGCAGAATAATATCATTAATAGGTAGCGTTTTCATTATAGCATAATGGATTAGTGTGATGGATGGCATATTTTTAAATTTCACCAGCTTATAAACAACTGATCTCACTCATTTTTCATGCTGTTCCTTTACTGGATTCTGTTTTTCAGGTATTTTAGTCAGATATATGCATTGGCATTAATGATAACTATTAGTACTTTTTGACAAAATATTTCAGAATTGTTGATAATGTGTATTTACAATTGTTTGAAAGAGGCAATGGGCCTGAGAGTTTGCTAGATCCTTTAATTTTGTGGGCAGATGTGTTTAAAATAAAATATGTAAATAGAATAGCACAACCCTTTGTTCCACAATGCCAACCACGGTGCCAGTCAAAACTAATTCCATCTGCCTGCACATTGTCCACAATCATCCATTCCCTGTTTATTCATATGCCTTTGTAAATGCCTATTACTCATTGCTATCATATCTGCTTCCACCAATTCTCGCATTCCATACACCTACCGCACAGAGACACAAAAAGCTGGAGTAACTCAGCGGGACCTACCGCTCTCGGTACAAATAAACGTGCCTTGCAAATCTTTTATATTTTTGTCCTTTCATCTTACAGCTGAGCGACTTGCGTTTGACATTTCCACCTTGGCGAAAACGACTCTTACTATCTACCTTCAGGCCCAACTAGATTATTAAGACCCTATTAATGTAATTTAAATTAAATTAAGATTATGTTGTGGCAGGAGAAGCAGGATCCATGGCAACCTTCAGTCCTTCATGGGAAATCAGTGGCACTTCCACATTTTCTGCTGACCTCCAGTTGGAAATGTAACACAGGAACAGATGCTGCTTCACTGCATTTTGAATCTGAAGTTAAAGCTACAAATTAATTAATTGGCAAGAATGGTACGGGTACCTGCTAGGCACGGTAGACAAATCCCCTGTTTCCATCGCCCTCTCTGTCAGATATACAGCTTTGGATATTGTTTGGGGCGGTGGCTTGTCAGGTAAAGACCACAGCGCCCAAGTGCATGAAAACGTGGTTGGCTGTGAGTGGAAAATGCTTGCAGAAATAAGGTGCTAAGGGAGTCAATTGTAAGCAGAACAAGAGGGTATTTCTCCTTCAGTATTCAGTGAGAACAGGAGAAACAGAATGGTGGTGGAGTAGCATTGCTGTTTAAAAAGGAAATGAATGCAACACTGAAAAGGGATATTAGCTCAGGTGATAGTGAATTTCTAACAGTAGAGCTAAGAAATACCATTGGCACAAAATGTTAATGGGAGTTTTATGTAAAACCTCATGCAGCAATGGTGAAGATTGGGGATAATATTGTAGATGAAATAAGAGGGGTATGCAATAATTGTGCAGTAGTAATCAGGGTAATTTTATTCTGCGCTAATTAAGTCTGGATTTGTGCTCTTTGGAAAATTATGATTTGCACATTTTCTCTTTGAAAAGAATAGGATGTAACCAAATTGGGAAAATAATTAATGATTAAGACTTAAAAACAAGTTTTGAAATTAGTGTTCTTTTTCAAATCTGAAGAAAAATTGAACAGAACTTTCCTTCACAAAGTACCTGTCAGGATAAAAGAGATCATGAGGCTCCTAAATTTAATTTTGCAGGAACTAAAGGATTGCTGGTGCTGTGACTCCATTGAACAGAGGCTCTTGCATTAAGTGCTTTCCTTGTTCCTAAATATTCTTTTTTTCTGTCTAGGTTTTGACAATGGGCCTCAGGTAGTTCTACAAGTTATCAGAAGATACATTCATCATTTCTTCGGCTGTAGGGACTGTGCACAACACTTTGAAGAAATGGCGAGAGAGTCAATGGATGAAGTGCAAACACTAGATGGTGCCATTCTCTGGTTATGGAAAAAGCATAATGAAGTGAACATTAGACTGGCAGGTAAGATACGTTGATTAGAAGGAAGCAACATTGGTTGTGTTGCCGTAATCATCATAACCATAATCATGCTTTATTAGCCAAGTATGTTTTGCAACATATGAGGAATTTCATTTGCCATACATTCATACCAATGAAAAGCAGCGAAACACATAAAATGCATTTTAACACGAACATCCACCACAGTGACTCCTCCACATTCATCACTGTGATGGAAGGCGAAAAAAAGTTCAATCTCATCCCTTCTTTGTTCTCCCGCGGTCGGGTCCTCGAGCGTTCCATTGACGGGCGATCTTGGCTCCAGTAGCTGGCGGGGTTGGGCCCTCGCATCGGGGCGAGCAAGCTTCTGCACCGGGGGGGATTCTCAGCTCCCCCGCACCAGGCGATCTGATCCCGGATTGGGGCTGGTCGAAACCTTCTGCGTCATTTGGAGCTCCAGACATTGGTCTCCACCCAAGACTGCGAGCTCCTCGATGGAGAAATCTGCAAGCCGTGGTTGGAGCGTCGATCCCAGGCAAGGAATCGTCTCCGATGGTAAGTCCACATCCCCGCATTGGGCTCAAAGCCAGTCCAGAGCAAGGCCGCCAGCTCCATGATGTTAGGCCGCAGAGCGACCGGACATACGATCCGGAAAAAATCGCATCTCCGGCAAGGTAAGATATTTTTTTAATATTTCCCCCGACCCCCCCCCCCCCCGCCCAACCCCCACATAAAACAAACTAGAGAGCATTAACACATACTTTTAAAACACACTAAAAATAATCATAAAAAGACTAAACGTCAGACAGACTTGGAAAGGCTGCCACTGTGGCGCCACCCGGTGGTATGTGCTGATCTTTAATGTTTAAAGATCAGCAGAATACCCACAATGTAAAAGATTTTTCTTTCCGTGCAGTAGCTTTGGTCAATTGAGGGAAAGGGCATTGAAGATCAGAGGGTGCTCAAGAGCAATTGAGAATGTTACATTTTTTCAAGGATACTTCACATACGTCCTTGAATCATTTATTCTGTCGTCTTAGCAATTTCATCTTGTTAAAGAGCTCAGAAAAGAACATCTGTTTCAAGATTCTGGTGTCAGAATGTAATTGCCATTGCCTCGCCAACAGAGCCAACTGACTAGTCTGATGAAGGTCTCGAACCAAAACATCACCCATTCCTTTTTTCCAGAGAGTCTGTTCAGTTAGCCTCTGTACAGAGCTGGGATATATAACTGTGATCCTCTTCCTTCCAGTTGGAGTGGATCCTCTGCTTTTATTCTATCTCCCCGCTGTTTGTTGCTATTTAAACTGACACAACTACCTTCAATTAATCCAGATCTTGGGGCTTATATCTCTCCAACTCTGTATGCATGTGCTTGTGGACTAACAGGACAGTCACTGTTACTTAGTTGGTGTATGGGGTATATCAGGATTATGAGGGGGGCAGCGAGTATCATTAATTTTATTTAGAGGGGGGGGCACCTTAGGATAAAAATATTATACACCTCAACAAATGCAAATGAGATTGCGCTGTTAACATTCCATGTTCACATAACCAAAATTAGATTCCTTATGATTAAACGTGAATATTTAAATTGGCAGAGTTGTAACAGTTAACTTAACGTGGCTTTGCATATCGTATGGTGGTGTAAACATGTAATATGTAAATTTCCTGTTTTGTTCTGCACCCCCATTGTTGAGTGAGGTCATTGTTTGGAAGTTGTATTCAATTACCACTTGAATGCAAGTGGACTATTAAGTACTGTTTTGCTAATGTCAGGAAAGAAAGGAGAGGGCATCTTCTCAAGCACGTATTTCTGAATTATTGCTCCCCAATATAGATGAATCGTTGTATTTTTTGTAAAGGGCCACCCTTAGGGGGCAGTTTGATCAGGCTTTGTTGTGTATTTTATTCCATATGTATTTTTCCCTATCTATACCATATTCTGAATACCCAAGCCTGTCTAATGATCCATAAAATTGATCCCATTTACTAACACAAGGCCAAATGGCGAGAACAATGATTGATACTGACAAACGTACAATAACACCACAGCAAGGGTGTGCACAAATTAATTGTGCTCTGCAGCTGCAGCTACACTAGTCAACTTGTAGTGGCTACTTGTGTGATTCAGCCAGTAGATCTGAATAGTAGTCTGCATTTTTTTTGTGCGGTATGAAGGAAATATAGACTAAGGCTTACAAGACATCTGTGTTCGATCGTTGTTTATTTTATTTTACCACTATAAGCAGCACAGGACTTGCATGTCCATTGTGTTTTTGTAACTGACTGTTTGGAGGGATCAAGTAAAAGAGGTCGCAAGAGATGGTCGCATTTGAAAATTCAGCCCTTTACGCACTGCCTGCACTCACCCCATCTTTGGAGAATTATGACATGCAACCTGTCATCTGTCGACCAATAACCAGTGAAAGGGAGAGTCCTGCATTCACAATCCACAAAGTAGGAGTCAGTTGGTTTTGTTTTGCTTGTGCTGTAATGAATTGTTAACCAGGCCCAAGGCCTGTACAAAAAAGGCTTCAAACAAACAGCTGGTAGAGGAGGCAGTTACAACTGAATAATGCATCTGTCAGCGTACCTTTAAAGGCACTGTCTACATGAGACTTTCAGAAGTTAACCTTATGTTAAGAACCTGGACTGATGTCTTTAGTTTTTCTACATTGATGCTGCAATATTTATAGCAGTTCCTGTGCAGCCTTTGTGATCACAGTTTTGCACAGAAATTAGATTGATTCAAGTTTTCCTTATCTGGAAACGTGGAAAATATGACATTGTCATGATATAGCCTGGGCATTAAATGCTTTTAATAACATGTACTGGACAGTTCCCCTTGTTAATTATTCTCAACACTGCTGTTATTTTGCAATACAGGAGAGGGTTTCATTTTTCTCTAAATGAAAATTAATTTACACCTTCATAGGTTGTACATTTACTCTTTTTTGGGATTAATTCTACTGGCAGAAGAATTCTCACTGCCCAGCTGCATATAAAATATAATGACATAAAATATGTCTTGAATCCGGCATAAACGTTAAATTAATACAGAATAATCTCAGAACGGCATGGCACAGGAACGGGTCCTTTGGCCCATGATGTCTGTGCCAGATGTGATGCGAAGTTAAGCTAATAATTTCTGCTTGCACAAGTCCCATGTATCTATTCTGTGCATGATTGAAGGCCACTATTGTATCCGCCTCCACCACGACCCCAGCGAGTACCTTCCAGGTACTCGCCACTCTCTGTGCGTATAAAAATAATTGCTCCTGCACTTTCTCCTTTAAACTTTCACTATAAAGCAATGTCCTCAAGTACTTGGCATTTCCACACTGAGAAAATGATTCTGACTGTCTACCTTATCTATGTCTCTCATTATGTTATGTACTGCTATCAGGTCACCTCTTGGCCTCCACTCCAGAGAGAAAAATCCAAGTTTGTCCTATCTTTTTTTGGCTAATATCCTCTTAATCCAGACAGCACCCTGGTAATTTGCATTGACCCACAAAAAAAAACAACAAAAAAGTACTGAAGTAACTGACTGGATCATGCAGCATTTCTGGAGAAAGTGGATAGGTAACATTTTGATCAGTGCGCTGCCTTTGTGATTACATCTGTTTGCCTGGACCAAAAACAGGGCACCTTGTGTGTTAGCACCCAGTAATTTGAGGTTGATCTTAAACTTACTCTTAAATTTTAAATCTTAAATTTACTCTTGTTTACTTCCATAACAATCTGTGTTAATCTTCCAGTGTTATCTAACTTGGTTTTTGCTGCTTTAGGTGCTCCAAGTGAGGATCCAATGTTCCCGAAAGTGGCATGGCCAACTGCTGATGGCTGTCCTGTATGTCATGAAGAAATCAAAGGTCTCCATACTTGGAAGGAGGAGGAGGTTCTGAGATTTTTGAAATCACATTACAGTGTGGACAATATTTCATATAAATATAGTGGATATGAGTCTCAAATCCACAAGGCAGTAAATGAAGTTGTCAAAGATAATGGAAAGAAAGGTAAAGAACAAGGGCCACCCAAGTTAATGCATAGCCAAAAGGAGCCAACAATCGATGCCCAGAACATAGACCAAAACTCAAGAAATGGTGCCTTGGTGAAGCGAGAAAGGACTGATCTGTTGGACCAAAACATGAAAAGACAGGAGCCAGACAGCTATAGAAAAGAAGTGAAACATATTTCATTTCTTGGAGTAGGCTTTTCCAGGATGGACATGAGCCTTTGTATCCTGTTGTATGCAGCTTCCAGTTTTTTCCTCATGATCATGTACTTCTATTTCCAAATGAGGTCCAAAAGGTGGAAAACCAAATATACCCGTCCTTGTGTTTAAAACAATTTTCAAGTAATTCCTGGATAATGAATGGCTCATCTGTTTTGTACAGGTAGCTGTTCTGGTGAGGATATTTGTTATCTCCAGATCACACCACCATTTGTTATGAATATCAGTCTGGACAATGATGTTTAGGTCTAAGGCGTGACTTAATTGTGAGTATCTTTGAGAAACTCAATCACTTTTAGGCAGCATGATAAGTACTTAAGTTGTTTGTGTGCCTTTTTGGAGGAATTTACAATCATGCCCACACATCATCCCTTCGCTGCTCATTTCTGATTGCTGATTCTGGTATGATTTTTTGAAATTGGCATATGTGCTATTCATCATTGGATGAGGAGTTGGGATATGTTGCATGATATGAACCTGTCTTTTTAAGTTTTCCCTCTTTTTCTTCCATCTACTCTTTTTATTTTCCCTTTAAGTTTAACAGAATTGAAACAGCTGCAGAGTTAATTTGGAATTTATTGATCTACTTTATGATTGGAGCATGAGGTTGTATTCTTGATCTGATGCTCCTGCAGCTTTAACTACCCCAGTAGGATTTGCGAAGACACTCTAACTGTCCCCAGTGTACGTTGCTGGACCAATAATTTAACTAGTTTATCAGTCTCGTGGAGGACCGCCTAACATCTTCTACCAAACTAATTAATTGAAATGTCCTCTGATCCTACGCCTCCATTTCTAATTTGAGATTATATTTAAGTTTACCAAATTAAATAAAGTCATTTATTTTATTTAATAATTGTGTTGGTTAAGCCCATAGGCATCAGGGTGTGTGCAAACAATGTGCTAACTTGCTGTCATTTAGATTGTTAAAATTGTACTTCAGTTCACACCCTAGATTAGTCTCCTTGTTGAATTTGTACTCGCCTGCATACGTTTCAGAATTGGATACGAATTGAACACTCTAATTTGATTTTTGTGAGCAGTTCAGTTGTGTGGCATAACGGTTTGGCCATATCTTCTAACTTTAAATAACTTTACCTCAATGTCCAAGTATTAAAAGTATTGAAAGAATCATTCTTAACCCCTTGCTGAATCGATCATATTAATTGGATAGTGAGGAATAGTTTTGATGTATTTTAATCACACCAAATAGCGTGCTTGCCTTGTGGCAACACCAGCCAGAAATGTTCTCCAATTTATTTTCTGTTTTTCATCAGATTCCTTGCTCAGTCAGCGCAAATAGTATATTTTTGGAAAATGTATTTTTTCAATGATAAAATAATGATACTTTAAAAAAAAAAAGCCTGAATGAAAGTCAATACATATTTTAACCGTTGTAGCTATACCAATTTTAAGGTAGAGTGCCCTGGTGAGACCTAGTGCTTATATTTTTGCTTTCAGAAAAGCCTCCTGTTCTGAATTTTTTAGTAGCTCATCTGCAAGATTAATGAGCAAACCCACCAGCATGATGTTTAGAAAAACTGGGACAGTGAGGAAAAAATGAATTAAAAATAATGTAGCTGACTGCAGCTGGAGAGCCACCCACAAGAACAGGAGTCTATACTGTGTGCTTGACGATCTCCTCGAGGTGCAGAATTTTTGTTCTTCTCAAGAAAAGCTGCCCCCTACGATTGTGAGTTGTCCTAAATCTAAGAAACACACCCACACCTAACACAATATTGTTTTTATACTAAGACAATATCCGATATTCACACAAAACCTCCAGAAATGTGGTCAAGGATCTTCATCGCTGCACATTTTGTTCAGGGAGGATCTGGTCAGGGCCTATGTGTTTCTTACGGGGTAAGTGTTAGTTCTCAATAATAGGCAAATAATGAGTTCTAATTGCTTAAACAATGAATATTACATTAGCCAACTATTGGCCTGGGCTTGTTCTTAACATATGAAATACCAATGCCTTGGTGTGCCATACTACTTCAAACTCAAGATCACTTCAATTATTCCACGTCACCCTGACAACCTTCCTGCTAAAACTATCCCTGACAATCCCTGACAAGGCAATTTATTCTCTCAATCCAGAGATCTTGTTATCTAAATTGTTACCCACAAGCTCAAAGCTCAATCCCACCATCCTATCACTGCCACTCTCTAAATTAGTGTACTTTTTAATGATGGGTAGTGGGACTGGAACGTAGAGCTCAGGGATAATGAGGATTCCATATCTACCTCTAACATATAAAATACCGTTATTAACACTAGAAGGCAAGTGTAAAGATCTCCTACACCGTCAAATATTATTATGTAACTTAATAAAAACAGGGCCATGTTTAAAATTAATGAGTAATAAAATTAAAGGATAAGAAGTTTAAACAAAAAATCAACCTTATGGTTTGGCTTACGCTTTTGTGGGCAAAGATGTGATGCCTTGTTAGTGGCAGTCTTACTTATTAATTTTAACACAAATATGTGAAACATAGTGGTTATTTGAAATATATGGTCCACAAGAAATCAAGGTTCCTTTGGCAGACAGGATTTGCATATTATTGGTCCTAATTATTTTTAAGCTTGCAGAAATATTTCCTCTGGCATCAGATGCACTCCTATTGACTCTCCACTATCTAGCTAATCTTATCTCACTGCCCAAGGACCATTCATTCTGACAAAATGTCCAATTTTTTAAACCTCTATTTGAAAATTATATTTGTTTAATAATATTAGATGTTTTCCTGTGAATAGATTGATTACTGTTAGTTCAGAGTCTTTTAAAATATTTCTGGCAGAATGAATAACCTGATCTTGAAAGGTTATAAAGACATATTAAATATTATACCGATGCAATTGATAATTGTGAATTTGGAGTCAAGGTACATTCCCATGATGTTCTCTCAGCATATTTGTTGCGGATGAGCTCTTAATTCATCTTGTGCCACAAATAATTTGATGTTTTTGATATTTCACTCCAGGTATCTTGCTCATTTTTTGTTCCATTTCCAGACTTTTGCTATGAGCTATCTAAAACATGTATTAAGACCAAACTCCTGTATGTCTACAGACAGAAAAGGTAAATGTTTATATTGAATTGTAACACTGTCTGCCTGTCCAACTTTGAAGTGTCCAATTGCCTTGTATTTGGTTTCACAACATCCCATTCCTCAGCAACACAACAGCACCTTTTTTTTAGAGACCTAACTGTGCTTTAAAACATTTGAAAAGTCCCACTAATGTTCAGTAGCATTACCTACAGTATTAATTGGTGAAATAACATTCCATTCCCAGCCTGAAATTTAAGATTCTGTTGCATGATGGGGAAGAAAATTCCATTCAGTATTTGTCAGCTTCCGTTTTTGAATAGATTGAGTGCCATTTGTTCATCCAGCAAGCTGCCATCACTTTCAAAATGTTACTTAAATATAATTGATGTCTGGTTTAATTTATTTATTTTGTTCATAGTTGCCTTGGTTTTTCAGTTTACTAAATTGTTCCTTCATGATATAAAATGTCAGTCAATGCCATATATTTTCATTAGGAGCAAATGTACACTATTTTGTACTGTTAAAAAAGAAATTCAAGGACGCTTAATCCTGTTTGAAATAAATTATCCTGCAATAAACCTGTATGCCTTTGAACAGTCTTTATTGAAAGTTGTGAGGAGCTTGTGAAATTCTTGATTTTGGTTTATAATCTGCAAGTTGGGCATTTCAGGAGCAAAATCATTTCCAGGTATCCACCCCACATAATAAGCAATGAGTGGCAGTTTGTTCTTGCTACAGGTAAAAGGTTAAGGCCATGACATGCCTTGAGCCATGCAGCATCCTGTTTATTGCATCTCCAAAAAGATGCAATAAAGACTAAACATCATACATGAACTTGCCTGGCACTTGAATATTGGCCAAATGTTACCAACTTGTTAACACTTTGCACTCATTGTACTTACAAAAAGGCTCTAATGAGACAGTACAACCTGTAACCAGTTTAGATTTGCGAATCCAATTGGAGTATAACAAGTCAATGTTCTGATCATGACTATTGAGGGATGGTCGTCTAACCAGGAAAATTGACCCAGTACTGGTCAAGCTACAGCCTAACATAGCCAATGTCCCAGACTCTTCCATCCCAAGCCCTGAATAGATCAACTGTTGTATACAACTGTTGTATGCAGGCCGAAGGAAGCAGTCCTGGCAATTTCTGTCATTAACTCCAGACCCAATGTGACATGGGTCAAGAAAGCTTATTTACAACCATAATCAAAGGAAGCAGTAATCCCATTGCTATGTCTCCATGTTGCTTGCTGAGAAAATGTGCTGGCTGAATTGACGATTATTCTTGAGCGGGGTGGAAAGACTTCAGGAAGCATCTGATTCGTGCCATATAGCTTGAAAAGTGGATTATTTTGTGACTAACCAGTTATCTGAAATGGTTCATTATTTTCAGAGGCATGTGATTTTGGCAGGAATACTGTCCATATCATCACTCTTTCGTATGATTATTGGTGAGGTTTCCCTTTCCTCCCATTAAAGCTTCATATAAACACAACATTCTGCAGAGTTTATCTCAATCCGGTGCAATAGATATTTTTATTTACCATCTTGGTCTGATGCCAACTCAATATGGTGACTTCATTACCCCCATTGTACTTGAAAGCCTGAACTAGGAAGGGTCCAGGTATGATTGGCAAGGAAATTCCATGATGAAGAATTATAGTAATAAAGAGAAACTTCAGATGGAGGTTTGTTTTCTATATAACAAAGGGGACTGAGGGGGATGTAATTAAGATGCATAAAATGATGGGTGGCTTAGACAGGGTAAACACAAATTATGTACATCTCATAGTAGATGACAATAACAACGAACCATAGACTTAAGCTGATTAGTAGAAACATTCTAGGGAAGTGTAAGAACATTTTCTTCACTGAACGAGGAGCAGCTATGAGTGGATGTGAGAGGCAGATACAAATAATAATAGATAATCTGACAAGATTTGGGACGTGGGATTAGCTCTGTTATTTATGGGTCTGCATGGACGTTATGGTTTCTGTTTCATTGTTTCCTACTGAAAACACATTAATCCAATGCGGTTGTACAGCATAGATGAAGAAATAATAATTCCCTTGGCTGATGTGTCTAAAATGAGGGGTCACTGTCTTCAATTTGGGGTTATCCATTCAGGACTGATAAGATGACATTTCATCAGCCAGCCTCATGATTGTGAATCTTTGACATTGTCCAAGAAGACCTGGAGGCTCAGTCATTAAGTGTGAGGAAGTTTTGAGATTAAGATACATTGTGTTATGTGTTTGACTTTGAGTTTAGTTTATTGTCACGTGAACGGAAGCACAGTGAAAAGCTTTTGTTGCTTGCTAACCAGCCAGCAGAAAGACAATATATGATTATAATCAAGCTATGATAGAGGGAATAACGTGTGCGTTTTCACACTTCTATACCTTTTGCCCGATGGGAGAAGGAAGCAGGGAGTGGCCAGGGCGCGACTCGTCCATGATTATACTGGTGGCCTAATCACGAACTGCTGCTGACACTCATGCATACTCCACAGAGATTCACATACACTCATCTTTAAACACCGGTGGTTACACGTTCATGTCCGCAGCTATACATCTGATACTAAACACATTCTCCAACATTGAATATAAAATGAACGCCGCAGCCCCTTCAGTATCCGGAAAATGAAATCAAAGTCCACGAAGAGATCAGTCTGAAGAAGGGCCCCGACCCGAAACGTCGTCGATTTACCTCCACAGATGCTGCCTGCCTTCTGCAGTTCCTTGCGTTTCCAAGTGTCGGATGTCAGCCTGCCAGAGCCCGCTGTCCCCCGGAGCCACGCCTTTAGCCCTTAGCCATCTCTTTATCACAGTGAAATACAGACCCGCAAAGATTGCGTAGTTGAATTATTCTATCGGCTCCTTGTCCAATGTTGGGAACAAGCGTAATGCGCGCAAATATAACACAAGCCTGAGTCCAAACCACAACTCCGACTGGAAAAGGTGCAAAATGCACGTATTGTGCCTAAACTTAAGAGAATTTTGATTTATCTCAAATTTTATCGATTCAAATTATAAATTGCTATCGGTATCATACAATTGAAAATGGCTATACATTTAAGAGGTTTCTGGATAGACACATGGATATGGAGGGGTGTGGAACACGTGCAGGGAGATGAAATTTCGTGACCAGTCTGAAGAAGGGTCTGGACCCGAAACGTCGCCTATCTCCTTCGCTCCTTAGATGCTGCTGCACCCGCTGAGTTTCTCCAGCTTTTTGTGTAACCCCTGAAATTTCAGCAGGGCAGGTAGCATCTCTGGAGAGAAGTTTCGGGTCAAGATCCTTCTAACTTATATTATGCATGGCTTGGACATTGTGGGCTGAAGGGTCTGTTCCCGTGCTGCACTGTTTTATGCCCCATGTCCAGTTTACAAGTCTCCCTTGTTTGACGGAAATGAAGAACAACCTATGTTCGAACCACATGTGTCTTGACCCGCTGAGTTACTCCAACACTTTGTATTCTACACCTTATTTTTCACTTCCATTGTCTATTGTGTGAGGGAGCTAAATATATGAGTCTGAAATGTTTTAGGACATCAATATTCCATATCTAACCACCATCTAAAGAGCCGTCTAATTGTACTTTCCAGTAAGACTTTTATCGCCATCAACCGCTCTTTCTGGACAGATTTCACTGAATGCTCGCTCGCCTGTAGTTCGCTGCTGGACATTGAGGGGCAGAGTCCAGTGGCGACTCCCCTCAAACAAGGGAAGGGATATTTTATTTTGTTTATAAATTGCATTTTGAAATTAAAAAAGTAGCATTGATGGTGTTTGCTCTTTTTCTCGCATTATTTCTGTCCAGAGTCGAACTAGTCTGCTTTATTAAGCTGCTGCTTCTCAAATACCCGGAAGAAGTTCTAAATATCTACCTTCGGATTCGCTAAGCATCCGCGATGATTCTGATCCCCACTACCTGCAGATAGTGACGGGTCTAGAGTCATTTCATCTGTCCTGCCGCTAGACTCACAACTGACTGGTCGGGTAATTGGCAAATCCCCCGGTATCTCAATGTTGGGTTTGGGTGTTTGGTTTCGTTTAGTTTAGTTTAGAGATGTAGCGCAGAAACAGGCCCTTCGGCCCACCGAGTCCACACCAACCAGCGATCCCAGCTTACTCATACATTTGCAGACCCGTATTAATCATTTAAGAACGTTTTGGAAACTCGTCGCCAGGGGCTATGCCAATTGTCTGACCAGCCAGTGGCGAGTCTAATGGCTGGGCAGATGAACTGGTCCCGTCACCATCTGCATTGAGGACACGATGGATATAATCTCGAGTTCATGTAACAGAACAGAACAGAATGCCTTTTATTGTCACTATACACCTGTACAATAAGATTAAAAGCTGCTCCTAGTCAGTGCAAAACAAAAGGGGGGGGGGGGGGGGGATAAGGTGCACAGTTTCTGCGGCGCTATATACATATCTATAAAAAGACAATGGATAAATAGAATGAATAAATAGGATTCCTATATCCAGTATGGGTTATTGCACATATTGGAAATTACAGTTACAGTACAAATTACAGTAGGTGGATAGATGAGAGTCCGGGGGTTAGGCTGTGAAGTCAGTGCATGTGTGAGTTCAGGGAGATAATGGATTTTGGAAAGAAACTGTTCTTGAGTCTATTTGTCCTTGTGCTGGTGCACCTATAGCGCCTCCCTGAGGGCAGCAGGTCGAACAGGCCAAATGCAGGATGGGAGCTGCCCTTTCCAGCACCAAATACTTTCCTGGATTCTGCAAGCTTTCCCCTTCTAAAAGCATTTTGAATCTCAGTGGTTTGGTCACCGCTATTTAAAGTAAACCGATATGATTGTTCTAAATTAAATAAGTGAAAAATATTCAGGGTAAATGAAGCGTGTACTGGCCAGGCCTGCTCTCCCCATACGTCGGGCAGTGGGAAATGAGTGAGATCCTTGTGGTTGAAAAGTGACGGTGATCACACCACTCGTTTCCAAAATGATTTTCTTCGTGCTATTTATTGGAATACAGATGTGGGAATCTTCATTGACAATAAATAGCACATCCCTGAAATAGGGTCCCTGCACGAAACGCCATCTGTCCATTCCCTCCTCAGATGTTGCCTGACCCGCTGAGTTCCTCCGGCTATAGATGTTGGATCTTCAGCACAATACAGAGTGCTGGAAAAACTCAGTGGGTCAGGCAGCATCTGTGGAGGGAATGGACAGGTGACGTTTCGGGTTGGGACCTTTCGTCAGATTGACCCACTCAGTTCCTCCAGCACTTTGTTTTTTTGCTCAAGATTCCAGCATCTGCAGTTTCTTGTGACTCCTCCAGAAGATAGGTTTTTTTGCACCGTATTTTCAACGCATTTCGTCATCACCCGTGCTTGCTGTACATTTGTCGACAACGTGTGTGTGTGTTTTTTTTGTAGCGGTCGGTTTTAAATTATTATTAATGTTAGCTCAAAACCTAGCTTGCGTCGAATGGAATTTTAAGGAGTCCTGCATTAATAATTGAGGAAACGTGGCGATCTGTTTCCATGCTCGCGTTGAAGTGAATGACTTTGTCGCGATAAATGGATCCGTTCCTCTTTGTGAATTAAAACAACAACCTAAAGCTGGGAGTATAAAGCTGCCTGGTCTGATATCCGAGGACGTTGCGGGAAACTAGAGAGGAAATTGCGGGAGTCCAGGTTGAAATTTACGAATCGTCCTTAAATAGAGGAGAGGTGTCGGAAGACTGGAGGGTGGCAAATGTTGTGCCTCTTTTCAAGAAGGGCGGCAGGGAAAATGCTGGGAACTACAGGCCAGTGAGGTTAACATCTGTAGTTGGAAAGTTACTAGAGAGTATTCCGAGGGATAGGTTACACAGGCATTTGGACGGGCGAGGACTGATTAGGGATAGTCACCATGGTTTTGTAGGTGGGAGGTCGTGACTCACAAATCTGACTGATTGTTTTGAAGACGTGACCAAAAAGGTTGATAAAAGCAGAGCTGTAGATGTTGTGTACATGGACTTCAATAAGGCATTCGCAAGGTTCTGCATGGTAGGCTGCTCTGGAAGGTTAGAGCGCATGGGATCCAAGGAGAGATAGCTGAATGGATAGCAAATTTGCTCCATGGAAGGAAGCAGAGGGTAATGGTGGAATGGTGCTACTCAGACTGGAGGCCAGTGACTAGTGGTGTGTCCCAGGGATCGATGCTGGGCCTGTTACTGTTTGTCATCTACACCAATGATTTGGATGAGAACATACAGGGAAAGATTAGCAATTTTGCTGATGATACAAAAGTTAGTGGTTTTGCAGTTAGTGAAGAAGGTTGTGAACGATTACAGCAGGATCTGGATCGATTGGCCAGGTGGGCGGAGGAATGGTTGATGGAATTTAATACAGAGAATTGTGAGGTGTTGCATTTTGGGACGTCGAACAAGGGCAGGACCTACACAGTAAACGGTAGGCCTCTGGGTAGTGTTGTGGAGTAGAGGGATCTAGGAGTACAGGTGCATGGTTCCTTGAAGGTCGAGTTGCAGGTAGATAAGGTGGTCAAAAAAGCATTTGGCACTTTAGCCTTCATCAGTCAGAGTATTGATTATAGAGGTTGTGAAGTCATGTTGCAGTTGAATAAGACGTTGGTGAGACCGCATTTAGAATATTGTGTTCAGTTCTGGGCACCATGTTATGGGGAAAATATTGTCAAGCTTGAAAGGGTTCAGAAAAGATTTACGAGGATGTTGCAAGGACAAGAGGGTGTGAGCTAAAGGGAGAGGTTGAGTAGGCTGGGTCTCTATTCCATGGAGTGCAGGAGGATGAGGGGAGATCTTATAGAGGTGTACAAAATCATGAGAGGAATAGATCAGGTAGATGCACACAGTCTTTGCCCAGAGTAGGGAACTCGAGGACCAGAGGACATAGGTTTAAGGTGAATGGGAAAAGATTTAAAAGGAATCCGAGGGGTAACTTATTCACACAAATGGTGGTAGGTGTATGGAACAAGCTGCCAGAGGAAGTAGTTGAAGCTGGGACTATCCCATCGTTTTAGAAACAGTAAGACAGGTACATGTATAGGACAGGTTTGGAGGGATAAGGACCAAGCGCAGGCAAGAGGGACTAGTGTAGCTGGAACGTTGTTGGTTGGTGTGGGCGAGTTGGGCCGAATGGCCTGTTTCCAAACTGTATCATTCAATGACTATAGGGCAAACCGTGCGTCGATTGAGGAGAGAAACACGAAGATGACTTTTAATTGCGATTGAAGTGGGACCTCAGAGTCAACTTTTTTTCACACAGTGGGTAGTCGTGTCTGGAATGAGTTACAAGAGGAAGCTGTAGTAGAGGACAGATACAGTTTATGAATAGAATGAGTTTAGCGGGAAATGGCTAAATGCTGGCTAATATGCAAACGTGGGTCCGGATGGCCGGGGTGGGCATTAGGCCTACTTTCGCGCTGTTCAGCTCCACTCTCATTTTTTTGGATGGAATATTGCGGGATCAACAAAGTTTAGAGCTACATTCCTTTGATAATCTGCTGGGATAACTCGTATTGACGTCGGTAAGAAACAAGGACCATCAGATACTGGATCACAGGTTAACAGTGCTTCACTTTACGGCATGTGAGGCTGGAGCTGCGGGTGTTGGCCTGGCTTTGCAGCACCTTAAACACATCGCTCTTGTGTGCGAAGCCACACATTTCTTGTCATACATGTACCACGGTCCCGACAACGTTTAAACCTAATTGCCTTTAAATATATTTAATTTGCAAATGAGTATTGTGTGCAGTTTTGGTCAGCTAAATTGAAGAAGGACATTATTGCTATCGAGGGAGTGCAGCGTAGGTTTACAAGGTTAATTCCCGGGATGGCGGGACTGTCATATGCTTAAAGAATGGAGCAGATGGGTTTGTACACTCTGGAGTTTAGAAGGATGAGAGGGAATCTTATTGAAACATGTAAGATTATTAAGGGGTTGGACACTAGAGGCATGAAACATGGTCCCGATGTTGGGGGAGTCCAGAACCAGGGGCCACTGTGTAAGAATAAGGGGTATCCAATTTAGAACGGATATGAGGAAACACTTTTTCACACAGAGAGTTGTGAGTCTGTGGAATTCTCTGCCTCAGTGGGCGGCGGAGGCCGGTTCTCGGGATACTTTCAAGAGAGAGCTAGATAGGGCTCTTAAAGATAGCGGAGTCAGGGGATATGGGGAGAAGGCAGGAACGGAGTACTGATTGGGGATGATCAGCCATGATTACATTGAATGGCGGTGCGGGCTCGAAGGGCCGAATGGCCTCCTCCTGCACCTATCGTCTATTTTTACTGGCTACCTTAATGTCAAACGGGCTGTATTAATGTTTCTATGAAAGGAAGTTGACCACATAACACGACTGGCTAGCCTTCACTGACGCTCCCGCAATAAACAGATGGTCCCTCGAATATATGTCGATTGGTTCAGTAATAACACCCTCCCCCCACCCCGCTCACTAATGTATGGAAAGACTATATTTAAAGTGAGGGAATTTTTGCATCGCTTTAAAAGCATGTTTGCACTTCGCATTTTAAACGAAAAATGCCCAATATCTTAAGAATACTCTGGCCATTTAAATATGTCGATGGCAGTAGGAAGATAGAAATATCAGACAGAAGAATTGGTAAATCTGGGCTCCGGCCTCTTCCCCGCTCACAACCACCCGAAGAGCCACCCTGTTTGTCTGCCGTTAACTATACATTTGATGCGGTGTCTAACGAGCATTATTTCAGCGTCCATCCTACAGGGGAACAAAAACTAACAACTAACAAGTGATGACACAAGGTGCTGAGGTAACTCAGCGAGTCGGGCAGCATTGGTGGACACGTGTGGCTTCGGGTCGCGACCCTTTTTGACAATGATTGTCTGAATCAGTCTGAACGGTCCCGATCCGAAACATCACCTGTCCATGTTCTCCAGAGGTCCTGCTACGTTACTCCGGCACTCTGTATCCTCATTTGTTAATTTTGTGCGTTATTGCTTGGCGAGATTTAGTTCAGATATCAGATATTGTTTGCAATCAGGGAGATTGGGAGGTTTAAAGGCGGAGACGGTAACAGCGTGTACCAACGAACGCCATTTGTTTCAACCGAAACTGCATCTGAAACCCGAGGGCACTTGTGTACATACACTGTGCGAACACATTTATGTCCCAATATAAAATTTGTCGTGTTCAGGTTGCTTACTGTCCCGTTCTGAGAAAAGTGTCGAACACCATTAACCCCACCCACCCGGCTACTGATCGACCAGCTGCGTATTTGATGAACTCTAGTCTTTAATTCCAATGTGCACTGTCTGACAATTCTTGCTCGTCATATACTTGTCCAAAATCCATTTTGAAAGTTAAAACTTATTTGGAATTTTATTGTAACCGCTACATTAAAATGACACCAGAGCCTACAGTCGTCCCGCAGTTTAAGAACTAGAAACTTTATTCTAAAAATAAATTTAACCCAATTCTCGAGGCTGGCGCCCAGTTATCATTTATCAAATATCCGATTCCGTTAAGCGCAGCGAGACATTTTCTCACTTGCCGATACTTTATAAACTCCCGTTATTGCTCTTGAATAATCAAACATGTTTTGTAAAGAAAAGGCAATTTTATCTCTACCTTAGAATTTCCCTGCGAAAACAGGTGTTTAAACCATTGTTTCAATAAAGCGGGTCAAATATATTTGCGAGCTGTTGTGATATTGTGATCTCCGTGTCTGTGCATGTGTATTTATGTGTGTCTCGCTATATGTTTCTATGTATTATTTTGTGTATAAATATCACAAATTGCTAGAGTAACTCAGCACTTTGTGTTTTGCTCAAGATTCCAGCAGTGTGAATATCTGTACCCCTTCAGTGCCGCGAGGAGAGAGTTGTTATTACACGGATGCAGATACCAATATCCAAGGATTAAAAAAAGTGAATTATATTTCTTTAATAATCAAGTCTTCAACGCATTGTTGCGGAGGATAATTTCATGAGAGGAACGGCATTGTGTTGGAATAAAGATAAGGCGAAAGGAGGCGGTCCCTGTGTACCGTCCCATTGTGTAAAAAACACACCGACACGTGCCTGGCTATGTATTTGGCGACACGGGTGAACACACCAGTCACTGCGACCACCCCCCTACCCCCCCTCCCTGTCAGCCCGAGGAGAGCACAATTTGCAGCGGCATTTGTTATGCTAAAGAGTGAACCTCCCAGAGGCGATTTGCGGGGTCAGCTGATCATAGGAATCCACATTCGTTCTCTCACAGACACCAGTAGCTTCGGCTGCGACTCCCTGCCGCGGTTACCCAGGAGGGATTACACACACACTCCAAACCTGCCTTCTCCCTGTTATTACACTTAAGATATTATTTATGAAGAAAATTTCCGTCGAAACTCGAAATAAAATGCTGCTGGAGCACCCTGGACCCACAAGCTGCACGAAATCCACAGATCGCCCACGGTTAAACGGCAGTGCAGGTAAGCGATGTTCCAATTGCTATCTCAGCTTGAATTTAATGATATTGAAATGTTCATTTCGGACAGCGGGTAAATTACACGGCTCCCCCTGTGAAATACAAAAGGGAACAGGGTCCTCCTTGCCACCGCACACACCTTCACAGAAACCCGCGCATCCTTCCTCAAGACGACAAATAATTCGGCGGTTGCTTCGTTTGAGCCGCTGGTCGCAACGGCCTGGGCTAAAATAACAAAACACACCCCGATATTTAAGTCAAAAGTTTAAGATATTTAAGACAAAGTGAACAAGGAAGCCTTTGCAACAGTTTGACAGTCTTGCATGCAACATCCGAATCCCATTATGATTTAACAAGCCAATATTTAAACCTTCTGCCGTCCCAGTTAATACTCATAATGAATATGTAACGAATAATGTAATGTGAGAGGCTATTTTATATGCTGCAAATTTTGTACGAATCAACATTTGGGCTGTTTTCGAGCGACATTCTTAAGGTCTCGAAGCAATGCAAAACGAGTGGATTAACCATTTTATTTTTAAAAGATGAATTGTAACTTTAACCACCCTCTGCTCGCTGGCAAGCGGTACATGTTATGAATATGCAATGAGGCTCATTGTTAGGAAATTCTATCAACAGATGTAGAGCGCGTGTCTGGTCTGGCCTGTCAATACTAGGGCATCATTCATTGTTCGCCGTTGGGAGAGACAGCAGTAGTATTCTGTAACCTCGAACAGCACGATTCATCAGTTTTGTGCCACCCCCCCCCCCCCCCACCCCTCCTCCTCACTCCCACACCACTGCCGACCCCGAAACCCATGGGTGTGAATGGAGTTGAGGTGAGGTATCCCAGCCTCTGCCAGGTGAGGTTTCGATGCCACAGATATCTGCTAGTGTCCAGAGTTTCCAGCCTCCCACAGACGCTACAGGCCGTCCCATTCAATTATCACCCGTCTCTACAGCCGCCTGTGTTGCGCGTGTGTGGGAGGAATGGGTTTGTCTGGGAATGGGCGGAGGTGTAATTAGGACTTTAGAGCGTGTGTTCCCAAAATTCTCTCCCGACTTGTCCCCAGTGAAGACCCCAGGCCCGTGTCCGGGAATATGATGGTTACACAAAAAGCTGGAGAAACTCAGCGGGTGCAGCAGCATCTAAGGAGCGAAGGAGATAGGCGACGTTTCGGGTCGAGACCCTTCTTCAGACCGGGAATATGATGTTTAAGAAGGAACTGCAGATGCTGGAAAATCGAAGATAGACAAAAGTGCTGGAGAAACTCAGCGAGTGAGGCAGCATCTATGGAGCGAAGGAAATAGGCAACGTTTCGGGCCGAAACCCAACGGGTTTCGGCCCGAAACGTTGCCTATTTCCTCCAGCACTTTTATCTACCTCCAGGAATATGATTTTTTTGGGGGGGGGGCAGTGGGTGGCTGCAGTCATTGGTGTCCAATGTGGACCTCAAGTTGAGGGGAAACAAAATAGGGTCGTTTTCAGAAATTGCTCGATCGGCAATCATACCTTACCCCCAGGCAGACGGCCTTCGTCGTGTTTAATAGCACGGTTCCTAATATTATGTAAATGTTTTTTAATTGGTAACCCAGACCACCGATTTTCTTGTTGTTGTTGAGTCTGCAACTACTCTCCCGGTCCCTTACAGCTTTTATTTTTACATTGCGTCTCCTCCACCGTTCGCTCGCTGCAGTTTTATTTATTTAGGAGGAAGAAGTTATCGCTGGTATTCTGAGACACAAGGAACTGCAGATGCCTGTTTACAAAACAGAAACACACACAAAAGGTCTCCAGCATTTTGTGTGCCCTCGATTATTCCATCATCTGCAGTTCCTTCTTTAACACACACCAAGTGCTGGAGTAACTCTGCAGAACAGGCAGCATCTGGGGAGGACATGGGTAGGTGACGTTTTGAATCTGAAGCAGGGTCGTGTCCAAAAACGTCGCCGATCCATGGCCCGACCGACCGAGTTACTCCAGCGCTCTGAGCATAGAACATAGATCAGAAATAGGCCCTGCAGGCCACGATGTCCATGCAGCCCATGATGTCAATTTAGATTGCTTGATATTTAGTGAGTTGCACAACCAGTAGAATATGTGGTGTATATATGGGTGATAATTACAGAACGATACTGTGACGATTCTTTACACTTGTTAGTCCAAACCAACATTTAAAACTGTGCTGTGGCTGATTAATCTTGTTTAGATTCAAACTGTACCGAGGGAACAATATACTCTCGTTATCATGAAAACATAATTTCATCCTTTCACTAGTCAGATTTTCGTGCTTCTGATTTGGGCGATTTGAAATGATATCCAATGTTATAACTTACAAATCAAGTGAGAGTTTCTTTGCGTTCTGCACCCAGGATAAGATGGAATTATCTATCTTGTTTGTAAAATGTCCCATTCTTGAATTTGGAATTTGCCTCAGCTCCAAACGAGTTACCGGGGTTCAAAGTCAGACGTTAAACGAACCGAGCCGTTCCTCCTGTTAGAACACGGAGATAAAAGTAGAACATGCTGGAGATTTCAGCAGCTCGGGCAGCAACCGGAGCAAAGTTGGTGTTGTAGCCGGTGACATTTCGTCAACGGTTTTGACGATATTCTCCCCATGGATGCGGACTGGGTTTTTTTTGTGGAATTTGTTTTATTTTTCATTATTTTGGATTTTCATTATCTGTAGTTTTATTTTTGCTTTATTCTCCCATTATCTTCATAACACATTTGCGCCGGTCTGTATGTGCGTGTGCGTGTGCGTGTGCATGTGCATGTGCGTGCGTCTGTATGCGTGTGCATGTGTGCGTGTGCGTGTGCGTGCGTGTTTCTGCATGTGTGTGTGTGTGCATGTGCATGTGTGTGTGTGCATGTGTGTGTGCGTGTGTGTGCGTGTACGTGTATGTGTGTGCATGTGTGTGTGCTTGTGCATGTGTGTGTGCATGTGTGTGTGTGCATGTGTGTGTGCGTGTACATGTGTATGTGTGTGCATGTGTGTGTGCTTGTGCATGTGTGTGTGTGCATGTGTGTGTGAGTGTGCATGTGTATGTGTGTGTGTGTGTGTGTGAGTGTGAGAGTGTGTGTGTGTGTGTGTGTGTGCATATGTATGTGTGTGTGTGTGTGTGTGTGAGTGTGTGTGTGTGTGTGTGTGTGTGTGTGTGTGCATGTGTATGTGTGAGTGTGTGTGTGTGTGTGTGTGTGTGCATGAGTGTGTGTGTGTGTGTGTGTGTGTGTGTGTGCATGTGTGTGTGTGTGTGTGTGTGAATGTCGAGGTTAATATATACCCCTAGAAGCCGACAGTCGATGGATTTAGACTTCTTAAACGTACAGCCGACCAACTTTACGCGTCCTCCTCTTCTACTTCATCCCTTCATGGTTGAAACCCGGCGGATCGGGGTTATGCCTCGTTGAAGACATTACTCTCACGCCAAGTTTTATCCCCATCGCCACCACCCCTTTATGCCAGCGATCAATAGGGCGTAAAAATATTTATTGGAGCGTTACAAAGTTGGAAATAATCATTGCAGCTCGGCACACCTTTCACCAAAGTGTGTTTGATATACTCCAAGAAGCCAAACAAATGGGCCATTGATTTTGAATTCATCAGAAGATACATCAGTAGCGCTGCATTTGATTTCCCAAGGCTCCGCTCGGCTCTAAAGATCAGTGTCAATAAAATTTATCAGGGGGTTACTTAAGATTTTATTGAGCGCCGGCAACTTCGAATGTAAACATGAGATCCTTCAGGTTTTTTTTAAAAACACGTTTTACTTTTACAAAATACAACCGCATTTTATATTTGTTTCTGAATACAGCCCGTGGTTTTATTTGTTAATGGAAATCTTGTGGCTTTAACGACGGGGAGTATGGGGTGAATTTCTGCCAAACCTGCAGGTTTCTGAAGGTCAGCTTTTGAGACCGGGTCTCTGAGTGGAGTCTATAGTCCGAGCATGTATGTGTTGTTCAGAAGGATAACATGACACGGGGGGACAATAGGTGGGTGAGTATAGAACACCAGCGAGGTGCGGAATGGAATTGAAGCTTTGCTAATGCATTGCCACACAGGTGAGTCTTTTTCCTCCCTTTACCTGAGTGTCCTTCGTAATACTCCCTGCATTAGTTTGTTATTTAAGAGGGCCAACTGACGCAGTTACCTCAAACATATCTTCCAGTTCTTGTCATAAGCCAAAGTACTGTCCGATTCACCTCTACCCCAATACGGACATTGGACTTGGTCTGTGGAAATGGTGCGCTACATTGAACGCTGAGAATAATATTCTGCATGCTGTATCTTGCACCTTTTGTTTAACTTGGACTAATTATCCAAATAGTATTATCTGGCTTGATTTGGATAGCATGCAAAGCAAAGCTTCTCACAGTACCTCGGTACATAAGGCAATAATAAACCTAAACCTAGGCTCATGTAGCGTGAGTTATGCAAAGATGACACTGACATCTTGTTTGACACGCAGATAAGGCAGATCGTGCATTTATCACACCAGTGCTATAAAGGGTAACATGATTGTATAATTATCCAAACGCATCAAGCTATCAGTACCGTGTGGACCATTAACACTGGAGAGATGCTCGTTCAAATATCGAGAGGCGATCCAGTAAAGTTAGTGTTTTCAGCTTCCCATACAAATATTTGAAACAATGGTTATATAATTCAAAGGTAGACAAAAATGATGGAGAAACTCAGCGGGCGAGGCAGCATCTATGGAGCGAAGGAATAGGCGACGTTTCGGGTCGAGACTCTTCTACAGACTAATTCAAAGGTTTCCGCCCAGCTCAGTGCCCGCGAAACAAATGTCATGGACACTTCTCGTTTCCTCGAGAGAGAGAAAAATATGAGAATTTTCCCCCTGAGCAGAAGGAGTCTGGCAACTGGCAAACTCGGTAGATGATCATATAGCTTTGAATGAATAGACAATCACATCGCATGAAACAGAACTGTGAAGAATAAAAATATAAGAATATGATTCTGCAAGCGCATTGAGTTTGCGGTCATTATTTAGTTACACCTGCATGTGAAACTGAACTATGCACGGAGGAAGATACAGTCTCGGCAGTTGGTCAAAATTCTCAAGCGTCGCGTGTGTGGCTAGTTCAGACTTCCCAAACCACATAAATAGGGAAAGATGTAAGCACACGGGTTTATTTAATTACAAACATTCATAATTAGGACTGATAGTAAACTTACACGTTGCACATATATACCATACATATATACCATACATACATGCAACGATAATGGCGATGCCTTTACATACATTGTGATGATAGAATTAACTCATTTTCTAAGGGTCGATTTGGTTACAAGCGCCTAATGGTTGGAGAAAACTTTTACAGTTATATAAATTATCCGTTCCTCAGTTCAGTGCTCACCCCCCCCCCCCCCCCGCCCCCCTACCCCCGCCTCCACCTGCCCCTCCCAACCGTCCCTTCTCTGTATCCATGACCAGCTGCTGTGCAAAGTGTCTTTAAACGAAGTGCATCGTGTTAACATTTAGGATTCATAATATTTAGAGGACTTAAACGTTTAAAAAAAAACCCTAAAAATGAGATAGCGTTCACTATAAATTACATTAAAACTCTGACAAACAAATGTAGCCCCTTTTATCGTAAAAATGCAAGAAGATTGTGTTTTGTTCCTAGTAATGTTTTAAGCCGTTAGGGAACTAGAGTTGGCGGGTGTCGGAGACGGGGATGGGGAAACAAGGCGAGAGACTGGTTTATTTGCTATATTTTGTACAGCAGCAGCTGCAGTTCCTTGTGTACTCGTGAGTGTTTACAGCTGACCTGGCAATGCGGCGCATCGCCCCAAACCGCCCGGTCCACCGCAGGAAGCACTGCAGCGGAGATGGGATCACACGGTTTCGGTTCTTCCCGTAAACTTTAGTGGTTGGGTTACTGGTGGTCCCTGGGTGCTCGTGTGTCTGAACATGTGTTTATAAACCGAGATGCCTGTATGCGTGCAGATGATTCGGCATATACTTGGGTGCTTGCGCGGGTGTGTCTGTAAATGTGTGTTCTTGTGTGTGAAAGTGTGTATATGTAAATGTATTCGCGTGTGTGTGCGCGCGCTGGCCTTGATATACATTTTATTTCCGAATTAATGCCTGGGCTCCGTGTTTGTATTTGCATATATGTATATGAGTATTTTGACACGTGCATTTCCTGCTTATGTTAGAATTTCTGTGCGTTTTGCATATGAGGATGTTTTGTTTGTGTGTGTGTTTCGGTGGATGTGCTTGTGCATGTTTATACATGTGACGTACATGTGTGAACCAGTGTCCTGGTTGCCCACCCAGTTGCCCACCGGTCCTGTAGATATGTGTGTGTGTGCGTGTGTGTGTACGTGTGCGTGTGTGTGTGCGTGTGTGTGTGTGAGTGTGTGTGCGTGTGCGTGTGTGTGTGTGCGTGTGCACGGCTGGCGAGCCTCACCAAGCGAATGGACGGCCAAGCGGTGACAATAACCATACCTGAAGGGCAGGGCAAATTCGAGTCCTTGCTGTTGGCGCAAGGAACAGCAAGATAGGTAGATTATCATAAAACACTAAACTCAGCAAAATAAATGAGGGCCTTACTAAACAAGGATCTGCCGATCAGAACCAGTTACTAGACCACACTGTACAGTGGCTACGGGGATTGTATTTTTGTTTTAACTCACAGCCCCAGACAACCTACCCCCCCCCCCCCCCCCCCACAGCATCGCTAGATGAACTGCTCGTGCACTGTTCCCAACCATGTAGATTGACCCATCTTGTACTCCCAGTTTTAGACGCTGTATGATGAAAACTTTCCGATATTAGGGGACAGACAGAACCAGAATTTAGGTTGAAACGTATTTCAATTCCGCATTCGAACACAAGTCATACATTGTCAATTATTGGAGATAGGCACACATTGTGAGAGATACTTAACTGGGTGACAATTCCACGGCTACTTTTACATTTTAGGAATAGTGCCTCATGCGCAGTTGGCCACAACATGAGCGGCCGCCAAGACAAATATAATACGAATAATTTTGTTTTAGAATGAATTTACTGAACATTGTAGATGACGCTTCCTCTTTATGTTCGGGGTTTATTGTAGTGATTACATTTTCTTTAGCCACACAGAAGCTGGTGTGTTTTATTTTAATCTGGCAATATGTCTGGGGCATAATTATGGTAATATTTTTAAATGAAAACATCAAATTAGTTATTAGCGTCGCAATATGATTTTTTAATTTAACATTATTGCAGATTGCAAGGCTCATCTTTGTGCCTGGCGATTTATTTTCCCTTTGTCATTAAATCTTGGTTCTTATCTCGGTAATGCCTCGGATTATGGTTAAAACAGACAGCGGATTAGTGGCACACTGATGTTTTGGGGGTGGACATATGCCTCGTCTTCTCTCCTGCCCCCACCATCTCAACGCTCCTCGAACCGTTTATATCCAGAATAACAAGCGGATACTTTCAGCCAGACCGCATATGTTGAAGGAAAAAAATGTGCTTATAATATTGTAGTTCATTAATGGGGCAAAGTTCAGTTTGTGATGGGTCTTCCAGCGTATATATTTTCTAAGTGTCGTGATATAAATGTAAGGGGTACATTGGTCCAGAATTTAGTTAATGGGAGTCGACATTTTACATTTAAAATTATGTTAAATTGCATTGTGAAATTAAACGCATACCCAGCTTTATATTAGAAATTTCGCTGACTCTCATAAACGCAAATATTCACCAGCAAGCATTAACGTTCCGTTTGTGAGCATTCGTTACCATCAGCCAATATTTCAGTGGTGAGCCGATGTTGTTATAGAAGGTTTGCGCACAAGTCCCAATGAATCGGGGGTTCAAGAGTGGGTACAACGACGCTTTGGGTATCAGGATGGGTAGGGGGACCGTTTCATTTCACACAGAGCAAAGCGTAGATCGAAATCGACTCTAGTCACCCGTTACTGACGAGAACGGGGGAAACACAAGGACATCTAGAACTATCGGTCGCTACATCCTCGACCACCACCGGCGTCCGTTCACCGCAAACTGGGCGATGAAACTGATCAAATATACCGTGGGATAACGGGTTAACCCGTGGAATTGTATACGGGTAACAATACATGAGATTTAGTTAAAGTATCGTGGAATCGTCAGAGAACAATTCGTCTGTAATCTGCGAGTTAACATTCTCAACCCGAGGTCCGCTGACCACGACTCCAACTAAAAAGAGAGTACATCGGGTTTCTGAACTCAACATCCAAAATCCAGTGATCTGTAATCTGCTTCTACGTTGTGCTTTGTGAAAACATAAGTATTTTTGCCCTCCGTATAAGACTTGTTGCTTTAACAGCTCATTGTGCGCGTCTGTATGAGGGTGTGTGTGTTGTGTGCGTGTGTGCGTGTGTGTGCATGTGTGTGCGTATATGTTTGTATGTTCGTCTATATGTATCAGTATGTGTGTTAGTGTTGTGTGTGTGTGTGTGTGTGTGTGTTTTATCCATACGTCTGTCTATGCGTGTATGTGTGTGTGTTGCTGACACCGTTTCCACCCCCAACTTTGCAGTTTTAATGCGACTCGTGTTCTTGCATTTCGAGCACACGGCTCGGATGTGACATGTAAGTGAACCCGTGTTTCTAGTTTGCTCTCCCTCTCTCCTTTCTGACCGTCACTGCCCATTAGTTCTGTTTATTTCGCCGTTATCACTTTACTCTTCGGCTCGATGACATTATTGGATTTCAGCGGGCGCCAGTATTTTGCTGCATTATTGATGATCGAGCCCGGATCATTCCCATGATTTCCAAGGGCACCCAGGTTATTTATTTCTCCCGCCGCCAGCGTCCTGCGCCATTGTCAGCGGGTCGCCTTCGGAATAAAGCATGTCTCTTGCAAGGTGTTTTACTATGTAAACGGCAGGTGTGTACAGGAGGAAGAAACAGTGTCACATTTAGAAATTTGATTAATGGATCCAGGGCTGAAGAAGAGTCTCGACCCGAAATGTGCCCCATTCCTTCTATCCAGAGATGCTGCCTGTCCCGCTGAGTTAATCCAACATTTTGCGTCTAGCCTCCTTGAATGTATCCAATATATGTTCAAGGACACATATTTTATCGATTCATCGTGAACTATCCGCTCGTTATACAGTCTTGTTAATGTTAATATCGATGTTTAATGTGGAATAAATACACCGGGTGAACATTATTTCCCTCAGCGAGTGGCGGCGGCCTTGATCTTCAGTGGCGGAGATCTTCAATACATTGAAGATGTGACCTTTCATTTAGTTTAGTTTAGACAATTAACCTCCGTCTTTGGGGTGTGGGAGGAAACCGAAGATCTCGGAGAAACTCTATGCACGTCACGGGGAGAACGTACAAACTCCGTACAGACAGAACCCGTGGTCAGAATCGAACCCGGCTTGGCAGTAGCCGCTCTGCCGCTGCGCCGCCGTGCTACCCTCAAGTGTTGTAGCGTGTTGTGGCCCAGGCAGTGGGCAATGGGATGAGGGGCCTCGTGCTGACCGGTTCAGACACGATGGCCAAAGTCCTGAGCCCCAATTTTCCACAATGTACAAATTGATTGAAATATACAGCATGGAATCAGCCCCTTCGGCCCACCGAGATCACGCCGGCCACGATCACTCGCTCCCACTAGCCCTATGTTGTCTCGCTTTCGCAGTCACTGCCGACACATTGGGGCCTATTTTACAGAGGTCAATCGACCGACAAACCTGAAGGTCTTTCAGCTGGCGGGGAGGAAACCGGAGCACCCGGAGGAAACCTACGTGGACACAGAGAGAACGTGCAAACATCACACAGACAGTACCCGAGGTCAGGATGGAACCCGCGTCTCTACCAGCTGTTGAACTTTGAGTTCAAGTTGGTTTATTACTGCTCTCAGAATGCTGTCAATTAATCATTTTAATACCATGAGAGTAACATAGAAATATTGAAAATACGCGCAGGAGTAGGCCATTCGGCCCTTCGAGCAAGGACCACCATTCAATATGATCATGGCAGATCAACCAAAATAAGTACGGCGTTACGGCTTTTTCCCATATCCCTTGATTCCTTTAGCACTAAGAGCTAAATCGAAAACATCCAGTGAATTGGCCTCCACTGCCTTCTGTAGCAGAGAATTCCACAGATTCACAACTCACTGGGTGAAAAGGGTTTTCCTGATCTCAATCCTAAATGGCCCAGCCCTTATTCTTAAACTGTGACCCCTGGCTCTGGACTCCCCCAACATCGGGAACATTTTTCCAGCGTCTACCCTGTCCAATCCTCTAAGAATGTTATATGTTTCTATAAGATCTCCTCTCATCCTAAATTCCAGCGAATACAAGCCCAGTCGACCCATTCTTTCATCATCCGTCAGTCCCGCCATCCCGGGAATTAACCTGGTGAACCTACGCTGCACTCCCTCAATAGCAATAATGTCCTTCTTCAAATTAGGATACCAAAATTGCACACAATCCTCCAGGTGTGGTCTTACCAGGGCCCTGTGCAACTGCAGTAGGACCCCCTTGCTCCTAAACTCAAATAATCTCGCAATGAAGGCCAACATGCCATTGGCTTTCTTCGCTGCTTGCTGTGCCTGCATGCTTACTTTCAGTGACTGATGTACAAGCACATCCAGCTCTCGTTGCACCCCCCCACCTCCTAATCTGACAACATTTAGATAATAATCTGTCTTCCTGTTCTTGCCACCAAAGTTGATAACCTCCACTTATCCACATTATACTGCATCTGCCATGCTTCTGCCCACTCATCCAACCTATCCAAGACCCTGCAGCCTCATAGCATCCTTCTCGCCGTTCACACTGCCACCCAGCTTTGTGTCATCCGCAAATTTAGAGATGTTGCATTTGATTCCCTCCTCAAAATCATTAATATATATTGTAAACAACTGGGGTCCCAGCACCGAGCCTTGCGGCACCCCACTAGTCACTGCCTGCCATTCTGAAACGGACCAGTTAAAGTAGTTGTTTTTTCTGTAAAGGGACTTTAAAAATACATTTGTCAAATATCTGGATAGGAGGGGTTTTGAGGGCAATGGCCAAATGCCGACAAATGGGAGTATGGCAACGTGGTCGGTATGGCAAAGGTGGACTGAATTACCTGTTTCTGTACTGTACATCTCTACCACTATGGCAACTAAAGCCAGACGAAACAATCATTTTCTGGGTTGGTCAGAAAACCGGCCGACCTTACACCCTGTCGGGTCACGACCCTAAACGTCGCCCGGCCATTCCTTCCACAGATGTTGCTTGACCCGCTGAGTTCCTCTAGCACTTTATCTTTTGTTCAAGATTCCAGCGTCAGTAGTTTCTTCTGTCTCCAGTGGTTACGGGGGGGGGGGGGGGGGGGGGGAGAGGGAGGAGGAAATGTGCCGGCGTTACCGGCTCTTGCTTTGGCCATTCTTTGAAATGGTCGTGTGTGTGAGTCGTCCTTTTTCTTGAGTCACTTTCCCGCGGGAACCAGAGATGGACAAGGAACTCTCACTCGCCAGCGAGGCTCACGCCCGAGGGTTAATTACATTGTGTGGCCGTGTACACAGTGTGTGTTTTAAAATGCCAGTAATATATTCGCCACGGGACTGTGAAGGTGATCAATGAAGCAACTTCGGGAAAAGGGGCACAGCGCACTTTACCTTCACACCAAACTGTTTTATGTCTCTTCTGGTGGGTCCATTATGTAGCCGATGAATGGATGAATAGCCGGTGTTAGACGATGAATGCAGACACAAAGAATCGCAGATGCTGGAATACTGAGCACAACGCAAAGTGCTGGTGTAACTCAGTGGGCCAGGCAGCATCTGTGAAGGAGGTGGAGGGGCGACTTTGGGTCGGTCCCTTCTTCATTAATAAATTCTGTGCGCCAGTAAGGACCCGACACAGAGGAGGTAGCTACCGCCTTCCAATTCATTCCCCGTTATTATTACAACCTCATTATAACCGATTTATGATTAACGCGGCGTTTAATGATCTGCGTGGTCGCTTTCAGCGGCGAAGCGGCGTCGCAGGTTGGAGCAGGTGTTGTTTCAAGCTTAGGAGCCAAACCTCCACTCGTTCATGGTTCATTCATGGTTCAATCCCCCCGTATAAAAACAACCAGAAAGATAAACGGTTTGCGAAATAAATTTGTCCACTTTAAGGAAAAAGGTGACCACTTTAAGACCTAAATCTAACGATTGTGGCCTGATCTTACCCATGGGAAATAGTCATGAACAAACACAGGAAATACTGGCATCAAATTTGAATAAATATGCTAGTTTTATATGTCTTTTCTCATTAACGGCAGACATCCGTTATAACGGCAGGTTATGATAAAACCCATCATAACGGCAGGTTATGATAAAAGGCACAAGAAACTGCAGATACTGGAATCTAGACTAAAAACACAAATAACTGGAGTAATCGTAATGAGGTTACGATGGGGTTGTAATAATAACGGGGGGTGAATTGGAAGGCGGTAGCTACCTCCTCTTTGTCGGGTTAATCACCTCCTTACTGGCGCACAGAATTTATAAATGAAGAAGCGACGACCCAAAGTCGCCCCTCCACGTTCCCTTACAGATGCTGCCTGACCCACGGAGTCAGACCAGCACTTTGCCTTGTCCTCAATATTCCCGCATCTGCGGTTCCTTGTGTCTACATTTACCGGACAACACCCCCTCGCTACATAATCGACCAACCAGAAGTGACATAAAAGAGTTTGGTGTGAAAGTGAAGTGCGCTGTGCCCCATATACCCAAGTTGCCTACTTGATCACCTTCACAGTCCCGTGACGAATATATTAGTCGCATTTTAAAAGAAGTGGCGTCAAAAACGGAGCGCGCTGAACGCACGGATTCATCTCCAGTGCGGGGCTGTTCCACTTTAGATAGACACAGAAACCTAGAGTAACTCAGCGGGTCAAACATCATCTCTGGAGGAATGAAATAGGCGACGTTTCGGGTCGAGACCCTTCTTCCGCGAGACCCGCTGTGATACTCCAACTTTCTGTGTTTATCTTCGGTGTAAACCAGCATCTGCATTTCTTTCCAACGCTGTTCCACTTTAGCTGGCAGCATCTGGGGTAATACAAGTTTCTACACACAGGGTCGACGCGAAGTAAAAGTCTTCGCCAAAGTATTTTCATTTACATTTTTAATAAAACCCCACTCTATCAAGATCCTTGATAGTGAACTTAAAGCGGGTTGAAAATTCCACCAGTATTCCTGTAATTAGTTTTGTGCCTCTGAATGAGGGGAAGCATTTGGATCCAGCAATTCCTATGTTTTAAAAAAAAAGTCAGTATAATAAGAAATGAGTTTTTTTTTTGGAAAATTGGTTAAAACCCGTAAATAATGTAATTAAAATGCGTGGGTCAGAATCAGGTTCACTCCTGCAGAAATTAGAAAGGCCCTTTGTTGTCTGAATATCGTCTTCTACGTTCTCTGGGGCTCCTGTTCTCACTGGGCAAAACCAAACATTCCACCTGCTGCTATTTGACCCGAAATTGACCCAGGTGGTGCGAACAGGTGCGACTGGGGACTTTGCTGGAAATGATGCGGGGTTAGCGCGCAATGGACAAAGAATTACTCACCTGTCCAGATTGGCCGACCATTCTCCCGGTCTCCAATTGGCTAGTACGTGTCACCGGTGACACGACTTCACCCTTCCGGTACCCGAATTTCTGGTTGATCCATTAGCTGAGGTTTGTTGGAACAGGCCTGTGTGGAATAGGGTGGGTGGCAGGTAACGACTCCATAATTCCCTGCTAGACGAAAGAGAGGAGCTGGGATTTTGTCGGGGACTTGCTTTCTCATTATCTCCCACCCCCCATTCCTCGCCACCCACCATAAAGATAAATAATTAAATATATCGCGTTCTGCTCTGAATGTAGCTCAAACCAGGAGACACTATTCAAAGGATTCTGCCCGGGTTCCGTAAATCTCTGGAGGTTACTATGCAGCGCAAGTCTTCTGCCTCACCACTTTCCGGGTTAGGAGAATCAGGGGGACAGATATTTCAGGGATTCACCTTTCTGGAAGTTGAGTTGGATGTTAATACGAGCGGAGACTCTGTCCCACCCACTGAGGGCAAAAGGATAATCTCAAATCTGCAAATCAGAAGCAAGTAAACGGCCGATTTAAAGAAAAAACATCGGAGTAGCAGTTAGAATATAAGGTGGTCTTGGTTGGTTTCAGGGGAAGCGCTAACAACACACACCCTGCAAAGGCTTGTCCTTGTGAATGTCACTATGTCCGTGTGCGTGTGTGTGCGTTCGTGTGTCCGTGCGTGTGCGTGTGTGTGTGCGTGTGTTTGTCTGTGTGTGTGTGCGTTTGCCCCTGTGTGTGCGTGTGTTTGTCTGTGTGTGTGTGCGTTTGCCCCTGTGTGTGCGTGTGTTTGTCTGTGTGTGTGTACGTTTGTCCCTGTGTGTGTGCGTGTGTTTGTCTCTGTGTGTGTGCGTGTGTTTGTGTGTACGCGTGTGTACCTGTGTCTCATGCATGGATAAGAGGTACCAACCATCGATTCTCACGTTGGCTGCAAGCTGAATTTCTTATTAATATAGACAAGACTGCGTGCTTGTTGAAATATCCACAATTCAGTCTGAAGAAGGGTCTCGACCCGAAACGATACCTATTCCTTCGCTCCAATAGATGCTGCCTCACCCGCTGAGTTTCTCCAGCATTTTTGTCTACCATTGCGATAACAATCTGCTTCCTTGTGCTTGCTGCCAAAGTGAATGACCTCCCACTCACTTAACCTGTCCATGTCACCCTGCAACCACCTAGAAAGCCCCTCGCAGTTCACACTGCCACTCAGCTTTGTGTCATCTGCAAATTTGCTAGTGTTACTTTTAATCCCACCATTTAAATCATTAATAAATATTGTAAATAGTTGCGGCCCCAGCACCGAGCCTTGGGGTATTCCACTCGCCAATGCCTCCCATTCTGACAGAGACGGGAGTTAATTCCTACTCTTTGTTTCCTGTCTGCCAACCAATTCTCTATCCATGTCAATACCCTACCCCCAATACCATGTGCTCTAATTTTGCCCACTAACCTCCTGTGTGGAACCTTATCAAAGGCTTTCTGAAAGTCCAGGTACACTTCATCCACCTGGCTCTCCTTCATCCATTTTACTAATCACGTCCTAAAAAAATTCCAGAAGACTAGTCAAGCAGGATTTCCCCTTCATCAATCCATGCTGACTTGGACCAATCATTTTACTACTATCCAAATGCGCCGTTATTAATTCTTTAATAATTGACTCCAGCATCTTCCCCACCACGGAAGTCAGGCTAACCTGTCTATCATTCTCCGTTTTCTCTCTCGCCCATTTTTTGAAAAGTGGGATAACATTAGCTACCCTCCATCTCGTTGGTTCTCCCTGTACTGGGAATATATTGAATCCATGAACGAAGTTTCGTTGTAATCTTGTCAGGTGCTTCTGAATGTTGTAAATTGGAGACAAAATCCCGTGTTGTGCTATTATTCGTGTTTAACTGGGTTCTGTGTGTGCAGATATTCCACTTTGTGCCGGCTGCAATCAACACATCGTGGACAGGTTTATTCTGAAGGTCCTGGACCGTCACTGGCATGGCAAATGCCTGAAGTGTAGCGACTGTCAGCAACAACTGACCGAGAAATGCTTCAGCCGAGGAGAGAGTGTCTACTGTAAAGAGGATTTCTTCAAGTGAGTTCAGTTTTATCTATCTCTTCCCATCTGCGTGTCTCTCCAACTCTCAGCCTGTCATCCCAGTCACTTTCCCAGTCAGGAAACATTGGGAAACCTCAGTCTGAGGCCATAACTGACAGCAAATAACACCCGTGCCTGGAGATTGTTTTACAACTGTGGACATGCATCAATGGAAACAGGCGTCAGATGATGGTTGCATTTAATTCAAAGTCGCTGTCCAAATTTTCAATTGCAACCCACACTCGATTTCGAACTCGCTTTATTTTAAAAAAGAAAACATTTTCACAAAGTGATTGTAGAGTGAACTTCTTGCCGTGATGTAGTTTTGGTTTAACGTACATACATTTTGCAGAAGGTATATTATGATTGGGCAGATAAGTCGTCGGTTTGGACTAAATAGGCATTGGATGAGACACGAGGAACTGCAGATGCTGAATCTTGAGCAAAACTCATGCTGGAGCAACTCAGCGGGTCAGGCAACATCTGCGGAGCTCATTTCTCGTCGGGTCCCGCTTCTTCGGCCTGATCTTTCACAGATGCCGCCTGACCCGCTGAGTTCACCAGCAGCTTTTGCACCAGACTGCAGCGTCCGCCATTCACCTGTGTCTCCATGCCCCGCTGAGTTACTGTATGTAGCTTTTTGTGTCTATCATATTGTCATTACTTGTTTATTTACATATTTAAATGTAGCGTACGGCTGCAGGGTGTAATGGCTTAGTGGAAGCAACGACTTCCCCAAATCTATCCACCGCCACCCCCCCCCCCCCCCCCCCCCCCTCTTCCCTCCCAAATCCTCCCTCCAATTTCCCTCACCTCCTAGAATCACGTGGTCGCTTCAATGCTTGCCTCACACGACTGGAGGAGAACTCGAGATCAAGGCTGGAGTGGTTTACCGCAGGATTGTCATCCGATGTATCATTGGACCAATTCGGAAGCATACGGAGTCAAGGTGATACTGTGATACAGTGTGGAAACAGGCTCTTCGACCCAACTTGTCCACACTGACCAACATGCCCCAGCTACACTTGCCGCACCTGCCTGCGTTTGGTCCATATCCCTCAAAACCTGTCCAATCCACGTACCTGCCTAGCTGTTTCTTAAAACATCACACATCCCATGAGAATACTGCGAGGAAGAGCAGGGAATGTCGTGGCCAATATTAATTCCTCGGAACGTTACACAAAAAGCTGGAGAAACTCAGCGGGTGCAGCAGCATCTAAGGAGCGAAGGGGATAGGCGACGTTTCGGGTCGAGGCCCTTCTTCAGACTGGTCAGGGATCAGGGAAACGAGAGATATAGACAGTGATGTGGAGAGATAAAGAACAATGAATGAAAGATATGTAAAAAAGTATCGATGATAAAGGAAGCTGTTTGTAGTGTGAAAATGAGAAGCTAGTGCGACTTGGGTGGGGTGGGGGGGGGGGGGGGGGGGGGGAGATAGAGAGAGAAGGAATGCCAGGGCCCGAGGGCTGAGGGAGAGGTGGGAAGGGGAGGAGGCAGCCTGGGTTAACAGAATTGAGAAAATTCAGAAAAATTCATATTCCTCGGAATATGACCGAACCCCGGGGAAGCCTGGAGGTGATCACGCTTTTTTGGGGGGCCCTGTCCCTGTAAAACCATTGGCTGCAGAGTTTCCTGCAACGTACAAGCTGTAGTTTCCCTCTGTGTAGAAATCCCAAATCTCTTGTCCGTACCGTCACTGTACCGGCCCGCATCTAGGTTATAAAAGGCGTTCCATCAAATCCTTACTTAAACATAAATGAAACGACGTGTCTGAATTTTAAATTGTTTACAAATGACAAAATGACCACGAAAAGTTGTAAAAAGAAAAATAAGCTGAAGGTTTGTCTTTTGAAACTGAATATATCAGATTTAAATGTGTTAAATTTACCTAACAATTCTGCCATCAATGACAAACCTCCAGAGGAAGAATATGTTAGGTTTAACTGTAATCCGTTTAAATATTGGGGCAGATGTATCGATAAAGCGAATTCCCCTGATTTTGAAACGTGGCCTGAGCTCTCCTCCCCTTCCCACCTCTCCCTCAGCCCTCGGGCCCTGGCATTCCCTCTCTCTCTATCTCTCCCCCACTAGCTTCTCATTTTCACACCACAAACAGCTTACAATGGCCTGTTTCCTTTATCATCGATACTTTTTTTGCATATCTTTCATTCATTGTTCTTTATCTCTCCACATCACCGTCTATATCTCTCGTTTCCCTGATCCCCAACCAGTCTGAAGAAGGGTCTCGACCCGAAACGTCGCCAATCTCCTTCGCACCTTAGATGCTGCTGCACCCGCTGAGTTTCTCCAGCCTTTTGTGTACCCTCCTTTCTCAGAACAAAATAGGTTCCCTGTACCGGTTTGTTATTCACAGGTTATCTGTGATAGAAACTAATCGCTGGCGGCGTTCTTTCTACAGATGACAATATTCGACATCTTATTTATATTCTAAATGGATTTTGTATATTTTGGGCGTTTACATATAGGGCAGGTTGACGTGATAATTATGTACAAATGCGGAAGGGTCCACTGGTTATTTTGGATATTAATATCGTTTCCACACAATATATATTGTATAAGATGTTTACCACGAGTGGTGCGTTATTAAATGAGATGTAGCTTCCAGAAACAAGCGATCGGTTTAATAACGACGTGGAGACACGATGGCCCACTCACACATCCAAAGAACTAAGCCTCTTATTTGTCTATTTTTTTCCTTATTTTTATTTTCTGAGCTGGGACGATTAATATCTCTCTGCCGTCTTCTTGCTTAAACGAGAGATTGAAAGGCAAGGATTAGACCGTCCAAATCCCCCCCAGCCGCTGAACTGGGTCACAACACTGACAAGCGGGGGTTGGCGGAAAGTGGAGTCCGAATCAGCTGCCCAGGTCTTTAAGAGGAACCTTTTGTTAGCACTGACGAGCAAACAGAGATCGAGTACAGGACTCTACCCAAGGCTAGGATAGTGCCCCGCGTCATTACTCACGTGTAATTAATATGCAAACATTAGTACGCTTAATATACGACATTTATTAATATATACATGATATTTAATTTTGTAGGCATTTTTCTGAGCGTTGCGAACTTTACTTTTGAACGCAATCTTTTTTTAAAAAATGAATCTTGGATTTTAACAACAAAATGTATTCCTTTTAACAAAATTAAAAATTGCTGACAACATTATGAATGTCTAATCAGGGACATTGGTTTCTCCACTGACGCAACCAAACGGATTCTCGGTCCGTTGTGATGGAGGAGGTTGTGTTAGACGAGATGCTTGGTTCGCCTCGTAACGTCAATTTACCCTGTCATTTCTCCGTGACTATATCGTCAGGAAGAGTAACGTGTATGGATTTCTGCAAAAGGAACCACCTGAACGTAAACCTTGATTAAAAAATACGTTCCCAATAAGACTCATTCCACCCCGATGCAAACTGTCCCCCCTTTAAATTAGAATAACGCCTATTTTCAACTTTTCATTGTATTGAGAGTACACCCTTGCACTGTATATTTCACGAATATTTTCTAAAGACTCCTGCACGATTAAATCTCGTTTTTGGATTAATTAGGTCAGTAAGGAACGTTGGAAAATCTGCCTTCGGTGGGTTCACTTATTCACGAAGGAAATTCAGTCAGATCTAAAAATACTGATCTGTTGTGAGATTTCCGTGCTGCAATTGTTATATGGTTATAAAAACATCAACCTCGAAATGTTACCGCACTGTTAAAATATTTTGGAACGGTAACACGGACAGCACCGTTGTGGGAAAGTCCTCAAATGAGCAAGTAAAATATAGTCGTGCTCTAAAAATAACAGGAGATCGGCCATCGGCCAACCGATCAGAGAACGGACAGGGACATGTGTTGATTTCGGGAACGAGACTTATCCAAACATATCTTTCTCAAGTATGGACTCAGGTCGCTGTTTCCTGTGTTCTTTCAAATCTGCTCTTGTTATTCTAGTTAAGAACTTCTTTCAAAAATTACTTATAATGTATATATATTTCACGAACAATTGTAGGACAGTTTTAATCCATCCCTCCTTTCAGTGGTAGGCAGGTTAAATAAAGTTGTCACTAGAACGAATTTTAAATGTTTCTCCTTAATAATAATAAATAATATGATACAAATTATGATATAATATTATATGCAGATATATACACACACACATATATATATATATATATATTTATACACATACACACACACACACACACACACACACACACACACACACACACACACACACACACACACACACATATATATGTATATATATTCTGCATATAATATTATATAAATAACTGGCATTAATTCGGATTTTAAAGCGGTGATCCGATTCCCATCCCGACTCGGCCAATGTACCATTTTGCGGGAGTCTACGCTCTGCATTGAACTGTTCAGGAAAAATCCTTTCCTACACAGAAGGGGATCGTGTCACAAGCGCCGGGATCCGTGCAGGGTGTCACGGAGTTAACGATGCCGACCCTCCCACAAGTCTGTCAGATAGCAGAGAATACTCGTTCTTACAGTTCGACCCAATCCATATTTTAAAGTGCAGTGCACCTACCTGCCTTGTTTAAAGTGAGCGCGCCGCGGAATTAACCTTATTACCGTCCCAGCGTCTGCACGGAATATTTTACACTGAATCAATGTCTTGTTACCGCGAGTTACGTCGGGCTCCGGAACTCCCCAAAAATGTGACATTTTCACTCGACTGCCGTTCAGAATCCTGCAGGAATTCAGTGCGAATATCACTCGATTCCGTTGAACCGTCGAACGAGATCACATCTCTTCGGCGACTGGGATCAGAAATGACCGTGTTTTTTTGATTAATTACTGCGCTCGCTTCTTATTATAATGTAACCGACTGCATATATTAATTTCCAGCTATTTCCTCGCTCGTGTGATTAATTTAAATACGATTGGTCAGCACTAACAACAAGCGAACCGATGTTTAACTCGAGTTGCGTTTTAATTGATCTCAAATGTATAATGAAGGAATATAATTTAAGGCCGGTGCAAACTGTGGTCACTGTTAACGGAAAAGTGAATAGATTAACCAATAATAGCAACGTGACAGTGCCGCTGCCTGAGAAAAATGCACCAGCATTTAAGGTAGTGACATTGCCGAGGTACGGAACCCTGTCTTCATTTAAAATAATACATTTATTTACTATAATTGTATTTAAATTGCATTGATTTTATTTAAATAAGTAATTTATTTAAGTTTAAAAATATTGAAAACGACAAAAAAAACGTCAGGACGCTTTAGGCACGGGGTAAAAAATAGCGTTTCTTATTACACCTTTCACATGAAACAAAACACATTGACAGAATGTTGAACAGTAAAGCACAGGAACAGGCCCTTCAGCCCGTTTTCTCTCATAATATGCTGACCATATTCTAAAATATAGGCTGTTCCTGTCGTCGCGAACACAGTGCACGTTGTAGACATTTATTTAACGAGGGTGTTGCCAGGACTTGAGGGCCTGAGCTACAGGGAGGAGTTGGGCAGGATAGGACTTTATTCCTTGGAGTGCAAGAGGCTGAGGGGTGATCTTCCGGTGTATAAAATCACGAGGGGGTTATACAGGGTAAATGGCGGGGGTCTTTTACCCAGAGTACGGGCATCAAGGTGCAGCGGACATACATTTAAGGCGAGATGTGAAACAGTTAATAGAAAACTGAGGGGCAATTTCTTCACACACGGAGTGGTGGGTATATGGAACGAGCTGCCGTAGAAGGTAGTTGAGACAGGTAGTTTAACAATATTTCAAATACATTCGGACGGGAAAGATACATGGATAGGAAAGGTTTAGAGGGCATAACGCGGGCAGGTGGGGCAAGTGTAGATGAGGCATTTTGGTCGGCATGAGCAAGTTGGGCCGAATGGTTTTTTTCCCGTGCTGTATGACAATCTGACTCCGGCCAGACCTCACTCTCTGGGAGTTTGACGGATTGCTCGTAACTTTCTAAATGTTGTTCCCAACACATCTGACATCTTAAATGACAACGAGGAGCAGCGGCGCGATGGGCAGAGGTGTCTCCGAAGTCGCCCGGCCGGGGGAGTGAGATCAGGACACGTTGCCATTGGAGCACCCATCATATTTTACTCCGAATGGATAATCCAGTGATATCGGGGACGAGAGGTGGACGGGAATTGTGTTAATAGCCTTTTATGATCTGAACAAACCTCCACCCAAGTCACCTACTTTTTATGTTCCAAGGAACTGCAGGTGCTTGTTTACACAAAATGATACAAAGTGCTGGAGTAACTCAGCCAGTCAGGCAGCATCTCTAGAGAATATGGGTAGGTTACGTTTTGGGTCGCACCACATTGAATGCCTTCCAGAAAACTGAATGCATTACATCTTCTGGGTTCTCCTTTTCTACCCTGCGTTACATGTTTAAACTACTCTAGCAAATCAGTCAAAGACAATATTTCTCTCATAAAACCACAATGATTCTGCTTGATTATCTGAAGACCTGTAATTGGTTCCTTCACGATGGATTGCAGCATTTTCCCGGTGGCAGAGATTAGGTCCACTGACCCTTGATTCCATGCCCTCTGCATCTCTCTTTTATTCAATAGTAATGAGGCACGTTGTCTGGCGGAGTGGAAGGGATTTCCACAGATTCCCACCAAAACCTCCTTCATCTATCTGCACGGCCAGTTCTTTCGTGGTGCAGATCATGCCTTCATTACCTTTGAACGTCTTGCCTTGCTGAGTAGCTGCAACGCATACGGCATAAGGTCATAAGTGATAGGAGCAGAATTAGGCCATTCGGCCCATCGTTTACTCCGCCATTCAATCATGGCCGATCTATCTCCCCCTCCCAACCCCAGTCTCCTGCCTTCTCCAGATAACCCCTGACACGGAACTAATCAAGAATCTATCTATCTCTGCCTTAAAAGTATCCATTGACTTGGCCTCCGCAGCCTTTTGCGCATTGCCACAAATATTTGCAAGTGGAGAGGGGGATGAATGGTAGTTCAATGACGATGGTTCAAAAGAGTTGGTAGTGTCCAGCAATCTTGTTGAATGTTGCACTCATCCAGGCAAATTGAGATGATTCCAGCTCTTTCCTGGCTCCTGCCTGGTTTCTGGTGGAAAGGGTGAGTCAGCCACACAGTCTATGACTTGCGCCTGCAACCACAGTATTTATCAAATATACTAGAGGATCTTTGGTATTTATATTGTTTACCTAATGGTTATGGTTATGGTATGTTAATTGTGGAGAGGGGGTGGGGGGGTGGGGGGTTATTGCGGTAATTGTTCCAAGTGGATGATATTGGTTGCTTTCCATTTGGAGAGGGCCATTGCCTGGCACTTGTTCAGGCAATGGCAGATTTAATTTGTCAGCCCAAACCAGTGCAGACTTGCACTTGAGATGCATGGACTGATTCATTATACTTGCAAAAGCAGCTGAAGACTGCATATTCATCAGCAAGCATCCCTACATCTGCCTTGAAGACAGGCAGAAGGCCAATGATGAAGCAGTCCAGGGTTATGGGAGCTATTAATTTATCTGGATACACGATTTTTTAATGTCTATTTATCTATTTGGATATAGCATGCAAGATCTTTTTAGCTAACTGAATACAATATGTAATAACATTTCAGAAAGTGCTACCTAGCTCCCTAACTGGATACAGTATCTGTTTAACAGACTAAAATATATTTTTTATATGTCTGGATCGAGTGTCTCCTTTGTGTCTGGGTAATGTATATCTTTACCTGGGAAACTTTCTCTTTGTATTTGTTCAATGACTTCAGCTATCTGGAGCAGAGTATTCCATTATATCCTGATATGTCCACATTATCTTTCTATCTGGTTATTTTATCTCTTGTTCTGTCCTGGGTGCAGTGTTATTTATTCTATCCCGTGTGCTGTGTCTTTATCCAGCTATGGAAAGTACTACTTTATTTGTGTGGCCCTGTACGTCTTTATTGTATATCCATCTGCGTTTCTCAGCTTATGATCGGTCTTATGATAATGCCTCTCTCTATCTGGGTACTGAACCACTTACCAAACCTGTGCAAAGCATCTCTCCATTAGAAACAATATTTTGCGTAATTTTGAAATATAAAACAGGAATTGTTAGAAATTATAAATCAAGCAATGCCTGTGAAGGTAATCTTTCATAAACATCTTTCATAACCAGGTACAGTTTTGTGTAGGAAAGAACTGCAGATGCTGGTTTAAACGGAAGATGGACACAAAATGCTGGAATAACTCAGCAGGACAGGCAGCATCTCTGGAGAGAAGGAATGGGTGACGTTTCTGGACCCGAAACATCACCCATTCCTTCTTTCCAGAGATGGTGCCTGTCCCGCTGAGTTACCCCAGCATTTTGTATCTATTTTCAGGTACAGTATTCCCTATTTGCTTTGCAGAGAGACCATTTATGTATCTTATCAAAACACTTCTGTCAGTCTGCACACAAAGCCAATGTACTCTGATCAGTTTGGGCCATAAATCCTTCTGTGTGTGCACAGTATTATTTTTATCTATCTGGGTACAATATTTCTCTGTCTGTTTACAATAATCCTTAATCTGCCTGAGTGTAGAACCTCTTTTTCTATCTGCTAAGTTATTTCTTTATCAATTGATCTATTGGAATAAAATACTCTTTCTCTGTATTGCCATGCTATCTGTTCATCTGACAGAGTGTGTTAGTTCTTTATTAGTTTGGGTATATTTCTTCTAGCTGTCTGGGTTCACAATCTCCTTATCCATCTGGGTCAGATTTCTCTGCATTTATCAGAGTAACTTTGTCTATACCAGTCAAGCAAGTCTTTAAATATTATGGTAAATTTCTCTTTCGCTGGGTACACTTTGTATTTCAGCAAAATATTACTTTGTTTGTCTGTTTAAATTATTGCCTTATGGATCACATCCTTTGCTTAGAAACAGTATTGCTTCATTTACCCGATTACAGTATTTCGCTGCTTGCCTGTGTATGGTATCTAATTACACAGAGGCACAAGAGACTGTAGATGTTGGAATCTGGAGCAAAAGAATAGCTGGGGTAATTCAGTGGGTCAGGTAGTATCTGCGGAGGGAATAGATAGTCAATGTTCCAGGTTGAGACCCACCCTCCAAAAATGCTGCCTGACCTATTGAGTTTCTCCAACAATATCTAACGTTCTTGTCTCCTTTTCATCCACTCATTTGCCAATCAACCCCTCCCCCTTCCCCTCCTTTACCTATACCCCCTGTCCCCTTCCTCCTATATTCCCCCTCTGGCTTTACATATTACTCCTCATCTGCTCCTTATCTGACATTCCTTGTCTCCTTTCCTTCTTTACCCTTTGTCATGTTTTCCACTCATCTGCCAATCACCACCCCTCATCTGTGTCCACCTATGATTTGCCAGGCTTTGTCTTCTCTTTTCCAACTTTCTACAATCAGTCTGAAGAAAGGTTCTGACCTGAAATGGAGTCTGTTCATTCGCACCAGGATGTTGCCTGGGCTTCTCACCAGAGAAGCTGCCGGTCCCACTGAGTTAATCCAGCATTTTGTGTCCATCTTTGGTATGAACCAGCATCTGCAGTTCCTTCCATCACATGTTGCCTGAGCTGCTCCTCCTCCAGTACTTTGTGTTTTTGCTCAAGATTATATTCCAGTTCCTTAGTTCTCTACTTTCATTGTGTCTCATTATGTGCCAGGGAAATATATTTTATATATCTTTGTCTCTTTAAGCATTGGATTTTCATGAATTATCTTCAAGAATGAACTGGATCTGCAGTGAAGGAAACCCAATCTTGGCATCTTGGCAAATGATGGGATGTCCACCAGTGACGGACCCTTATATTTGATGCATTTATTGAAGCAAGATAGATTAAAGGTTATAAGGCTGGAAGAGATTATAAAATACCAAAGAGGAAGGCCTAGACAATTTTTGGAAAGGGGGATGAGCTTATTATGTCTCTTGCAAAAAACAGTGCCAGAGGCAGAATCAGTGGAGGGAATGGGCAGATGATATTTAGGGTTGGAACACTTCTTCAAACTGATGGAGTGGGGGGTGAGAACGCTGGAAAAGAGAGGTGGGGGTGGGACAAGCCTAGCAAGTGATGGGTGGATACAGGTGATTGCTAGATGGGTGGAGATGGTGACAAAGGCTAGAGGTGAAAAAGAGATGTAAGGGTGTCAGATAAAGAGAGAAGTGGAGTGAAATGTAGAGTTAGAGGAGGGGAGGTGGGTGGAAGGGGATGGGAAGGAAAAAAGAGGAATAAAAGGACATATGGGACTTGGGGATGAGATGTCAGCATATAGAGGAAGGGGAAGGTGCAGGGTGACTGGGATGGTGGGAGATCATGGGAGAAATGGGTGTGCAAAGTTTGGGAGGACAGAGTCAAAGAATCAAAAAGAGTCAAAAGAGTTTATTGTCATGTGTCCCTGATAGGACAATGAAATTATTTATTTGTTTAGCACAACAGAACATAGTAGGCATTGACTTCAAAACAGATCAGTGTGTCCATGTACCATTATATACGTAAATACACACATGAATGAATAAATTGATAAAGCGCAAATCACAGATAAAGGGGTATTAATGTTCAGAGTTTTGTCCGAGCCACGTTTCTGAGCCTGATGGCTGTGGGGAAGCAGCTATTCCTGAACCTGGTCGTTGCAGCCCTCAAGCTCCTGTACCTTCGGGGAGATGAGTGTGTGGCCAGGATGGTGTGGGTCTTTAATGATGCTGCCAGCCTTTTTGAGGCTGCGACTGCGATAGATCCCCTCGACGGAAGGAAGGTCAGAGTCGATGATGGACTGGGCAGTGTTTACTACTTTTTGGAGTCTTTTCCTCTCCAGGGTGCTCAAGTTGCCGAACCAAGCCACGATGCAACCAGTCAGCAAGCTCTCTACTGTGCACCTGTAGAAGTTAGACAGTCCTCCTTGACAGACCAACTCCCTGTAATCTTCTCAGGAAGTAGAGGCGCTGATGAGCTTTCTTAATAATTGCATCTGTGTTCTCGGACCAGGAAAGATCTTCAGAGATGTGCACGCCCAGGAATTTGAAGCTCTTGACACTTTCAACCATCGACCTGTTGGTTTAAACAGGATTGTGTGTCCCCAATCTACCCCTTCCAAAGTCCACAATCAGTTCCTTGGTTTTGCTGGTGTTGAGGGCCAGGTTATTGTGCTGGCACCATATGGACAGTCGCTCGATCTCTCTTCTATCCTCTGACTCATCCCCATCAGTGATACGTCCCACAACAGTGGTGTCGTCAGCGAACTTGATGATGGAGTTCGCATTTGATGATGGAGTTGGACAGGGAAAGGAGAAGGTGGAGGGTTACTTGAAATTTACTTCAAATTGGAGAAATCAATGTTTACTCAAAATTGGAGAATTCACAGTTACAGCTCCATGTTCCATTTGTGTCTTTGTAGTCTATCCTTGTAGTATGTTGCTTTAATCATAAGGCCATAAGGAATAGGTGTAGAATTAGACCATACTGTCCATCAAATCTACTCTGCCATTCAATCATGGCTGATCTATCTCTCCACCTAACCCCATTCCTCTGCCCTCTCCCCATAACCTCTGGCACCTCTTAATATGTCTTTCTGTCTCTCAACCCATTCAGGCATATTATCCCTTTGTTATATCATGCATGTCTGTGTATGTTATTATTTATGTCCAGGAGCATTATCTATCAATCTGATAAAGTGTTCGGTAAATGTAACTAAGGGGTGACTAAGGGGGATATTGGTGGATCCTGTGTTTCTAGACGTTCAAAAGACGTCTGCTTGAGTGCTGTAAAAACAATTACTATAACATTAAAGCTCAAAGGCCTGTGTAGCACATTAGTGTAAACCTAAGGCAGGTCACGGAGCAGAACATGCACAGTTGTAATGAACAGGCCATTTTTAAGTTGGCAGTCTGCCTCCTCTATGTCTTCTGAAGATCTATACTAGGTTCTCAACTGCCTACAATCTTCTTAGTGACGTTGATGAACGAACAAACACAATGCCAAGTTAAACTAATCTCCTCTGCCTGTACGTGATCCATATTCCTCCATTCCCTGCATATCCATGTGGCCATCTAAAAGCCACTATTGTAACTGCCTCCACCGCCACACCAGAAGAGCATTCCAGGCACACACTACCACCCGTGTAAAAAGAAATCTGCCCTGCACAACGCCTTTAAACTTTGCCCCTCTCACCATAAAGCTATACCCTTTCTTCTTTGACATTTCCACTCTGGGAAAAAGGGTCTGCACTTACGATGCAGAGGTTTCAGGGAATGCACCTTGGCTAGCAATCCACATTGTAATGCAATATGCTTTTCCTACCTGTTGCCATTCCAGTACATTTATTATTAATTTGTTAACTGGATTAATCTGCTAATTCTTTTATACATTTTTGTTCACCCGGCCTTCCTTATTTTGATATGTTTTGATGCAATTGGCTATTTATATATGTTTTAATCCTGAATCATCATGTTTGAATGGCTAATTTCGATGATTAGTCACTTCAAGCTGACTGTTGTAATGTTACCCTGTTTAATTAATTACTTAAAATATTTTCCATAATTTTACTCTAATTATCTAATATTTCATTTCCACATCAGGGAGCATTCTTTCCCTGCTCTTCACTAAATTCCCATTTTGACCTCCCCACTCTATTGAAACAGCACACTGGGTGACCATATTTTTTAATATTTCTGGTAATCCATATCTATCCATTTTATTGAACATAGAACAGTACAGCACAGGAACATGTCCTTCAGTGCAAAATGTCTGCGTAGAACATGATGCTACAGTAAAAAAAATGTCTTCTGCCTACATATCATCCATTTCACTGCATTCTCTGCATTTCTATGTCTAAGCATTAAATGCCACCATCATCTATTACCAAATGGCTTCTCCTTATCCAACTGGATAGAGCATGTATGAATAAAGTTGTATATTTGAGTAGAGTATTTTTCTGCCTTGACATATTATCATTTTAATCCATGTGGAAAAGTGTCTGAATTTGTGTCTATTTATTTGTCAATATCACGAGTCAGGAGTCAAGTGTTTAGCTGTACCAACAATGGAACTATTAAATTCTTACTTGTTGCCGATTAAAAGACTCATAAATGCAAAACACACACAGAAAATAGATAATAATCAGAAATACAGTTAATCAATAACTGTAGTATTCGATAACTATAATGGTGCAAAAAAAAGAATATATTGTGTATTATGTTAGATCATCTGTGAATCTATTTGGACAAAAATATCTATTTATACGTTAACTCATTTATTATTTATGTATCTAAATTAGGTAGCTCTTTATCTGTCCAGATAGAGTATATTTTTATCCACTAAGAATATCTCTTTATCTTCTCGGGCAGAGTATCTCACAGCCATTCGTGAGAGGTGAATTCTTTGTCTTACTGAATACCACAGCCTGATATCTGTGTACACTTTCCCCGTATCTGTCTGGCTACAGTAGGTCGCTTTGTGGTTAGTGTATCTCTTATTATATATTTGAGTAACAATATCCTTCTCAGGCAGGTAATGGGATACTGTATCAGGCAGTCTGGTGCTACTGTTACAACGTGGATAAACAGATATTTTATGCTGACCTCAGCATTCTATCATTACCGCACCAACCCCTGCCCCTCCATCGGTCACCTGGATCTGCATTATTTGCCTGATCCCTTTCCTTCATTTGTCCAACCCACTGATAATGTGCCCTCGTCCAACGTTAACATCTACCTGATCTTTAACACCACGCATAGCTCCATTCTTTGCCCCTCAGATTGGCCCAGCTCCTCAGTGATCTTCTCCCCGACACTCTCTCCATTTTCGTAATTCGTGTGAGATCATTAAAATGACCCTATCAAATGTGACCCTTTGAGCTTTGTGCACAGTACAAGCCAAAGTGCCAAGTTAAGAATGGCTTCATTTAAATTTGGTCAGACAATAGCTTATGCATCCCAATTATGCCCAGAATGATGGAGATACAGCAACCACAGAGATAGAGACATAATCTTTTTAGATGCTTACTTATTCCAATGCAGGAGACGGCCAATCAATCACATCAGTCCATGTGGGCCTCCAGTTCCATTTCCCTCTCTTTCCTATCCCGTAATCCTGCGCCATGTACAGACTACACACACACACACACACACACACAAACTATTGTAATCAGATGGAGTAGGAACTATTATGTGCACACAGATAAAAGTATAGCTTATCCACACAGTTAAAATTATGTATTTTACTCAAATGAATAAACAATTGATTATTGCAATAATGGATAGTCTACCTTATTAGTTTAGGCTAAAGATACTTATCCTTGATTCCTGCACTGATATTGTACTTAAATGGGTAAGTGGACATTTTTCTCCCCACACATTGATGTAATATCTGGATACAAAGATATCCCATGCAGATAGAAACATAGGCACATCTTCTAGGTAGATACGATCAAGAGAGTAGAGAGATATTATATCAGAACAAGTTGGAGACAATTTATCTGTGAAGCAATTCAATATTTACCCATCTGTATTAACCCAGATGCTTAAGGAGTGACACCACCAAAAAGGGGTAAGCAGATACTGCTGGTGTATAGATAGAGTGGTAGGCCCAGACACGTGCAGACTCACCATTGCCAGTAGATAAAAATGTGCGACCCGGACAGATAAATAGGTCTTCCATCCAATTAGAAAAAGAGATGTTATCCCTCACCAGGTGAAGAGAAATAACTTCTTCCGAGACAGTTAGTCTCTGTACACTATCCATCTGAGTTTCCCTTTGTCTCTACAGAGTATTTCTTTATATGTCTTGTATCATATTTATTTATTATAAGGGATTTGTAACTATTTACCACTACCATTTACGCTTGGGTTCAGAATCTATTTATGTAAATCTATTGATCCATCTGGAGAGCTAATCTAATTATTAATGTGCATAAAATGTCTCTGGCTGGTTTCAATTTATCTGCATGATGCATTTTTTTTATCCGACAATACATTATCATTATGTAAATAGGAGAATACCTCCCTATATGTTTGGATACAAGCTCGCTCCTGCGATCTGAGTACTGTATCTACTTTACTGCTGATTTAAATATCTCCATCCATTTAAACACAATATTCATTTATCTGGCTACCATTAGCATCTCTTTACATGCGGTGTGCAGCTTCAGTCTGATTCACTGGGATCAGCAGGCCTTTAGTGGATGTGGTTTAAGTTTGAAAGATTAGGAATGGTATATATTTGTGGGGAACAATGTCAGGTGTGTGTGTCTGGCTGCAGTATCTGTCTTATGTACTGTATCCCTGTATCATCCCCTGTAGAGTATTTCTTTACAAGCCTTGTACCATTTCCATTTATTGTAAGGAATTAGTAACTATTTACTAATACCGTTTACTATTACTATTACCATTTGTTATTGGTTTAACTTTGTGGAAATGGCATCTATTCCTTAAGCTGCATTGACTGTCTTTTTGCATTACTGGGTACAATTTGTGGCATTCTTTGTGCCTTTAAAGGGTGTCTCTTTAATGACCTCTAAGATGCTTCAGGCTATTTGGTGCAGTATTTTTCTGTTGGGGTATCTCATCATTAGTGTGCAGTATTTTTCATTCGGGGTATTTCATCACATCATCTGTTCAGGTGCGAAATCTCATTACCTACCCTTCATTTGTCTGAGTGTAGTATCACATTGGTCCAGTTCCAACAGGCACTGCCAGTGCTCACTGTACCTCTACGTATGTGGTCCATAATAACTCGTACAGAATTTGTTACTATGTATTTCATAAACATAGAAACATAGAAAATAGGTGCAGGAGTAGGCCATTCGGCCCTTTGAGCCTGCACCGCCATTCAATGTGATCATGGCTGATCATCCAACTCAGTATCCCGTACCTGCCTTCTCTCCATACCCCCTGATCCCTTTAGCCACAAGTGCCACATCTAACGCCCTCTTAAATATAGCCAATGAACTGGCCTCAACTACCTTCTGTGGCAGAGAATTCCAGAGACTCACCACTCTCTGTGTAAAGAATGTTTTCCTCATTTCGGTCCTAAAGGAATTCCCCCTTATCCTTAGACTGTGACCCCTTGTTCTGAACTCCCCCAACATCGGGAACAATCTTCCAGCATCTAGCTTGTCCAACCCCTTAAGAATTTTGTAAGTTTCTATAAGATCCCCCCTCAATCTTCTAAATTCCAGCGAGTACAAGCCGAGTCTATCCAATCTTTCCTCATATGAAAGTCCTGACATCCCAGGAACCAGTCTGGTGAATCTTCTCTGTACCCCCTCTATGGCAAGGATGTCTTTCCTCAGATTTGGAGACCAAAACTGTATGCAATACTCCTGGTGTGGGCTCACCAAAACCCTGTACAACTGCAGTAGAACCTCCATGCTCCTATACTCAAATCCTTTCGCTATGAATGCTAACATACCATTTGCTTTCTTCACTGCCTGCTGCACCTGCATGCCTACTTTCAATGACTGGTGTACCATGACACCCAGGTCTCGTTGCATGTCCCCCTTTCCTAATCTGCCACCATTCAGATAATAGTCTACCCTCATGCTTTTGCCACCAAAGTGGATAACCTCACATTTATCCACATTATACTGCATCTGCCATGCATCTGCCCATTCACTCAGCCTATCCCAATCACCCTGCAGCCTCCAAGCATCCTCCTCACACCTAGCTATAAAGCTTCAAATAGTTTAATCACATGATGAATATCCTTTAAAAATTATTTTAAGATGGGTTTTTTAAATGTTTAACTCACTAGAAATACAGTATGTTTAATTATTTCAAGCAACTTCAAAAATCGTGATCTATCCAAATCTACCACTCCCCCTTGCCAGAGTTTTTTCATTTCTCAAATGCTGAAATCGCAGGAAATCCAGATGAGACTTCTCTTTATCTTCCACACTTCAGTATCTAACTTATCTGACCAGATGTGACCTCTCTCTAACTGCCGGGATGTAGTACCTATCTATTCAAATGCATGCTCTCTCTTTTTTTCTTAGGATGGAAATGTTAAACACTAGAGGGACTAGTTGTGGGGCAAGGGGCAGAATTTACAGGAGATGTGTGGGGTAAGTTTTTTTACACAGAGAGTGGTGGGTGCCTGGAATACACCATCATCACGGTGGAGGCAAATAGTGACATTTAAGAGACGTTTAGATGGATTTGCAGGTAATGCAAGCAATATGGATCATGTGAATGCTGATGGGATTAGTTTGAGTTGCCATCATGTTTGGCACAGACATCGTGGGCAGAAGGGCCTGTCCTATGCTGTACTGTTCTATGTTAATAGCCTGATGCTATATCTCATTATCTCTCCAGGTGCTGCCTCTTTTATCTGTTTGAGTGCAGTATCGCTTTATTTTACTTAGCTGTCAGAATGCAGAATCCCTATTCTGCTTCGCCTCTCTTTCAGTCAGACTGCACTCTCTGCAGTCCTTTACTTGTCAAGTTGCTGGATCCCATTATCTAGCAGAGTGCTGTTCATATCTTCAACTGGTCTGTGAGGCTTCTATACTGTTTCTTATCATTGACCTAAATGCTTTACCCCTCGGTCAGCTTGCTGCATTTGTCACATTTGCCACCTGAATGTTGTAGTTCTTTTTCACTCTGAGTGTTATTTATTTGTCTATCTGACTAGTGCGTCTATATGTTGAATAGCTTAAAAAGTGACAGCTTTGTCACTTTTCATCTGTAAACAGTAATGTATACCTGATGAATAAGATTCCAGTTTTTATAAAGGCTTGCATAAATGGACAGAACATTGTCTATGTTTATGGACCAATCAGAAGAAGGGTCCAGATCGGAAATATCATCTGTCCATTCCCTCCTGCTGACCTGCTGAATTTCTCCAGCTCTTCGTACTTTGTGCAAGATTCCAATGTCTCGAAATGTTCATGGATGTTAGTTTTATGAGCTTTCAGAAGCTAATTAATAAATTATTCCAAAATAGGTAAAATCAAAGATGTAGAAGTAAGGAACTACAGGTGCTTGTTAATGCACAGAAGGGCACAAGGTGCAGGAGTAAAGGCCCTGTCCCACCAGCATGCAACTCTATGCGATGAGCGCGACCTAACGTGGTCGCTTGAGCCGTCCGGCGTCGCGGGGCCGGTCCCACTTCGATCGCCGGAGCCGTGCGGAATTGTGCACAGTTCATCCCGACATCGCGCAGGGCTCCGAAAAACTGACTATGTTCAAAAATTCCGCGCGGCAACGGCTTGTCGGCTCGCAGTCGCCTCGACGCATTACACACCGTCTCGTCGTCGTGCCTCCGTGACCCTCTCTCACGGTGCCTCCGTGACCCTCTATGTGTGTGGCTCCGTGGCCCTCTGTGTGTGTGCCAGGTGCCCCTATCTGTGTGCCCCTCTCTGTCCTGGCGAACTTACCTTTAAGACTTTTCTCCAATTCGCCTCACTTTGCGCCGCGTTGCGCCACTCACCCGACCTCCGCGTGGCCCTCACTGCCGGTTTGGTCATGCTTGCCGCATGCAGGTGCATGCTGGTGGGAACGGCCCTGTACAGGGATCACCCGACCTTTGCACGGTCCCCGCTACTAGTTTGATCGCGCTCATCACATGGAGTCGGATGCTGGTAGGACAGGTGTATAACTCAGCAGGTCAGGACGCATCTCTGGAGAGTATCGATATGTGATGTTTCTGGTCGAGACTCTTCTTCAGGCAAATCCAAAACTCACGGAAATGAAGTCAATTATTGACCATATTACCTTATCTGTGATGTAGGAGGCAGACATGGGACAATTAACAGTTACTGAAAATTGCAAGATGTGACTGGTACATCTCACAAGGTTCTCTGCTGGGATTATATATTTCACACAACTTAGAAATGACCTGGATAGCATCCAAATTTGTTAAGTGCAGAATGAAAGGTAGTGTCGAATCCAATGCACGCGGGAGTATTAAATTATAAAGATACTTTGATAGATTCAGTAAATAAGTAAAACAATGGCAAATGGAGTTCAATGCAGGGAAATAATGGACTTAAAAAAGACACATAATGCTGGGGTAACTCAACAGATAAGGCAGCATCTGTTGAGAACATGAATCGGCAACATTTCAGATTGGGGCCCTTCTTCAGACTGATTCTAGTGAAGGTGGGGAGAAGGCTGGAAGAGAGGTGGGGTGAGACAAATTCTGGCATGGGTGGCATGGAGGCGCAGCGGTAGAGTTGCTGCCTTACAGAATCTGAGACCCGGGTTGGAACCTGACTATGGGTGCTGTCTGTATGGAGTTTGTAGGTTCTCCCCGTGACCACGTGGGTTATCTCCAGTTGCTCTGGTTTTCTCCCACACTCAAAGACGTACAGGTTTGTAGGTTAATTAGCTTTGGTAAAGATCATAAATTGTCCCTAGTGTGTAGGATAGTGCAAGTGCAAGGGGGTCGCTGGGCGGTGCGGACTTTGTGGGCCGAAGGGCTTGTTTCCGCTCTGTGTCCGTTAATTAAACTAAGCAGCACTATGCCAGGGACCGGATTCAATCCTGACCTCGAGTCCTGTCAGTGTGGAGTTTGCACATTGTCCTTTCAATGTGTGAGTTTCCTCCAGGTGTTCCGGTTTCATTCAGGTCCTCCATTCAGAGGTCACAAACAAAGGCCACTACCCATTGCGAACAATAGACATTGTCAATGGAACTGATGCGCTACAAGGCTAGGAACTACATTCTGCATGCTGTACCTTCCCCTTGGCTCTACCCTGTGTACTTGAGTTTGTCTTAATTATATTTTTCTATTGTATTATCTGATCTGATTGGATGGCATGTAAAACAAAGCTTTTCACTGTACCTCGGTACACGTGACCATAATAAACCGAAACAAACCTAAACGTGAAGATGTGATGACATCAGAGCAGACACAAAGCAGATTTAAGATGATCTTGTCATGGCTGGAGATTTTTTGTTATGCTTCAAGAATTAGTTAGACGGGAATAGTGGAAGCACAAATTTATCTGAGACACGAGGCATGTCGCAGAGTGGCGCAGTTATAGTTGCTGCCTTACAACGCCAGAGACCTGGGTTTGATCTTGATTACGGGTGCTGTCTGTATGGAGTATGTGTTCTTCCTGTGATTGCTTGGGTTTTCTCCAGGTGCTCCAGTTTCTTTCCACATTCCAAGATGAGCAGATTTGTAGGTTCCTTAGCTTCTGTAAATTGTACCTAGTGTGTAGGATAGATATTGTGTACAGGTGATCGGCATGGATTTCAAGGGCTGGTTTCCAAAAGGGTCTGCGCTTGGTCTCACCGATATGTAGGAGATATGGTTAATCTAGGAGTAAGGGGTAAGCTATTTAGAACGGAGACGAGGAAACACTTTTTCTCACAGAGAGTTGTGAGTCTGTGGAATTCTTTAACTCAGAGGGCGGTGGAGGCCGGTTCTCTGCATACTTTCAAGAGAGAGCTAGATAGGGCTCTCAAAGATAGCGGAGGCAGGGGATATGGGGAGAAGGCAGGAACGGGGTACTGATTGGGGATGATCAGCCATGATCACATTGAATGGCGGTGCTGGCTCGAAGGGCCGAATGGCCTACTCCTGCACCTATTGTCTATTATCTTCCATCTTCCTTTTGAGATGGTTAAGCAAAGTGTCCTTTGGAACTTGGAACTTGGGAACCATCAATAATTTTGCATGGGATGTGCATGTCCTGTGGACAAAAAAAATATTTGTCATAGTTATTCTGTTTAGTTCATCTGTTTGACCTCAGCATGCTTTTGCCAATTGATCTTTAAGAGTATTATTTTCTATGTATCCATCCTTCATTTCAAAATTAGATGATCTGGTTATTCTATCTAATTTTTATGTGGATATTTTATCCATCAATGTTCTATATCCATATATTTATCAAAATACAACATCTGTTTAACTAACTGGATAGAGTATATATTTTTCTGGATGTAGTCGAGATTTGTCTATCTAGGTACAACACCACTGCATCTTTCAGTACATTTGGATTAACATATACATTTATCTTGCTATAAGAGTACTCTATTTAACTATTTGGATGTAGTATCCGCCCATTCACATACTGAGGTCTTGTTTCTGTTTTCCTATGCTATCTGTTTATCTACTGGATATTTATCTATCAGTGTACTGCCTCAATTGATCAATCAGGATATTCCATCAATTAAATTATCAGGGAACACTATCAATATCCATCAGGTTATTGCTTCTATTGATCTGCAGAGTTGCATACATTTTCCTACCTGGCTATTCATTTTATTTAGATATTGGAATACAATATCATTTTTTTTGTCTAGATATTTTAACTCCATGTGTTGTATCTAATTATTTAACAAGATAATGTTTTTTTTTTGCAATCTGAGTAATGTATTTAATGCTTATCTGCAGAGAGTATCTTGTTATTTATCTGAGTGTAGATTTTCTTGTGCCTCCATGCTACATTTTATTTTCTATCAGCAGACTGTATCTATTCGTCTGTGTCAATGCAGGGTCCAGTTATTTGGTTATGTTATATCTGAATCATGAATATATCCATCAGCATTCAGTGTCTATCAATCTACGTGGATCAATTTCCAGATTTAAATGCATTGGCTATTTATCTATATGTATACAATTTTTTTTTTAATCGAGCATTTCGTTATCATCTGGATATTGATTTATTTTAACCTAAATCCTATCTAGCTATTTGGATAGTGTTTGTATCCCAGAGACTGTACCAGTTTATCTGATTGAATTAATTTATCGATCAGCTTTCTGTACTCTTATTTACCTGTGTGCAATTTGTACATCTGATACAATATATATTTATCCATTTGGCTACTACATCTATGGTGTACTCGATAAAGTGTCTATTTACCCTAATGTTGTGTTGATTTATCTATTTTACTATTCCATTCCATTCTGAATTCATCAATCTATCTCGGTATAATATCTATTTTTCCACGCAGTCATTTTGGGTTTGGATGCATTAGCTATTTAGTGCCTATGTGGCGAAAACATATGACCTGTATGCTATATATTTTTTCTCTCTCTGCAAATTGTATCTTAATGTCCATGTGAAGATTCAATGCCCAGTTTTCTGCTTGCATTAATCCATTTGAGTATTGTGCCTGAAAACAGAAAATGCTCCCAACACAGAGAGCAGCTGTGGAAAGAGAAACAGAATGAACATTTCAGTCGCTGAGCCTGTTTGTCAGTGTTGTGACCAACAGTCTCAGGCATGAAACATTAAATCTGTTCCTCTGACCACAGATGCTGCCTCTCTTGTTGAGTGTTCAAACATTTTCAGTTTTTATCTCGGGTTTCTGTCATCTGCAGTTGTCCCATATTTTTCAGAGGATTGTTTAACATTGTCAAGTATTGGATGGTATCTACAGTTTTTATCTATTTGGCTAAATTAGTGTTAGTTGTAATTCAGTTGGCAGCACCCACGGGTTTGTGTTACCAAGTTGTGAGTTGACATTCCATCATTGTCACAGTGTGTGGCACAGTGGTGCAGCAGTGTAGTTACAGCCTTACAGACCCAGACCCGGGTTTGATCCTGATGAGCGATGCTGTCTGCAGGGCGTTTGCACGTTCTACCTGTGACCATGTGGGGCTCCAGTTTCCACCCACATTCCAAAGATGCGCAGGTTTGTAGATTAATTGGCTTCTGTAATTAGACCGAAGAATGCAGGATAGAACTAGTGAACAGGGTGGTCGCTGGTGGGCGCGGACACAGTGGGCCAAAGCGCCTGTTTCCACGCTGTATGTCTAAACGAAAGTAAATTAAACTAAACATTCAGCTCTCCTGAAATGAACTATCAGATGGCTAATTTACACACCGTGACCAGACTGTGTGTAAATTAGCTGCCAGGTGCACTGTTCTGTACAGTGACACATTTCAGTCAGTGCCTCCCTGACTGCAACACACCTAAGATAATGAATCCCACTCCCAACATTTTTCAATGTCCATTTTCTATCTATGTACTCATCTGGATATTAATTGTTGAATACAATATCTATGTTCCTAATCATAAAAAGTATGTACTGTAAAAGTAAATAGATATATACTTTACACTGCAATTGCTTTCTAAATTTATTTGCTGTCACGAGGATAACTGTTTTGTGTGAAATATCTTGAGTTCATTGCTGGTTTACTTATTGGCTCTGGCTTATATTTATACCCAAAATACTCCCATTTATACAGCACCTGTTAATTATTTTTGGGCAGCCAAAAGTGTTTAATAGTTAGGTCAGTAATTTTGAAGCCGAGTCAAAGTTGTAAAAACCATTGGATATGATCTTTATCTAACTATTTACCGGGATACAACCATGATATATCTATCAACAGTCTCTGTGATTCAAATGCAGAAGTTCATACGATGTGCAATGTGCAAATTCTCAGGGAAAGAATGGGCCTTTATTCATGCACTTTTGAGAGAATGGGATTTGTATGGGTTTGGCAAACCACAAACAATATGCGCGGAGGTGCATCTCTTGATAATTAATCAGTACCTCTCTAACTGGTAAATCTTTATTGATCAGAGAACAAGATTGGGATCTGTATGTTGTGTTGTGGTAATTTTCACCGGCACATCTCTGAGAAAGAGGCCCTTTCAAAGCACGCAGCATAATAAAGGTCCTTTCCCACCCTGCTCCCTGCTCCCTACTCTCGGCTCCCTACTCTCGGCTCCCTACTCTCGGCTCCCTGCTCCCTGCTCCCTGCTCCCTGCTCCCATCTCCCTGCTCCCTGCTCCCTGCTCCCTGCTCCATGCTCCATGCTCCCTGCTCCATGCCCCATGCTCCCTAATTCCTGCTCCCATCTGGCAGAAGATACAAAAGCTTGAAAGCACATGCTACCAGACTCAGTAACAGTTATCAGACTGATGAACGGTCCTCCCATAAGCTAGGGTGCAGTCCCAATCTTCCAACCTACCTCATGTGGGCATTGGTCTTTTTCTCTGGAACTGTTATGCTACACAGCAGAAAAAATGATTCTGCATTCTGTTATTTTTCTCATCGCTCTACCTACAATACTTGAGTTTGGCTTGATTGTACTCATGCACTATCCGCTCATTATCTGATTTAATCAGGCAACATGCAAACGCCACAGTGGCACGATGGTAGAGTTGCTGACTTACAGTGCTTGCAGAGCTGGAGACCCAGGTTCGATCCCGACTATGGGTGCTCTCTGTGCGGAGTTTGTATGTTCTCCCCGTAACCGCGTGGCTTTTCTCTGAAATCTTCGGTTTCCTCCCACACTCCAAAGATGTACATGTATGTAGGTTAATTGGCTTGGTGTATGTGTAAATTGTCCCTAGTGTGTGTAGGATAGTGTCAATGTGCGAGGATTGCTGGTCAGTGCGGACTCGGTGGGCCGAAGGGAAGTTTCCGCGCTGTGTCTCCAAACTAAACTACACAAAAGCTTTTCCCCGTCTCTCGGTACATTGTGACAACATTGATCTGAAACCTAAACCACTTATTGCACTGACAGCGCTTCCTCTTGTGTTGACATCTGCAGGCGGTTCGGGACCAAATGTGCGGCTTGTCAGCAGGGGATCCCGCCCACACAGGTTGTCCGCAGGGCTCAGGACTTTGTCTATCACCTGCAGTGCTTCGCCTGCATCGTATGCAAGCGGCAACTGGCCACGGGCGATGAGTTCTACCTCATGGAGGACAGCAGGCTGGTCTGTAAGGGCGACTACGAGGCAGCCAAGCAAAGAGGTCAGTGATACCAGACAGATGTATAAACACACAGCACCATCCCTTCCAAACTCTGGAGCAGCATTTAAACATTTAACATCTTGCGGCAATTATCAGATCGCTGTCAAACCATGTTTCTATTTGCCAGAAATGACTCATTCAATGGAAGAAATCAATTGATACCCACTGTTGATGTGACGGTCAGGAAAGCAAGCACAAGAATCTGACCATATTTTGACAATTAGTCTTTTTATCCTCAAATTTAAAAATCCTGCCAATAGTGGACATCCAAAATGTGGTGACACGCTTCGTTTCAGGTCAGGCAGCTTCAGTGGAGTTAATGTTTCAGGTCCCAGGCTCTTTCAGTGCTTCCGGCATTTTCCGTGGCCAGGTCCGTATGCGCACATCGTTGAGCAAAACAATCTGCTGGAGGAACTCAGCTTGTCAGGCAGCATCAATGGAGAGAAGATGTCCCGGGTTAGGACTCCTCTTCAGTCTGAAATCACCCGAAACGTTGCTGGTCCATTTCCCCCCCGCAGATGCTGCCTGACCCACTGTGTTCTTCCAGCACTTTGTGTTTTGCCGGAGATTCCAGCATCTCCAGTCCCTTGTGTCTCTCACTGCATTGGTTTGTTTATCGTTCTTTTGGACAAGACACTGTCTCACACACAAGGCCCAAAAATGTCCCTTTTGTCTAGTGATGAATCTACAAGCCCACGTGAATGCTGATATCTTGGACACAGTATATACAAGATATATGTATGTAAAAAAACACACCCGCTCTCAGCTGTATACCACACTTACAAGCTCCATTATGAGCTGGATACAACCGGATTTATGTACCATGCACATGCACTCCAGAATATCCAGAAATGCTCGTCACTGTACTTTTTCAATAATAAATATTATTACTGATGAAAAATATATACAAAAAACTGTGCAAAATTCTTAATACATTCTTGGTGTCTCTATATTAAATATTGCTAGTGTTTTATCCAGTGGTGTTTTCTTTACACAATGCACCATTACCACTCATGTGCCCCCCCCCCCCCCCCCGAAGTGATGTCTCTTCTATTGTTTGAGGGGTGTCCCACCAGACTCTGACCCTCCATGTCCAGCAGTGAAAGTATCTTTAGAATCTGATCCTCCCCACAATGCCTTTGCATTGGCTGCACCCTGCTTCAGTGCGCCCCTCACCATGTACCCCTGTACCCATGTACCTACAGTTCATGTACTCCTACAGTTCCCTGGCAGACATCTCACTGCGCTGGGAGACCAACAGGTTTCTGACAGACCAAAGAACACCCGGTTGATGTCTACCAGCAGCACTTGCATGGACACAGTGCCATTGCCTCAACTAGGGACACGGTCACCCACAAGAGTGAAAGGTCTTATCTCTTCCTGCTCCCTTTTACTGATGGCATTAATACTTTGATGGTTGGTCAATGACCAACTGCAAGAAGCCTGCCTGTTCTCGTTTAGTTGGTTAGATGACGCAGAGAGGTTTTCCATTTTCTTTCAGAAGCGGAAACCAATGCCAAGAGGCCACGGACCACCATCACTGCCAAACAGTTGGAGACGCTGAAGAACGCCTACAACAACTCGCCCAAACCAGCGCGCCATGTACGAGAGCAGCTCTCTTCCGAGACGGGACTCGACATGCGTGTGGTCCAGGTACGGATATACCATCACTGCCTTCTCTTAAACCACAAGGCAGGGCATCAAAGCAGTATTGCAGGCAATACAGTGTAATTTTTATACCGTGTAATATGATTATTTCAAAACATTCAAAACCGGCCGCGACTAAAAATAGGTTGCCGTTAGGTAAGGCCTCCCTGGTGGAATAAAACTGGGTGAAAAAAAGGTCTTACCTTCCACTACCTGCAACCTCCGGCAACCACCTTCAACTAGCATCGCAACCGGCTTCGACTAAAAAATTACCCGTTTTTAAAACGGCAACCCCTATTTTTAGTCGCGGCTGGTTTTGAATTTTTTGAAATAATTGCCGGAACATAGAAGAAGCTGAAACCATTTTCGACCATTAGGGAGACTGACAAAAACCTCCGGGAACCGCACGGAAACCTTGGGTGGGGCACAAAGTCTCCAGAGGTTTCCGTTCAGTTTTCCTAAGTGGGACAGGGGCATTAGATAGAGCTCTAGGGGCTGGTGGAATCAAAGGATATGGGGAGAAGGCAAGTACGGGTTATTGATTGGGGACGATCAGCCATGATCACAATGAATGGCCGTGCTGGCTTGAAAGGTTGAATGACCTCCTCCTGCACCTATTTTCTGTGTTTCTATGATTTGGCGGCACAGTGGCACAGCTAGTTGAACAACAGCAACAGAGACCTGGGTTCAATCCTAGCTTCGGTTACAGTCTGTGTGAAGTTTACACATTCTTCTACGACTGTGTGGGTTTCCTTCCTCATTGCAAAGACCTGCAGGTTTGGAGGTTCATTGGCTCTCTGTATAATTGCCCCGAATGTATAGACGTGAAAGTGGAATAACACAGAACTAGTGTGAATGGGTGATTGATGATCGGCATGTACTCAGTGGGCTGAAGGGACTATTTTTGTGCTCTCTCTCTCAACTAAAAAACTCCACCTCAGAGCTGGGAAGGAGACAAAGAAAGATTGTTAAGATGGATGAGGGAAATGTCTCTGAGGGCCTGTGTCCTTGCTGTATGACTCAAAAATCTATACAGAGTAATTGTTTAACTTTACAAAGTGAGCCCCAGAACATAAAACAGTAACCGAATACCGAGAGTTGGAATAGGTTATTTGCAGTTTGGTGGTAGCGACTATCAGCTACCAATGGGATTGGTGATGGAGCCCAGCAGTCCACAATCTATATCAATGATTTGGATAAGGAGACCAAGTGTAATATACCCAAATGTAATCCATCAATAGATATTGATGATAAAGGAATCAAAACCTTTGGGTTATTGCATGTTCTATAAGAGATAAACATACACAAAGTGCTGGAGTAACACAGCAGGTTGAAAGGCAACGAGATAGGTGACGTTTTGGGTCAGGGTGCCGACTCGATACATCATCGATCCATGTTCCCCAGAGATGCTGCCTGACCTGCTGAGTTGCTCCAGCACTTTGTGCCTTTTTTTTGTAAGCCAGAATCTGTTGTTCCTTGTGTCTATGTTCTGTTTACCAAATTATGCTTTAAAAATGACTTTATTTTATTTTAATTAATTTTGGGAGATTCTACATCCCAGACCCCATGTCATTCTCAAAACTGATTACCTTTTGGCCCAAAGACTGTTTTCACTTGATAATCAACCAAATCTATAAAAATGACACGGATTAACATGGGTCTTTCCTAACTGAACGAGTGTTCACATGAATAGTTTTTGTTTAGAAAGCAGGAAAACAGGTGGATATGAATTTAAGGTTGGACCTCCAACCTTAGCAACAGTATAAAAAGAAGAAAATTAGAAATGATAATGAAATGAAATGGGAAGAAAGTAAGTTAAAAACTGTACTTCTGTGAAACTATTTCAATACAGGCATAGAGAGTGAAAATAAATAAATAAATTCAACATTCTGCCGTGCTTGGGAGTTTACTTCAAAGAAATCATTTTGCTTGTCTTCATCCCTTCTTTTCTTCAACTGACATTATCCGTCTACAAGATCCCAAGTGCTTGGTGCTTATTTCTGGTGTCTACAAGATGGCTCAGCAAAGGGCCCCGAAATTTAACGGAGAGACGACAACCTGTGCAGATTGGATGGAAGATGTTATATTTATAAACAATAACCATGATCGGCACAGACGTGATGGGCTGATGGGCCTGTTCCTGTACTGTACTGTTCGAAGTTCGATGAAAGTAGTGCTAGAGCAAAAATATCGAGCATTATTTTATAGAATGGTTGGGCAAGCATTGGAGGGCAATAGGTCTTCTCCTACTTCTCGTGTTCCCGTTTAGCATTGATCAAATCTGATTGTTTTCAAGAAGAAATGGATAAAATCATTTCTGGAAATTGGTTGGTAGCATAATTGGCCACTGTAAATTTCCCCTATTAGGTAAGTAAGTAATAGAATCTGATGAGAGTTAATGGGAATGAGGAGAGAATGAAGTGGGATTAGCATAGGATTAGTGTAAATAAGTGCTTAATGGTTGGCACAGATTTGGTTTCCAAAGGCTCTATTTCGAGACTACCTACCTCTGTGAACGTCTGTGAAATAAAGCTGCAATATGATCAGTTATGAAAACCACCACGTTGCAGTATTGGTTAGATTTGAATTATTACTCTGCCTCAGAGCTACTGAAGATATAACAGGCCACTGGAGAATATGCTGCCATCACAACTGTTTTGCACAGCTGTAGTGCAATTAAATGGTTCAATTACTCCTACATAGTCTTCAACCTTGCAAGTACTGGGGTGGACCAGTGGAGCAGTGTGTTGAGACCTAATAGAAATATATAAAATTATAATAGGGATAGTAAGGGTGGACAGTCAGGACATTTGTCCCAGGGTGGAAATGTCAAAGACTAGAGGGCATAGCTTTAAAGTGAGAGGGACAACGTTTGAAGGAGATGTGCAGGGCAAGTGTTTTTTACACAGAGAGTGGTGGATGCTTGGAATGTGCTGCCAGGGGTGGTGGTAGAGACAGATGTGCGAGGGGAATTTAGGAGGCTTTTAAATAGACACGTGGACATGCGGGGAATGGAGGGATATGGATCAAGTGTTCGGCTTGGGCATTGTGGGCCAAAGGGCCTGTTCCTGAGTGATACTGTCCTATGTTCTAAGTGGGCAAAGGTGCTCAGGATATGGAAGTGCAGACCTATTAAGTTGACACAACCAACTCAGTGTTGTGACGTCAGCACCTTCCCCCCTTTTTCTCTGGTAAGAGTAGATCCAAGCAGGAGGCTGTGTCCAGAATGGTGGGGCACTAAGGGAGGGAGGGGACTGACTGAGAGAGGATCACATGCTCATGTTGCCCTTGGGTGCTGTTGGTACTAAATGAGCATTGCAAATCCAAGACACTGTCTCCGCATTGCTTTGAATCACGGCTTGCTGTTTCGATCAGGCAAGAGGCTAGTATTGGGATCACGGGTCATGACTTTACCTTGCTCTGTGCAGAGATGCTTGGAGGTCAAGAAGTTACAAAGCATTTGGAGTGCAGAATTAGGCCAGCTGTTTTGTAACTTTGTGCAGTGGAGATCCTGCAATACAGTCCTCCATGGCCAGAGTGAGCACCAACAGAAATTGTAGGAGCAGCACCTCATATTCCGCTTGGGCAGTTTGCACCCTAGCGGCATGAACATTGACTTCTCCAATTTCCCGTAGCCCTTGCTGTCTCCTCCCCTTCTCAGCTCTCCCTCAACCCTCTGGCTCCTCCTCTTCCTTTCTCCTTTCTTCTCCCCGCTCCCCCCCCCCCACCCTACATCAGTCTAAAGAAGGGTTTCGGCCCTAAACATTGCCTATTTCCTTCGCTCCATAGATGCTGCTGCACCCGCTGAGTTTCTCCAGCAATTTTGTCTACCTTGTAACTTTATGCTCCATTTGTTTAACTTGGGCCCTTCTCTATGAAATCTCATCCATGGAACCTGTTAATCCTTCTCTCGTATTTGTTCATTTAGCTTCCCTGTAATTATATCCATCCTGTTTCTCTCAACTACTTCCCTTGGTAGTAAGTTCTACTGTGTCTGAGCAAAGACGTTCTTCCTCAATTCCCCACTGGATCAATCAGCAAATATCTTCATTTATCTGGCCTACATTTTGTCTCGGGCAAATATTTTCTGTGCAGCTACCTGATCAAATCATTCTACAATCTTAGACCTTTATGATGTGTGTACATTTCTAAGGTTGTATGTTGACTGTGGAAGGAAGCCAAGTCCATGGGATCAATGCCATTGCTCATCATGTGTTTGACTCGCTTCTGATGATCACATCTACAGTAAGTGCTTGGTTACAGGAACTATATGCAGCTTACACTGAAGGTCATCTGTGCTGTAAGGTATGGAGGCCACTCCACACAATCACTGCCTGTGACCAAACATTCAATGAGCCGAACAGTTGTGATCACTCGGCCAAATGTACAAAATTAAAGAAATACAATTATTTTTAAGGATTGTTGACTTGAAGGCAATGAATTGAACATTTGGCATGTTGACGAATGAGTAAACAATTTTTAAAAAGCGTTACGGTAACGTGATAGTTACAGCACATCATGAAGCACTTCTGTTTAGACCTTGTATTTCAAAGATTAAACCATTTCCAAATATGTTAAAAGAAAACATGACATTTATTATATTTGATTGCTGATCTGGTACCAAGGGACCACATGGATGAACAGGATAATATGCGGAAAGTGTTATTTTCGGCAAATTTCTGCTGTTTAGCCTATATCCAGAATGAGTTGGGAATAAATAAGCACTGTTGGATACATGCGACTGTAACCATGCCAACCTGAAGGAAGGATTAGGATAATGCAGAGGTTTTCTGCTTTGCTAGGAGGCGAATGCTGCAATGTAATACCGGCATTGGGTTATGACTGGCTTGATGGGGTTGCTGTGCAAGAAGGAAGCTGATATTTTGAATTATTGATGTTATGCAGCTTACAAAATGCTGGAACTATGCCTGCGTCCAGGAACATTGGCCCAGGTTACTGCAAGTGAGCAGAATACCTCAGCAACTCATTCACCATTCCATTAATTAATTGCATAATATACCAACATTCGCCCTGCATGCTCTCGCTGAATATTTTGGTACTGGTCTGGTGTTGTGGGGCCTCCTGTGACCAACAATAGATTGTGGGTAGACAAAAATGCTGGTGAAACTCTGCGGGTGAGGCAGCATCTCTGGAGTGAAGGAAATAGGCAACGTTTCGGGTCGAGACCCTTCTTCGCACTCTATTTCCTTCGCTCCATAGATGCTGCCGCACCCGCTGAGTTTCTCCAGCATTTTTGTCTACCTTCGAATTTCCAGCATCTGCAGTTCCTTCTTAAACAATAGATTGTGGATGAGTATGATTTGGTGAATGAGGGCAAAGGGTTCCTCAGAGTCTCTGAGTAGTCATCATGTTTTTATATAGAAGCAAAATGTCAAAATTGTGGCCATTGAGACAATTCTCGTTGCAAGTTTGAACCTGTACACTGTCAGGTTGTAGGGTGGACAATAAATCAGAAGGACTTGGAAATCTTCCATCCATGCTGATATTTCAAGGAAATCATAAAGAATTTCAGTTTTACTGTGGTTTAAATTTAAGATGGTATCATTCCTGATGTTGCTGGAAAACAAGTACTAAATTAGTGTCTATAATTGAAATAAAAATCTACATTTGTGTAATTCCTGTTATGACAAATTAATTTCGGCATTTTGAAAGCGCTTTGTAGTAAATGATGAACTATATATACTATATATGCATATACATATATGTAAAGCAAGGTCCCACAATGAGCTGTGTGGTAATCACATGATAATGACTAATAATTTACTTGCTCCTCTTGAGCAGGTGGTTCCTCAGTTTATCATTAAATCTGGTGTACACCACCTCAGTCAGTCTTGTGTGGTGGTTCAGTGTCAGCTTGGATTAGTTCCTCAAGTCTCTGGAGTGTGATTTAGAGGTGAGAATGCTACCAAGCTTGGCGGAACAGGCGAGATTTTATTTAAGATGTCTGGAGTCTTGTGGCGCGTCATTCCATTGCATCACTCAATGAAACATTGATCATCACTAGCGAACAGCATTGTCCTTTAAAGCAGTGATGCTGACTTTCACATTTCATGTAGTGAAACAGTTGTCCAGCTAACAGTTGTCCAGATCCGTGAGTCAGTGATTTGACACTTGGGGTATAATTTATCTCTGTTTGTCTCTCCAATAGGTTTGGTTTCAGAACAGAAGAGCAAAGGAGAAACGATTGAAGAAAGATGCTGGCAGGCAGAGATGGGGTCAGTATTTCAGGAACATCAAGAGATCGCGAGCAAGCTCCAAATCAGATAAAGACAGCGCTCAAGATGATGGGGTGGCCAGTGATGCCGAAGTGTCCTTCATAGGTTTGTACCAGTTATGAATCTGAAATCTGCTCTGAATCTGAGGAGTGCTCTCCACTATAAACAAACAACAGTTCCGGCCGTTAGCTCCTTGGGACTAGCATAACAATGGTGAAAAGTATTTAAAGGTTGGAATTGTTGTAGTTACAACAAAAGATGTTAAAGGAAGATTTTTTTTAAGATGTCCGCAATTATGAGGAATTTTAACATGGTAAATAGGAAAGAAATCTCCATTGATGGGAATGGTGACAGATCTGAGGTAATTGGCCACAGAGCCAGAGCCAGAGCCAAAACCTAGAATACATTGCCAGAAAGAATGGTACAAAAATATTCAAAGGTAACCGTCAAAATTAAATTGGATGTGCAATTGAAAAGGGAAAGGTTTGTTGGGCTGCAGGGAAAAAGAGTGAGAGAGTGGGACTGGTTGATTAGATCTTGGTAAAGTATGATAAGTCCAAAAACCTCCACTGGCTTCTCTACAATAACTCCAAATCAACAATAAAGGGACATAAAGTTCAATAACAGAAGTATCTATTTACAGTGTTTCCCCAATACTGAACCCCAGCACCATATATGCCACCTCTTTGACTACAAGGCCTTCACTTACAATGAATGAGATGGAGGTGCATTCTGTGAGTGATGGGAATGATAGGAATGGGAGCATGAGGATGTACACCTCAGGAAAATCCCTCCAGTCCCAATTTGTCATCAGTCCTTCATCAGAGCTGAAACTTTGGTTCTCCATTCCTCCACAGATGCTGTCTATCCCATTGAGTTCCTCTGGCACTTTGTATTTTTCTCAAGATTCCAGTATCTGCAGCTCCTTGTGTCTCCAGCCTCGATCTGCCACATTTCTCCTTTTAGAAGCTCTCCTCCTTGACGTGTCATAGTCAGAGAGTCTAACAGCGTGGAACCATGTCCTTTGGCCCAACTTGCCCACATCGGCTAACATGTCCCATCTACACTAGTCCCACCTGCCCATATTTGACTTTTGGCCCATATCCCTCTAAACCTGTTCTTCAGATTACATCCAACTCTTTATCTTAATGCAAAACACGAGGTGCTGGAGCACCTCAGAGGGTCAAGCAGCATCTGTGGGGAGAATGGATAGGCAATGTTTTAGATTCGGACCCTCCTCAAGAGTTCCTCCTGCACCTTGTGTTTTGCCTAAGATTCCAGCATCTGCAGTTCCATATGTCTCCTTTTTACCTTAGTGTCCAGCTTCTTACTCTTTGAGAATTAAAAAAAACATAAACTTAAAACCCCTCAAAGACCTTAGAATAAAACCAACATCTATCTCACAGCAGTTGAAAAACTTGTCAGCCTGCAAAATAAATGGGTTGGGGGCATCAAATGCCTAACTAGAAACTAAAGCATTGTGGAGGTTAGAAATCTGAAATAACGTTGAAAATGATGCAAACGTGTGAGGCAGACAGCATCTGTGGAGAGAGCCACAGAGTTCAGGTGAAATCACAATGTGCTGGAGTATCTCAGCGAGTCAGGCGGAATCAATGGAGAATGGGGATAGATGATGTTTAGGTCCCGACCGCATCTCATGGACTGTAGGGGGAAGAAAACTGGAAAAGGGGGGGGGGGGAGGGGGGCGGGGGGGGGGGGAGGGGGAGGGGGGGGGGGAGGGGGAGGGGGGGGGAGGGGGAGGGGGGGGGGAGGGGGAGGGGGGGGGGGGGACGGACTACGGTGGATGCAGTTGAGGTGGGGTGGAGTTAATGGACAGATGGCTGAACAAAGGTCCGAGATGGGAAGACTCGAGGTGTGAGACAAAAGGAATGGAGTAGCGAATTGTGAAGCTAGAGGAAGGGATGTAAGTAGATGAAGAAGGTAGAGAGGAGAAATAGGTGTGAGACCAGGTGGGGCACGGGGGGGGGGGGGGGGGGGGTTGGGTTAGGAGAAAAGAGTTGGGGTGTTAGGGGGAGGGAAGATGGCGGAGGGGTTTCAGGTGGATGTTCTGACCAGACAGAATACCCCAGTAGGGTCTTGACCCCAAACGACGCATACACATGTTCTCCAGAGATGCTGCCTGACCCGCTGTGTGTTTAAGAAGGAACTGCAGATGCTGAAAAATCGAAAGTAGACAAAAGTGCTGGAGAAACTCAGCATCTATAAAGCGAAGGAAATAGGCAACGTTTCGGGCCGAAACCCTTGGGTTTTGGAACCTTTGGAAATAGGCAACGTTTCGGACCGAAACCCAAGGGTTTCGGCCCGAAACGTTGCCTATTTCCTATTGATGAGGCAGATAACTCAGCGGTAGACAAAAATGCTGGAGAAACTCAGCGGGGTGCAGCAGCATCTATGGAGCGAAGGAAATAGAACCCTTGGGTTTCGGCCCGAAACGTCGCCTATCTCCTTCGCTCCATAGATGCTGCTGCACCCGCTGAGTTTCTCCAGCACTTTTGCCTACCGCTGAGTTGTGTGCTTTTTTTTGCGCAAACTAGCATCTGCTGTTCCTACTCGGTCATTGGAGTGGTGTTTTGTTATCGGCGCGTGGAGTTTCAGTTTGGAGCCGGATTTGGGCTTGGATCCCAGGACTTGACTTCTCCACCACGGGCCTCCTCGGATCGGCAGCAAGCGTACAGGCGGCTGTCAAACTCCCGGGGCAAGTGCCGGAGACCCCGGTGCGAGTTATATGGGGAGCTTCACCGCACCTACGTAGGATGAGGCGGCTTTCGGTAGAGTTTGATTTCAATGTCGATTTTTTTCCCCTTTAGACGAGCATTCGATGTCGGACGTGGGTCACCCAAATGGGATGTACAGCAACATGAGCGACACTTCTCCAGGTCTGGGCAGGCAGACTGCCAGCAACGGGGGCTTCTCTCTGGACGGGGGGCTGTCGCAGGATCAATACCACGACCTGAGATCCAACAGCCCCTACGGGATCCCCCAGTCGCCAGCGTCGCTACAGGCCATTCCTTCCCACCAGCCCCTCATTTCGGGACTCGTGTATCAGGACGCTGGCTTGGGTCTTCTTGCGCCGGGTGGAGGCGGCGGACAAGCCATGAGCCAGGCCATGCATGTTTTAGGAGCAAACGGACCCAATTCTGACCTCTCCACAGACAGTAGCGGCGGCTACCCGGATTTCCGGCGAGTCCGGCATCCTGGCTGGACGAGGTGGAACACGCACAGTTTTAACACGCACGCCGTGTTTTTTTATTTTTTAAACTACGATGCATCAAGGAAACAATGTCCGGAGACGCGAGGAACCGCAGGCGCCGAGATCTTGAGCAAAACACAAAGTTCTGGAGAAACTCAGCGGGCCAGTCAGGCAGCATCTGTGGAGGGAATGGACAGGCGACCCTTCTTCAGACTGACTCCATGTGCTCCTCCAGTCTGAAGATCTCTCTGTGACACGAATGTTGCAACGACGGCGACTCCACAACTCTTGTTCCCTTTGTTTGAACAAAAACTCGCTGTACTTGACACCAAGTCATCATTGGGCTTTTTATTCAACATATGCTGACGGACCGAGTGAAATATGATTCCGGTGTTAAGTTGCCAAGCAGCAGACATTGCAGCCGAAGTGGTCTCCCTTTTTTAATTTAATATCTGATTATGTGTAAATGCTAGAGGCCGTAGTTAATGTGATTCTGTGTGATCCTGGCTGCGCATTTTAATGCATCTCCCCTAAACAGTAACGACACGAAGGATTTTTTTTTAAAGTGTCGAAACATTTACTGATCAAGCGGCATACGGTGTCTACGGTATATTAGAAAACTGATGCTAAACGTCCGATGTAAGCCCACAATTCTCAATCTATATTTTATTATCTATACAGTCTAGGGACTAGTGTTGGCCATGTTATCAGACAAGGGCTGGGAGGGGGAGGGGGTTGGATTGATTTAAAGGCACAGCGTAGACCTACCGAGTCCGCTCCGCCCATCCGTTTACACGGAATCCCACTTCCTCCTCCACTCCTTTGACAATAGCGGCAATTTTACAGTGGCCAATTAACCTACAGACCCGTGCGTCCTTGAGATGTGTGGAGAAAACCGGAGCACCAGAGGAAACCCACGCGGTCACGGGG